>QXTE01000439.1:329970-357786 GCA_003942145.1 Platysternon megacephalum
GGGGGTCCTGGTCTGTGACCATGGCTCCTCGGTGCGTCTGTGAGACAGATGACAAATGCCCCCTATTTGGGACATCATAGGAGTGAATCAGCTCCAGAGCCGTGCTGCTTAAAGCTGTTACTGTTAGGTGTGTTATTGTGGCATTTAGAAGGCGCGGCTGAGATCAGGGACACAGAGTGAGAAACAGGGCTAGGGCTAGGGTTACAGGTGAGCAATTATGACGTGCATTATGGTAGAGATTGGGGCCCCGTTGCACCAGGCGCTGCCCAGACAGTGCAAGAGGCAGCCCCGGCCCCAGCGAGCTCACAGTCGAATGGGTTATTCTGCCCATTTTACAGATGGGAAAACTGAGGCCCAGGAAGGGGAAGTGACTCACCCACGGCCACGCAGGCAGCCTGTGGGAGAGATGGGTGTCCTGCAGCCACATCGACGCCTTATTCACCCCTCTCCCCAAGATCACGAAGCTCAGATGTCCCACAACAGCAGAAAAAACCTCCCCAAAGAGGAAACCAACCAGCTGGGCCTGATTTACTGCTGCCGCTCAATTTCCTGGGCACACGTGGGGGGCGGTGCTGTGGAGCAGAAGCAAAGGCAAGGGATTGCGGGGCCGGCCTGTACATGATCAGAAAACAACACCGCATCACCCGACAGCCCCCGCAGCTGGCACTGGCCGAGCGGTGGCATTTCCTGCCATTCACAGCGGCCTCCTGGGGAAAGCAGGGGCCAAGCCGCTGGCGTTGTTTGCCCGTCTCCCCTTGCGACACANCGGGGGGGGGGGGGGGGGGGGGTCAGAGCCCCTGGCAGCAGCAGCCCACGGGGATGATTTCCCCACCACCACCACCGGGGATGCTACCCCAGCCCATGGCAGTGGATGGCTCTCGATAGGCAGGACTAGACGGCCCGTGTGCCTGTCCTGCTAGCCCGGCGCCCCCCGAATGCAGCGCCCCGATAGATCAGTAGGAAAACCGTTAGCCAACACCTGCCTGGCAGCATGGCCCACATCATACAAACGCCTGGCGGGTGTAAGAACTCACCTGGCCTATCCTAGCCCCAAGTATTCTGCTCACTCAAGCTAAACGACATCCCACCATACCCTGCAATGGTGAGACTCAGCACCTGGCAGAAGCAGGTAGAAAACTTGTCAGACTCAAGACATGCTTAGTACAGGCTAGGGACAGGGGTGCTGGAACAGAGGGGATCAGGGGGGCCATGCCCCCCTCCCTTTAGGGTGCTTCTGTCACTCCTGCCTGGGGAGCTGCCGTCCCAGAGCAGCACCTAGACAAGGCAAAGGGAATGAACAAGTTAAAGAACTGGAGCAAACTGATGGGTTAGCCCGTGGGAACGTGTAAAAAGTTCTGGATTTTTTAAACTCAGCCTAGAAGTTCTCCGAGCTGTACCGTGGCGAGCCCCCGTCAGCGGACGGGGAATTTACCAGCTGGCCCCTTCCTGTACGCTGCTCGCTGACTTGTCGCGACCCCCCCTGCCTGCCAGGGCCACTTCCCTCGATTTCATACCGAAGCAAAGCAACGGACTGTACCATGGGCGCCTTCCGCCCGCTGGAATGGTACCTCCATCAGGCGAGCCCATCGGTACAAAACCCGAGTGACCAACGCAATGCTAATCCTCGCCAGCCCTAGCGCCGCCCGTCGGTAGAGCTCAGAGAGATTTCCCACGGAGGTCAGGGCTGTCCCCGTTTTATAGCTGGGGAAACTGAGGCACGGAGAGGGGGGAAGCGACGTGCCCAACGTCACGCACCAGGCCGGACTAGAACCTAGGTTTCCGGCGGCTCAGGGGCTGTCCACACTGCCAGTTAAGATGTGACTGCAGCATGGGTCGGCATAACCATCGCCTGTCCCGCTCAGCCCTGCCCCCAAACTGACAGAAGCCCCAGGCTTACTGAACCCTGTGGGGGGAAGGCCACTCAGCATTAGCCAGGCCACTCCCCCTCGGGCCTCCTGCTTAAAGGGGTGTTCTGCCCCTTCAAAGCCCCTGTGGGTACAGGGGGGTCGGCGGCTCCCTGGGCCCCACTAAAAAGAGGCAATGAGCATTGTGGGAGAGGACAGGGCCTGATTTGATGCTGCTGGGATCCAGAATTCAAGGGATTCTATGAACTGCCTGCAAAGGGGGATCCGGGACCGGTCCCCTCTAGGGGGTGCTGGCTCCAGTTCAGTCCCAGGGCAGGGGAACAGGCTGCCCCTCTGCCCTTAACGGCCAGGAAACCCATTGTGTAGAAGTTAAACAGCTGTTGAGCCCCACCCCAGAGGTGGCCGCATTTCAGTATGGGCTGAAGCAACGGCGCACCCAGCAATGGCTGCAAGGCCCTTCCAGGGGAAAGGCTCCTTTGAACTGCTAGGTCATTACTGCTCACGGGTCCCGTTGGATGGGGCTCATCCCCTTTTCTTCCCATCCCCAGCCCCCACCTTTGCAACTGGGGCTGTCGACTCCGGGGGCAGTGACTCAGCCCCTCCCGGCTCTGCCCTGGGAGCTGTGGATTCGCCAGGCCGAGCTGGGCAGCTGGTTGAGGCCATGGTGGTGTAGAACTTTTCCCTCCCCTCCTGCCAAAGCTGGGGGGGGCTAGGCTGGCTCAGCGGGGAACCGGCCCCGTGAACTGTCTGGCCCTCCCTGCCAATAGGCTAAGGCCACAGGGATCAGCGCCGAGGCCCAGCTGACCCGCTCTCCTGGCCCTGACAGGGGTCAATACCAGATGCACCAGAGGCAGGTGCAGGAAACCTGCAGTGGAGCAGCAGCGGATTGGCACGGCGATGGCAAAGCAGACTGGCCTCCCGGCTTGAACGGTCCCTGGCAAGCCGCCTTCCTTCAGCAAGAGACGGCACGGAAGGATTCAAGCGTCTGAAATCCCTCCAGCTCGCACCTTCCACCCTCATTCGTGGGTGCGACTTCCTTCCACCTCAGCGCTGCAAAGGTATTTCGTGGATATGGGGAAAGCGGTGGACGTGATATATCTTGACTTTAGCAAAGCTTTTGATACGGTCTCCCACAGTATTCTTGCCGGCAAGTTAAAGAAGTATGGGCTGGATGAATGGACTATAAGGTGGATAGAACGCTGGCTAGATCGTCGGGCTCAATGGGTAGTGATCAACGGCTCCATGTCTAGTTGGCAACCGGTATCAAGTGAAGTACCCCAGGGGTCGGTCCTGGGGCCGGTTTTGTTCAATATCGTCATTAATGATCTGGCTGATGGGATGGATGCACCCTCAGCAAGTTCGCAGATGACACTAAACTGGGGGGAGAGGTAGATACGCTGGAGGGTAGCGATAGGGTCCAGAGTGACCTAGACAGATTGGAGGATTGAGACAAAAGAAATCTGATGAGGTTCAACAAGGACAAGTGCAGAGTCCTGCACTTAGGAAGGAAGAATCCCATGCACTGCTATAGACTAGGGACCGAGGGGCTAGGCAGCAGTTCTGCAGAAAAGGACCTGGGGATTACAGTGGACGAGAAGCTGGATATGAGTCGACAGTGTGCTCTTGTTGCCAAGAAGGCTAACGGCATTTTGGGCTGTATAAGTAGGGGCATTGCCAGCAGATCGAGGGAAGTGATTATTCCCCTCTATTTGGCACTGGTGAGGCCACACCTGGAGTATTGCATCCAGTTTTTGGCCCCCCACTACAGAAAGGTTGTGGACAAATTGGAGAGAGTCCAGTGGAGGGCAATGAAAATGATCAGGGGGCTGGGGCACATGACTTATTAGGAGGGGCTGAGGGAACTGGGGTTATTTAGTCGGGAGAAGAGAAGAGCGAGGAGGGATTTGATAGCAGCCTGAAGGGGGGTTCCAAAGAGGATGGAGCTCGGCTGTTCTCAGTGGTGGCAGATGACAGAACAAGGAGCAATGGTCTCAAGTTGCAGTGGGGGAGGTCTAGGTTGGATATTAGGAAACACTATTTCACTAGGAGGGTGGTGAAGCACTGGAATGGGTTCCCTAGAGAGGTGGTGGAATCTCCATCCTAAGGGGTTTTTAAGGCCCGGCTTGACAAAGCCCTGGCTGGGATGGTTTAGTTGGGGTTGGTTCGCCTTTGAGCAGGGGGTTGGACTAGATACCTCCTGAGGTCTCTTCCAACCCTGATATTCTATGATTCTATGATCCCGGGACGCATCCACAGAGGAATCTCACATAGGAGCAGTGAGGTTATTTCCCCTCTGTGTTTGGCACTGGTGCGACCGCTGCTGGGATCCCGTGTCCGGTTCTGTTGCCCCCAATTCCAGGAGGACGTTGATAAATCAGAGAGGATGTCAGAGAAGAGCCACGAGAACGATCAATGGGTTAGAAAACCTGCCGGCTGGTGAGAGCCGCAAGGAGCTCGATGGATTTAGCTGAACGAAGAGAAGGTGTGACTTGATCCTAGGCTGTAAGAACCAACGTGGGAAACCAATATTTAACAATGGGTTCGCCAATCTATCAACCTCGCTCCCGTTGCAATCGGATCCTCAATACCCGCATGGATCTGAGCCCACGTTGAGGAGTCGCTCACCCGGGTGTGGTCCGGTGCTTAGCACAATCGGGTTAGAGCTGATGCCCCTAGCTGCTGTCTCAATGCCCCAAGCGAGCTCCGAGCGTCTGGCAAGCCAGAGCCAGGCGGTGGGGGTGCAGACTGGCTCTCAGAGGCCCTTTTCCAGCAAGACACCAGGCTACAACTCATAAAGCCCAGGGCCGGGGGCGAAGGAAAGTCAAAGGTTCAGGAAGCCAGTTCATATATCCGCAGCAAACAGGAAGCAATGAGGCAAGACCTTGGCTGGCCCGGGAAGGGGGGGCCCTGGAAACGGAGAAGAATATAATATAAATCAGTTGGGCCGTGCCTGGCACTAGAGCGAGCTCCTGGCTCTTAAAGCAACATACAAACATGAAATCAATGAGTCACACTACGCGTCCCCTAGGACGGAGGGAGATGGAGGAGAGGAAAGTGTAGAGGTTAAAGCAGGAGGCCGACCAGGGGTCAGGACTCCTGGGTTCTATTCCTTGGGAGGGGAGTGGGGTCTTGTGATCGGAGCACAAGGGCACTGGACTCTGGCTTCTAGTCTCCACGATCTATGCCCAGTGACCTCCCATTACCACAGTATCTGGGCACCTTACGCTCTTTAGTGTATTCATCCTTAACCCCCCCACCCCCGCCCCGGAGGTTTGGAAGTATCACCATCCCCAGCACACAGGTGGGGAACTGAGACCCACAGAGGCTAAGAGACTTGCCCCAGGTCACCCAGGGAGGCTGCAGGAGAGCCCAAAAGCTGAATTCAGGACTCCCACGGCCCATGCTGGCCCCTTAGCCCCTGGGCCGTCATTCTCTCAGTGGCGCTGCCTGGGTGACCCTGGGCCAGGCCCAGCCCTGTGCCTCAGTTTCCCCTCTAGTTAGAGTCCCTGCCCCAAAGAGCTCACAGGCTCTCTCACGGTGTCTGTGCAGCACCCGGCCAAAGAGGCCCTGATCTCACCGGGGGGACGACCCCCACTCCCTAGTGCAGAGCAGCCAGCTGGGCAAGCGGGGGCTGAGTGCCTCTGTTCAGCCTAGTAGGGGGGAACCGCCTCATGGGCTCTATGGGCATCAGCCACAAGAAGACGGGAGGCCAGCGCTGGAGGGAAGAATGGGAGGTTTCCTGCCTCCCTCCCCCTTCGCAAGCTGGCCTGCCGGCAGATGCTGAACAAAGCAGGAGCCGCGCTGATCAATCCCACTCAGACTACAGCTCGCGCTCCCCCTTCAAACACACAGCCCAGCCTGGGCACCTGATCCCTAGAGCCATGCATGGAAGAGGCTGATTCCTATGCCCCCGTTGTCCCCACTGGGTGAATGTTTCCCAGTAACACGTGCAAGGGGCATGAAGGACAAGCTGGAGGGGCAGGGAAAGGCCTGGTCATTGCTCAGCTTTCACTAAATAAAAGCAGCCAGTCTCAGGCTCTTCGGGCTGCAGATGGGACCCGGACTGCCTGAGTCTGCAGAGAGCCTGGGAGAAACGCTCTGGGAGTGGGGAAGCTGCCCCCAACTGTAATGGGCGCAGCGATGGTGCCTGAGTTTGCAAAGAGCCTGAGCCAGTTGCTGGGAGGGGAGCTGCACCCCAACTCCAGAGGCCCAGGCAAATACTTTAAATGCCAACATTGTCAGGTCTTTGACTGCTGATCAAAGCCTGTAAGATAGGGAAGGGAGGAGTTTGTTACGAAGCTTCACAGTCCCTCGGAGTAAGTGCTCGTTTCAGGGAGGGGTGTAGCAACACGTGGGGATAAAATGGGTGGGGTGGGGGGCAGGAAGCAGTCGGTTCAGTTTCCCCACAGGGGGTGGATTTCAGCTTTCAAATGCACTCAGCACCGTTGCGGTTCGGTACCTTCCCCTCCCTACACCTGTCGTCAGTCCAAAGTGCCCCGATACCACGATGCCTTGCAGGGCGCCCCGCTCTACCCAGGGCATGGCCCGGGCCCAGGCCGAGGAAGCTACTGCGTGGGAGAGTCCTTCTCTGGGACAAGGAGCGTCTGACTGCCCGTCCCCCCGGCAGCAGGCCAGGATGGGCAGACGCACCCTGGCCGGCTTAGCTGGTCCCGCTGCTGAAAAGCCAGGGCTCGGCCGCTCTGTCCTCGGGCCTCAATTGAAAGGGGAGCTGGTCCTTTGCCGCCTCCTTCGCTACTGAGTGGCGCCTACAGCGAAGGGAAGTTAGATGCTGCTGCCGCTGCACCTTGAGCCACCCCCAAGCCTCTTAGCTCAGCTTTCACAAGCTGCCCAGGCTCTTACCTGACACCCAACGGCCACAGTGGGGGAGCAGCTGAGCTCTTCCCTTTATTAGTAGTAGTAGTGGTATTGCTGTGTCAGGTGCTGTACATTTTTAATGCTATTATGTGTATTATGGTAGCATCTCGGCACCCCAGTGTGAAAGGCACTGTACATTTTTAATGCTATTATGTGTATTATGGTAGCATCTAGGCACCCCAGTGTGGAAGGCACTGTACATTTTTAATGCTATCAGGTGTATTACGGTAGCATCTAGGCGCCCGAGTGTGAAAGGCACTGTGCAGTTTTAATGCTATTATGTGTATTATGGTAGGATCTAGGCGTATCAGTGTGAAAGGCACTGTACATTTTTAACGCTATTATGTGTATTACGGTAGCATCTAGGCACCCCAGTGTGAAAGGCACTGTACATTTTTAACGCTATTAGGTGTATTACGGTAGCACCTAGGAGCCCCAGTCAGGCACCCAGAGCCCAATGTGTCAGGTGCTGTACAAACACAGACGAGAAAGGCAGTCCCTGCCCCAAAGAGCCGACAAGCTAAATATAAGACAAGAGGTGGAGACAGACAGACAGACGGGAGAGCACAAGGGAACGCCACGCCCCATCCCCTTGCTCTGTGCATCTGCAGACCTCAAAGCACTTTCCAAAGGATGAAATGTCTCATTTTACGGGTGGGGAAACCAAGGCAGGGAGGCGAGGGGGGACTTGGCGAAGATGACACAGTCCTGACCGCCAGTCCCCCAGCCCGTGCTACCTCCTTGCGGAGCCTCAGACAGCTCCGTCAAACTATTGCTAACAGCACCGAGAGGAGAGGTTGGGGATCGGTGGAGGCGAAAGCCTTCTAAGACACGCTGGAAGTAGCGAAAAGGGAGAGAGAGAATCATCAACAACAAAAAAAGAAACAAGAAACTCCAAGTGAAATTAACAAGCATCCCCTAACAGGCTAGAAATTTGCAACTAAGATACCCTCAACGGCCTTAACGCTGCCCCCATAGAGCTGCTGGCCTCCAACCTTCCCTTCCCAAAGTGGGGAGAATGGAGGATGGGCATGTAAATACATGGCCAGGGAGTCAAGCATGAGGCTCATTCCCATGAGACCTGGCCACAGGGAAACCCAGGCTGCTGGCAGCGTCCAGCCATTTACGCCTTACCTTTCCAAGACAGCTGCTGGGGGACAGCTTGGGGCGGGCTTCTGGAGGTGCTGGGCCCCCCCCGCTCCAACAGATGCTCATGGGAGCTGCAGGCTGAAAAGGAAGGCACCCTAAATGAGCGAACATGAAGGCATAAGAAGGAGCAGTGGGGCAGCCCGGTGCTGTGGGCATCAGGAGACATGGTATCTATCTCCAGCTCTGAGTGGCTGCAAGTCCCGTTCCCACTCTGTGCCTCAGTTTCCCCTCCCACCTCGTCTACTTAGACTAAGCTCTCAGGGATTTTCTCTTATTAGGTGTCCGTGGCAGGAGAGGGGGGCCCCTATCCCGGTGGGGTGTGTGTGAACAGGCGGCCTGGCAGGATGGGGGCCGTGACCTCAGTCAGGGGCTGTGCAGTGCCTGGTGCGATGGGGCCCCCGATCTGGGGTGAGCCTGGTAGGTGCGAGCGGGAGGGCTGCGGGTCACAGGGGGCACTGGTAGACTCCACTCTTTTCCGGCCTAGCCAGGGGTGGTCACGTTTGCCTCGCTGCCGATTCACACCCTCCCGCCCTGCTCACGTGGCCGCCTGTCCCGGGGCCTGTCCCAGGGCATGAATGGCCAAGCGCTGAGATCATGTGAACCTGGGGGCTGGCGGTTTTCCCTTGCTCTGAGCCCCGGTGCCTGGAACGCGCTTCCTTCCTACCCTCCTGCTGGGAGGGATAAGGAGGCTCCTTGCACTAATCATGGGCAAGATCCCAAGCCCTTTTGGCCCCACGGGGCAGCAGGACCCACATACCGGGGGCTCCCTGCCTGCCGGAGCTCAGCCGAAGCACCAGGCCCCCAGACAGCAGCACCTCAACTGCTGGGAAGAGGCTGCTCCAGTTGGAGGGTAACACGGAGCTGGCGAACATCCCACCCCGGGCTCTACACCCAGCAGCATCCCAAGTCCCGGTGAGAGACAGGAAAGCAAAGGAATGGGGGAGCCATTGGGGCAGGCAAGCTGCATGGCTCTACCCCAGCAGTGGTGAAGCATGGCCCAGTGGGAGCCCAGGACACCTGGGTTCTATTTGTGGCTTGCCGGCTGACCATGGGCAAGTCACGAACCTGCTCCGTGCCTCAGTTTCCCCTCCTGCCCTTTGTCTAGTTACACTGGCAGCGCTTTAGGGACGGGATGGTCTGGGCGGCGCCTGCCACGGAGAGCATTTGGCCTGCCAGCGGCACCCGTCGCACTGGGCAAACTGCAGCCGGCGCAAAACGCCCTGAGCTCAGCGGCTCCGCTCGATTGTTAATTAGTCAATTGATTTTTTTTGATTTTTTTTTGCCGTGTCCGTGACCCCCTTTTCACCCCACATGCACACAGGGGCGGGGTGCGTGGCTTGGTCCGGGCTGCCTAAGCGCTACCGTAAATCACGTAACATTTACACCCAGTCCCAGCCAGGAGATCTGAGAAGCGGGTTCGCGCCTCTGGAACGGCCTTGGAGTGGTAACAGCTGAAGTGTGCGGAGCTGGTTTCTCCCCTCGCCGTCCCCCACCCGCTCCTGTTGATCTGGGCCCAAGGGGACGGAAGAGCAAAAACTCTGTTTAGAAAGCAGCTTCTGGCTGCACTGCGAGGCTGCTACACAATCAGTATCAAGAGGGGCTGCGAGGGAAAGACAGCAACTCTTACAGCAGCTTCTTAAATGCGCCACAAAGCTGCACAGGTTAACCCTGTCCTCAGTGAGGGGCGGCCACCTCTCCTCCGGTGCTGACTCCAGTGGTAGTGGGGCGCTGTGCTGCAGGGAGCAGGACAGCTCAGTGGGGGGAAGCTCGCCCTCGCCCTCAGTGCTGACCCCAAAGCGCCAGCATGGGGCTAGGGGGCGTTGGGCTGCAGGAAGCAGTGAGAGAGGCTCAGTAGGGAGCGCTCGCCCCTCGCCCTCACCCCAATACACCGACACAGGGCTGGGGGCTGCAGGGGAGATCTGGGCAGAAAGGCTCGCATTGGTGAAGATTCAATACATCTGCTCCCGTTAAGGAGGGAGAAACCTCATAGTCCATCTCTCAAGCATCCAAGGAATCCTCCAGCAAAACCAGCGTTGAGCCTCTGGCTACTTCTAAATCCCATCCTCCTTCCCCCGACACAACCGGAACACAATTGGAAGTGGGATCTCGCCAAGGGCCCTAAAGGAGTTGGATTGGCGTGGGATCTGGGCAGCTCCCGGCCTGCTGGCCATCCCCAGCCCTCGTTCTACCTGGGAAGCAGAGGCTGCTGGGGGCTTGAACGCAGGGATCCATTCCTGGGATGCGGAAGAGATCAGCTGATTGCAGGAGCCAAAGGGCAGGCTGGAGTAACCAAAACTTTACTCCCGCTATCTCCTACAGATGCATCTGCTTCCTCCTTCCACCCTGGAGAAGGGGGAGGGAAAAAACCAAAACAAACAGCCCAAACGTGTTCAGCACCCTCCACCCCCCCCTCCGGAGGCGGCTTTTCTAAATACAGCACCTCCGAGAGAACCAGGCGGCATTACAGCCCCGTGTCCTGTTTATGTTCAAAACAACTCAGTTGCTTATCTCCTCCCCCCACCCCCCGCCCCAGCAGCCCCTGCCAAGGCAGGATGGCTGGTTCCGCCTGCCTTGCTGTTTGTTTTGTTGGCTGGAGTCAAGTGTGGGAAAGATCTGGGCTCAGTTCCTGACGGGAAGTGCCTTTTATTTCTTCTTATTCTTTCTACGAAGAATGAGGAAACAACAACAAAAATGGCAAGGGGAGATCACGGGCTGAATTAACTAACCCTCGCTGAGGGAAACGGGACAGCTGAGTCATGGGGGTGGGCAAGGGGGCTGTGTTAATATGGCTTGGGGGGGGAGGGGGCGCGAAGGCATGCAGGGAGAGACGGCTCTTCCCAGCTCACCCACTCCCTTGGGCTAAGCAGTGGAAACAAGAGGCGAATGTTACATTCAAACCCTAAATTATGTTAATCCCGTTAACAAACGGGACGGGACAAAGCAGGGAGGCGAGGGAAATTATTCTGACGGGTGAATAAGATATCCATCGACTTTCCAGCTGCACCGGCAGATTGAGTAGGTGGGCTGGTAAATTTCACCCTGGCGCAGTGCCGAGATCTAACCCTGGTTTGCTGAAAGCCA
Source organism: Platysternon megacephalum (assembly GCA_003942145.1). Taxonomy (NCBI): domain Eukaryota; kingdom Metazoa; phylum Chordata; order Testudines; family Platysternidae; genus Platysternon; species Platysternon megacephalum. The sequence continues at coordinate 340,941 of QXTE01000439.1, forward strand.
GTTAAACTTCCAGCCGTACGGGCGATACCGGCGTAGCCAGGCCAGCATGTACCACGCCGTAATCTCAGTTCTAGCCGGCAGAGCCCGCCTGAACTGGAATCAGAGTGAACCAATCCCCCCAGCTTAAGGAAACGCTGCGTCTGCTCATCCCAATCGGTTTACTTTCCTGTTTACATCCAGCTTTGGTCTTGGGATAGAAACTAAGACCTGTTTTCCTGAATCAAAACAGGAACACTCCCTCTTTCCAGCTGCTTCCACAACTGCAATTTTAACCTGCACCAGGCAACTCTAATACACAGGGATTCACCACACTTGGAACTGTCCTTCCCCATCTGTTTCCTTTCAAATAATACACAAGTCCCCATCCCAAGCGATGGCAGACTCTAAACACAGGAGGCTGTCAGTCGCTTCCCGTCACTTCCTTCCAACTTCAGGAAGGGATAAGAAAAAAACCCCAAGGATCTTACTTAAAAATTCAAACACATGCTTTTTTGGCTCCAAACCTACGGTGGGTTTATTGTCGTTAGAAGCCCCTGGCATTTATACTTTACAACGATGTTTAGGACAAAAACAAGGCTGCTCCAGCCTCTCACAATCAGACCTTGCTTGAGGTGTTGGTGGCCAGTCTGCCCGAGTCCTTGCCCTCCCCATGCACCAAAACGCAGATTGAAGCCAATCTATTGAACAGGGAGCGGGCAATCCCGGCTGTGGAGTGGGAAAGGTCAGTGCAGTTGGGGAAGGAGGTGAGTCCTGGGGAAATGGATGTCAGACAAGAGGTGGGAGCGTGCTACCTAAACCTCCCCCTTAGCAAGGCCGGGGGCCGGGGTCACACTTAGCCCTGAAATGGGAGGGCCGGAGCTGGAGGTGCATTTTATAGGTCCCCGGCCATTCGCCCCTCTTGTTTCTACATTCTCCCAGTGCGTGTGGGGCCAGACAACCCTGCCCATCCTGTCTGGCAGGGAGCAGATCATCGGGACCGCTTGCTCCCCCGTGCGTTGAGAGACTGGACAATCTATGCACCATCTACCTCCCGGCGCCCTTCCAGAAGAGGGTTTGTGGCCCCAGCTACACCAGTCCTTGGCAAACCCTGATGGGGCTAAGGCGGGTGCCCTCTCGTAGTGACTGAATGGATCAACTGCCCCTCCCACACAGGGAAGCCGTGGCTTTAGGCACCACCTCCTACCCCCATCCACGACTAAGCGAGAAGAGCAAAGCAGGGACGCGTCGTAAGCCGCCTGTAGAAAGATGACCCTTTATTTGAAGCGTGCGTACCACCGGTTCCATTCACGCCAACAGGAGCAGCACGGTCCTCTCTCTCGTCTGAAGGAAACACGATACAGAGGGTGGGTGAGATCTAGAAGCTAATTAGGGACTGACCCTCCCCACCCCCCCTTTATTTGTACTGAGGTAAGTCCATTTCTCTGCAGACACACAGGCCCCACTAGGCCACCGTAGAGCCGGTGCGGGAATCTCTGCCGGCCGGCTCTCCACAGGCCTTGTAGATGGGACGCCATTGCTGGAACCCCACCCCTCCAGACCACGCTGCTCACGGTCCACAAGCGGGTGGGGCTGAACAGGAGAGAGTCACTGTTGCTTGGACCGAGGCCATAGCCGGCTTGCCAGGGAGCCCAGGAAAAGCTGCTGCTTCTTGTTCTTGGACAGGTCGGCGAGCCGCTGCTGTTCCTCCTGCACGCACAGGGAAGGACACAAAGCCTGCGTTACCGGGGCGTGCTCCCAACCCCACACGGCCCCCAACGGCACCAAGCTGAGGGCTTCCTTGACCCTTCCGCTATTAGCCACTGAGCCCTGTCTATGCCACAGCAGTGACTCAGGAGTGATTTCAGCCAGGGAGGTGAAGTGACCGTCCAAGTTCCCACAAGGAGTTGGTGGGAGCGGTGGGAACAGGAGCAAGCTCGGATTGGCACCCCTGTGCTTTCACCCCCAGCCCATCCTTCCACCCCAGCCTTCAACAGACGACGCACAAACGATAAATCATTGCACCAAAATTCAACGGGAGGTGATGGCTCTTGCCCGCACACATCCAGCCAGGCTGAGATGTGAGTGAGCACACGCTAGTCACGCACAGGTGAGCCTGTCATGGATATGCTCAGCATCACGGCGAGCCTGACAGGTGAAATACAGTTGAGGGGCTTGTGGGAATGCTGGTTTCTTTTCCCAGCTCGCCTTGGGCAAGTCACTTCCCTGCTCCGGGCCTCAGTTTCCCCGTGTGTACAATACCGATCTCCTTTGTAAAGCGCGCCGAGATCTACTGACGAAAAGCTAGGGCTTTATCATGACGATCGTAACGACTACATTGCTTCCGACACAGCTGGCATTAAAGCGGGACAACCCTTCGCGTGGATACAGTTAGCCCAGTAGCAAGGTACTTATTTCGGGAGGGCTGATTCCGGTAAGTTTCCAAGGCCATCTAGCCACGGCGATAGGATACCTGCGTGCAGAGCAGCCCCCGAAGCCTCGGCCAGTGCTCCCAGCTGCACCACCCCCTCGCCAGCGTCGAGACATCTGTCTAGCGCTCACGGCTGTGGTATAGCTCACCACAAGCAAGCGGGGGGGGGAGAAGGGGGGGAAATCTTGCCACATTTTAACATTAAAAACAAGACGCTCTCTATTCTATTCCACGTGACTAGCGAGTAGGAACCTACCCTGCTCCCAACACCCGCTCCTTACCCTTGCTGTGTCTTGTCTATTTAGACTAAGCTCTGTTCTGTCTGCGCAGCATCGGCACAAAGGGGCCCCGATCTCGTTACTGGAAGACGCTGCTGTGGTACAAACATCATCCCATCCGTCAAGGCCCTGAGGACGGACTCCACGCTGCCCCCTGCCTTCTGGGGCGGCAGGAGCCGTGAGATCGGCGCCCTTACCTGCTCCAGCTGAGACTGCCTGCGTTTAAACGCTTCCAGCGGGTCGTCCTCCATCGAGTAGTTCTCCAGCACCGTCCTGACATCCTCGACCCCGCTCAAGGCAATAGCTGTCGGGCAACGAGAGGCGGGGAAGGAGAGGCTGAGCATGGGCGTGCGAACACGTCGGACAAAGCCAGTCCGGGAGGCAGGGATTCTGCACTGCGTAGGTATACGCAGCATCGCGTTCCTGCTGGGGTCTAGACCCAGGGGCAACGGAGTCGGCCTCTCCGTGGCCCCGCCCCTGCCCCACCTCTTCTGCCAAGGCCCCGCCCCCCAGCCAAGCCAGAAGCTGGAGCCAGGCCAGGGACCCAGGTCCCTCCACTTGCACGGGGGGGGGAGGAGGGGGGCGCCAAGAGCAGCCCCAGCCTATGTCTCCAGGCCCCGGGGCACCCACCCAGGGCAGGTGGAGGGTCCACAGCTCCCCACGTGGCTTTTACCCCGACCTGGCTCCGGGGCCTCGGAGGCCGAAGAGCCGCAGACGGGCCACGACAAGAACTGCCCAGGCAGCTGTGGGGAGCCTCTGCCCTGGGCGGGAGGGACACGGGCCGGGGGCTGCTCTTAAGCCCCCCCACCCCAGGCAGGTGGAGGGTCCGCAGCTCCCCAGGCTCCAGTTTCCAACCTAGCCGGGGGGCAGGGCCTCAGGGGAGGGGCAAAAAGTGGATGGGCCATGGCCCCCTGGTCCCCCGTTCTGGTGCCTCTGTCTAGGCCCCTCTCTGAAATCTCTGCAGGAACTTAGGGAGCAGCTGGAGCGGGGCTAACTCCTGGACCTTCCTGCTATAAACCCAGTGTTCCCTCACCCACAGGAACGGGTCAGGCAGTGGCTGAGCCAGGTGGCAGGAGCAGCTCCTGTAACCGTCCCATGGCCTTACGGAGCGACGATCCGATTTCATCGCCAAGCGCCTCCCCCCCCACCAGNCTATAAACCCAGTGTTCCCTCACCCACAGGAACGGGTCAGGCAGTGGCTGAGCCAGGTGGCAGGAGCAGCTCCTGTAACCGTCCCATGGCCTTACGGAGCGACGATCCGATTTCATCGCCAAGCGCCTCCCACCCCCCCCCCTCCACCAGCAGCAGCCCCTGGCAGAGGGACACCCCCTCCCCCCTTACTCTTCAGGAAGGCAGCGAGGTCGAAGAGCATCCTGTCGTCGGAGCTGCCGTCCCATTTCTTCAGCGCCATGCCGTTGAAGGGCTGCAGGCGGAACGCCTCCTTCTTGCAGTCCACCACCACCACCTTGGCGGGGTCTCTGTTCAGGCAGGAAATATCCTAGACGTGGAGACACGGGGCAGAAGCTGAAACCTGCGCTCTCCGGCACCCCAGAACCCGACGCAGCCGGCACCACGGGGGACAGATCTCCCCCCGCCCAGCCTAGGCTGGGCTGCCATCCCCTCCACTGCAGCCCTTCTCCTGAACAGGAGCATTCAGGCGTTTTGGCCACCATGTGGGTCCAGACCGACACGGCAGTTCGAAAATCAGCCACTGCTCTAGACTTGCAGTCCCAGAGTTTCTGCTGTGGCTGGAAGGTGGCAGGGAAAACGCCGGGCATGGCACCCATGGGAAGTGGGGGCCCCCGGCCCCCGAGGGCCTTCAGACAAGTCAATCAGACACACCTCTGGATGCCCTGGGGGGTCCAGCTACAGCTGGGATAGATCAGCGTCAGGCCCAGGGCACGTGAGGTTGGGGGAGGGGGAAATCCCAGGACTTTTCTCCTCAGGGACGGTAGAGTTTGCACGTTGATCCAACGGTGTTTCTGGTCACCCTCCTCTCTCTAAGGAGGCTGTTCCTCTGCCTAGACAGCCTGTGTCCCATGTCAGGGGCTAAACAAGGAGGGCAGCTTGCCACTGGCTCAGCACAGCTTCCGGGGCTCACACCGGGGCAGAACTGTTCAAGAAAGCCACCAACAACTCAATCCATCCACCTGCTCCGCCCGAGGGGTCCCGCCCCGCAGCACACAGATCCCTAGCACTGCGAGCAAAGTGCAGTCGTTACGGCTTTGGGTCAGAGTCACGTTTCACTGTTCCAGATCTATGGGGCCAGCCCTAAAAATCCGGGGTGGGGGGAGGAGGGATGCCGGTCAGCGCTGCGGGATAGCTTAGAGCAACGACAGACAGAGTGTGAGTGTGTGTGTTGCTGCCAGCTCTGCTGGAAGGATGCGTCCCTGCATGTTAGATCCATACCCTCTCCCCACCCTTTGCCTGTCAGAGTCACATCACATCTCCCTGGGGGTCACGTTTTGCTGCTTCTCCAACTGAAGATTTCCCCTCGGCACATTTCAAGCCACTTCTGGGCTACCGTGCAGGCTGGCTTCCCATTGTGGCAGAAAGGCAGCATGGGACTCGGAGCCAGGAACTCCTGAGTTCTCTTCCTGGCTCCGCCACGGGCTTGTTTCTCAGAGCTGTGTTCATCCCAAAGCGTGCGCACCGCACCGCTGAAATGCAGCCACCTCTGGGGGGAGGGAGACAGGCAGCCACACACAACACCCTGTGCATTCTAACTCTCTGGGGAGTGAAGCACTGGGACAGATTCCCAGGGGAGGTTGTGGGATCCCCGTCACTGGAGGGTTTTAAGAACAGGTTGGACAAACCCCGGTCAGGGATGGGGTAGGTTGATTTGGTCCTGCCTCAGCGCAGGGGGCTGGACTAGGTAACCGCTCGAGGTCCCTTCCAGCCTGACACTTCCATGTGGGAGATGTTTATCCAAGGGCTGCAGGGTAACACCCAGCTCTTGAGCAGTTCATGGGATTTTAAGGGTTCGTGCCGAACAGAGGTTTAAAGATCTCATCGTAAACCCCCGAGTCAACTCTGCGCTCGTCCAATCATTCACAGAGTCGTTACATTTCACTTACTCACCCCTGTATTCAGCCCGGTGACTTGGCTTTGGCTAAGGCACCACCTGGGAAGGGTGAAGAGCCGAGTCCACCTTGCCGGGGTTGGAACATGAGACCAGGTTTGGCAACAATCTCAATACCAGACACGAACATCTCGCCCTCCCCGTAGGAACGAGGGCATTTCACCCCTCCTCTCCAGCCCTCGACGCTTGCGCGTTCTGCGGCTGCCAAGGCAGAGGGTTCCCTTCCAGCACAGATGAAGCCTTCTATGGACGTGACATGCTTAGGGTCTGATTCTGCACACGCACCGGACGTGGAAATCCCACTGCCCTCAAAGGCAGCTCCGCCAGCCCGAGAGCTGCAGCGTTCAGACTACCGTGTAACAACTGAACCAGCCCCGCATCCGCCCCTCTCTCTGCTCCCCCGCACCTGTCCTGGGCCCAGTGAAGACCTGACAGAATTCCCTGCTGCCTAGCACAGCTCTGTGCGGACACGGGTCTGCACAGAGCGGGATCCGTAAGCTTGAAGGGCAAAACGGAAGGTAGTCAGGCCCTTCCTCTCCATCCCATAGCGAGAATGATTGAGGGGTCGTGTAAAGGCTGGTGAAGAGCGACCTGTGGCATTGCGCGTTGCAGAAGGCCAGGAATCCAACAGCAACCACTAGTTCTCATTTAGCACTTTCCATCCTTAGCTCTTAAAGTACTTCACCAAGGAAACCGGTATCATTAGCCCCCATTTTACAGATGGGGAAACAGAGGTAGAGAGGGGAAGCAACTTATCCAGGGGGCCGGTGGCAGAGCCAGGGACTGAGCCCAGGCCTCAAGTCCCAATCCAGTGCACTATCCACTAGGCTGCACTGCCTCCCCCATACAGTGTCTGGATCATTGCATGACCTTGCTAGCGCTGCTCAGACAGGGTATGGAAGAGATGAACACACTGGAAGGCGGGGGGGGGGAGGCGCGTCATGTGATTGCTGCAGGGGTCTACATTCCCTGCTAGGACTGGTAGTGGGGAGGGATGTATATTCACCGCGTCCGATCGCTGCACATGGGGCTGGTAATAGCACAGAAGTGACAACAGGGCAATGGATTTAAAAGCTGAGTTAACCCAGAATTTGTGTGTTGTTATTTTTCGGTAGTACCAGCGGTAAACCGGGCAGTACCGCGACGCAGCCTCCAGATCTGATTTACACACTTGTCGCCCTGTCCCCTCCTCCGCAATATTCCAGTCGTAAACAAAAAAATGTCCCGCTGGGGAACGAATCCCAGTTACGGTACCAGCAAGCTCTTTCTAAAGCTGCAACATCTTGGATGGAACAGCAGGGCTGCTCCTTGCAAAGCCGCCCCGCCCTCTCCAAAATCCACAAACAATCAAAACACAAGAGAGAGCTGCCCTAAGAGAAAAGGACGCCCTGCCCACCCTGGGACAGCAGATGGGAGGTGAGAGGGAGGGAGGGCGTGTGGGGGGGGAAGAGAGACAGAAGGTCCATAGCAAAGCAAAACATCCCTGCTCTATTGTGGAGCGCGGACAGAGGTGTTCGAATTACAGAGCACGAGGCAAGGGCTGGGGAAAGAGAGAGCAGCTTTCGGCGGGCAGAGCGCTGCCTAGATGGCAAAGGCGACGTGGGACTATTTCACGGACGTCGGGCATCACATGGGGACCCCAGGCTAACACTACTATGCTCAGAGCGGGAGAAAGTACAGAGCAGCTCTGAATTTCGAGCTGCCTACATCCCAAAAGGGGTCTAAACCTGCCTGGGAGAGTTTCAATGTCCAGCCAGGCAGCTGTGCACGCGTTTTCTAGCAGTCAGAGAGAATCAAGCCTTCTGCTGTATTCAGAGAGCCCGAGTTGCAGACACACAGGAATACAAGGTTGTCACGGATCGTCTCCATGTTCACATTCTGCCACTGTGGCAACGAGGCAGCAGGCAGATGCTGTACGTACCATCACTCACTGGAGGACAGAGCAAAGTGCAGGAGGGCCTCCCCTCCCCCCCGCCCCGCCCGCCCACCAGCCGCTGAGACAAACTGAAATTAACATACAGCATGTTTCTGGATGGCTGACAGCTGAGAGGGGCCTCTTGTTAAACACAACCAATGCATCAAGTCACTCAAGGGAAAGCTCTCTGAGGTTTGGTAATAATCTAGCACAATCAGGCAGGGATCTACATCATGCTGAAGCAGCAAAGCTCAGAGCAGCTGCCTTTGTTTTAAAGGTGACCTGCACAAGGGAACAAATTGCCTTTCCTCCCCATTTTTCTCCTTTACCTGGCCGCCCCCCTCGCAATTCTGCTCATTTTTAAAGCCGGAAATATTAAGCCAGATCTTCCCTTGATTGTGCTGGATGACGAAGAAGGGCAGATGTGGCGCCTTCTCAGCTGGAAAGACAGTTCTCTCAAGTGTTTGAGTTTATTGGCCATTGTCTCAAACAAAAAGTTTTAAACATCTGAAACAAAGGTCGCTTTCGCCTCTGAATCTGGCGTCATTGCTTCAGCATCTGCATCGTCATCAGTTTGCCAGTTCTCCATAGGGTCTTGGAGAGCAGACAAAGCCAGAGTTTGTCTACATGAGGACAGCCAGGAAAATTAAACCCAATTAACTTTTAGGTGGATTAGCTAAATTGCATCACACCCATTTGCACAGCCCTGGAAATCCACAGATATCCACTTTTTATCCATAGATATATGCATCCACGGATGCGGTTGTGTCACGGAGAGTTGGGGAGTCAGGGCTCTGCACCCCTCTTCCTGGGATTCACCGTGACTCTCAGCCAGCCGGTAAAACCGAAGGTTTATTAGATGACAGGAACACAGTCCCAAGCAGAGTTTGTAGGTACAACCAGAACCCCTCAATCAAGTCCTTCTGGGGGGTTTAGGGAACTTAGCCCCCAGCTTGGGGTTCCCTGCGTTTCACCACCCACCCAAAACTGAAACTAGAAACTCCTTCAGCAGCTCTCTTCCCCCTCCCCCTGCTCCTCCTCTCCTTTGTTCAGTCTCCCAGCGAAGGTGTCACTTCTTCCACCCCCCCTCCTGGCTCAGGTTACAGCTCAGGTAGCTTCCTTCCCATCCCCACTGTAACTCCCCTGCAACATTCCCAGGTCAAATCCGCCCTGCTCCCTGCTCCGTCACAGGTTGTATTACCAACCACCTTCGCGGATCGGATGCAGATCCACGTTTTTGTATCTGCGCAGGGCTCTACCCACGTGGATGCTTTTATTCAGACGTAAAGGGACTTGAATTCATTTTATCTTAATTCACTTCCAAATTAAATTAAGGTCAACCAATTGAAGGCCACTAATTCGGAGTGAGATTGCTCACACGGGGATGTAATGCAGGTTAACGAAAGGTGTGAATTTAATCAAATGAACTAATCCACTTTAATCTTCCTGAGGTTATGGTCTTGCCTACACTTCAGACCATGCGGGCAGTGTGAACTGCGGAGCGCACTGAAGTATTGCACTCTAACAGGTTTCAGAGTAGCAGCCGTGTGAGTCTGTATCAGCAAAAAGAACAGGAGGACTTGTGGCACCTTAGAGACTAACACATTTATTTGAGCATAAGCTTTCGTGGGCTACAGTCCACTTCTTCGGATGCATAGAATGGAACATACAGTAAGAAGATATTTATACACACAGAGAACATGAGAAGGTGGAAGTAGCCATACCAACTGTAAGAGGCCAATTAAAGTTGTTAGTCTCTAAGGCGCCACAAGTACTCCTGTTCTTATTGCACTCTAGTTACCCCCAGTATGAACTAAAAGGTACCTACTTTGCATTAATGGAGAGGACAACGTTAGTGCAAACTAGGTACCTTTTAGTTACCACCAGCAATATCAGCACAATACTTCGGTGTGTTCTGCAATTCACATCCCCACAGTCTGCCCTGCGGCCAAGTGTAGACGTACCCTGAGTCCTCACGTCAAGAAGCCCCAGTGAACGAAAACAACTAGAAAACAAAGTCCCCTAGAGGCCTTCCTTATGTATCAAAGGGCACAAAGCCAGCATGCTCCCCCAGCCATCGGTCACCTTTCAAAGTAAGATTACGGCCAGAACGGCCACATTCTCTGACAGAGACACACTAGAATTTGCATCGGTGAAGTCAGCAGACGTGCCTCAGAGCCAGACGGGGTCACAGCTGCACGAAGCTGGGGTTACTCGATGAAGGAGACTCCATTTCCCTTTCAAGCACTTCCCCCAGCAAGCGCCAGGGGCAATGGAAGATTTCGCTGCTACTTCTGTCTCCATCATACCCTTGGATGAGGACCCCTCCCCGTCTCAGCTCAGCAGTTTACAACCTTTACTTGAGAAAGCTGTAAAGAGGTTTTTTGGTGTATGCTGCTACAGGGATGAATCGGCTGGTGCAGAGGCTTAAACGCTTTTTAGCTGTTGAGGCTCACAACACAAAACCCACTACATAAGCTGGAAAAGCTCGGCACCCGTGAGCCTCTGATGGGGAAAGACGACAGGCTGAAGTTAACTGGCAGAGCTGTGTGACTAGTCCAAGACTGGAACAGCACTGGGAGGTGGCAGGACAGGACTGAGGGGGCATCGGCAGAGCTAGAGGGCGAGGTGACATCAGGATACGTAGGCAAAGGTCTGAAAGCAGCACGTTAACCACAAAACCCATGAAGCGTTCAGACCCGGTCAGTTTCCTGCTCACTCCAGCATAGATGTGTTCTGAGATTATTTTGGGATCTCCCGCACTAGGAAGCGGCGAAACTATTCAAGCCAGAACCCCCAGTAAAGATACCTTAACGTGGTGTCCATCCATGTAACGGGTGGCATCTCGGAAAAGCCGATAGGAGATGAATCCATGAGGGTCCACACTGTCGATGAGGGGGAATGCCGTCTGGAGGAGAAAGAAGAGGGGTGATTCAAGGCCCGTACCAGACAACTTAATGCATCCACAGCTCTTCACTCAGACACATCTTGACAAACATTAGGGGTCAGCAACAGAGCTTCTGAGTAGTAGCATGTAGATATGTGAAGCTAAAGAAAACCAGGCACAGGTTTCAGAAGTTCGGGACAACCTAATGCATACAGCTGGCTGGAAAATGGAAATATCTTCCAGTGAAAAATGTAATCGTTTTGGGGAAAAAACTCATCTCGAATGGGGTCAGAAAGGTGCCATTTTTCCTGGGAAGGGATGTCAGAAAAAGTGCATTTTAGAGAACCAAAACAAAAAATGTTCAGCTTTTGGAGGCAGAACGTGAAATTGACACAACACGAGCAGTTGGGGAGCCATGATTTTGATTTTCCCAACAGAAAGCAATCAAATTTTGTTCGGTAAAATAGAAATTTACCCATGGAAAATTTCCATTTTGTGAAAAGGGCATTTTCCGTCAGAAAATCAGTCAGATGGAAAATTCCTGACCAGCTTTACTAACGGCTCCCAGACATTTCTTCCAGGATGTACGCAAAGCAAACGGATGCGCTTTTCGGTCACCCTGATACACCTCCAAATCCATCGTGCAGCTTGATCTCACAGCCGGCCAAGTTTGGCAGTAGTAACACAAGAAACACGTGCACTAGGGAGGAGGCTAGAAAAGGCATTGGTCAGGAACGGGAAGAGGAACAAGGCACTGTTAGTTAAAGGTTAGTAATTACCAAGGTCTCCAGCAAACCCCACAAAAGCTGGCATCTCTCCAGCTCACAATTCACACAAATTATCGTAGGCAACATTGGGTGGGGCGTTTAATCATTCTGGAGACAGAGAGGCACCCCGTGGCTGTGCACACCCGAGTTCGGGAGTGCCCCGTTGCGGACTTGGGTTCAGACATGTCTCGTGAAGCTGGTGCATTTTGCTGGGGCAGCCTGCAGGAATCCACCCACCTGCCCTCCCCCCAGTGCACCAAAGGGGAAGCTATGCCGGATCTCAGCACGGGCCAGCCATTCCCTTGACGTGCTTTGAGGGCAGCACGGCTGGCCAGATGCATGCTGTTCCCTCAGTAGGTTCCAACACGGGCAGGGTTTTTTGCCTTATGGATGCAAACATCCCGCCTTCTCGTGGACAGTCCCACCAAATTAGCACGGCAATAGCCCCAATTCAACAGGGTGAATGGAGAAGATGGGGTCCATATATATTCAAATGAGCAGTGGCATGGTCCAAACTCTGCTATCTACTGAAGGCAGGTCAAGAGTATGCGGCGACTCACTGGAAAGATTTTGCCTAGCACAGCAAGGGGGACACTTGCTCCTGGGAGTCTGAGTATAAACAATCAACTCCCCTACACTGGGCTAAACCAGCCCTCCCCCCCTCCCCAGCCCCAGGTTTAAAGGTGACAAAACAAGGTGCCAGCCCCACGGCTGGAGTCGCTAACACAAGGAGCACAGCGCGTCCCCATCCGTACACCGCACAGCCAGATTTGTCAGAGACTGCTGGAGAAGCTCTGAGTCTCTCCCACCCTCTCTTTTAGCCAGGGCATGCCAGCTGCACCTGTCTGAGAAGACAGCACCGATCACGCCCCGCGGGGCGCAGGACCCGCCCCCCGGCACTCACCATGCCCGTCTCTGACGTAAAGATGACTATTTCATAGAGCGGCGCCAGCTGCTGAAACAGACTGTCAATGCCCGGTCTCTTCTTAAAGCGCCAGCCGGTTACTAGCTGAGGACAAAGGGAGGGACAGAAAGAAAAGCCATGAGATGACAACTCGCTAGGGAAGGACAGGAGCTGATTTTCAACAGAGAGGCTGCTATCGGAGGCCTGGCTGGCATCGCATTGCCCAGCAGGGAGAGTAGCCAAGCGCTCTAGGGCTGCCATGCAGCATGGAGAGAACACAGGGGGAATAAGGCACACAGAAGTCTGGGAAAGAGGCCAGTGGTTCTTCATGAGATGCCCCCTTCACCCCGACTCACGTATTATCATAGTGCCTAGGAGTCCCGTCCTGCTGTATCCCGTATTATTGTAGGGCCTAGAAGCAGTGCCAGGCACTGGACAAACAAACAAACAGAGAACAAAAAGACGATCCCTGTCCCGAAGGGCTGACAATCCAAGACAGACACACAGACCGATGGGGGAGTACAAGGAAACGACGACAACACTGCTCAGCATAGCAGCCAGTGGTCTCATCGCTCCAGCGACCCAACCACAGTCGATTTTTCTGTAGGCCTCATGGGAAAGGAGTGTGAAAGAGGGACCTGCGGGAAGTTAATCGGGCGGATGTTTACAGAGAACTCCTCCCAAGCAGCATGGACAGGAGTACAAAGGTGCATGTTTGAGACTTTCACAAATGGGCGGCTGGTGCCGGGGGCCGATCGGAGGCAGGAGTCAACTTCTCAATAGCGAACTATACAAGACAGGTAGGGGAGAGGCCGTGAAGGGCCTTGAGAATGAACACAAGCAGCTTATGTTTGATGCAATGGAGAAGGGGGAGCCAGGGGAAGGATGCAACTCTCCCAAACCCTTCATTCCCCCACCTGTTTGGGTGTCTTTGTTGGTCCAAGCACTGGGCAGGCCTGCTCTGTGGACCACAACCCGACAGACTGCGTGTTAAACCAATGCTCAGATCCCAAAGACGCCCTGCTCCGTGGCTGGCGAGTTAGCAACTCAAACACGCGAGTGGTGTCAGGGTTATTGGAAATTAGCAGCACTGCTCTGCCCACAAGCTCCCCTCTATGTAAGAGCGAGGCCTGGCCAGCCCGCTGAAATAGAGCGATCAGCTGTCCTTCAAATCCACAGACAACTCCAGACTTCCCAGCATATCCTGGAGCGCTAGCATTTCTCTCCAATCCGACGGCCTCCCTTCCCTTGGTTACTTGCAAATCGCTGTTTTGTGATCAAGTTAAATGCGTCCACAATTCACACTAGTTAAGTGGTTCGTGACGCAATGCCCGTTACCTTTGGGAGACATTTGGGCCGTCCATGGGCCACACCAGAGTGGCGTTGCGACCACATGTGCTAGGTCACAATGCCAATCAAATTTGACCTGTTCACCCCTGTCTCCATCTTCAGAGGGACGATGGATGGGCTAAACCCAAGTGGCACTAAGGCGACGTGCACCAGGCCGCAATACCCGGGGGAGGGTGCCAGACTCAACCCTGCAAGACATGGGAGCTGCTGCTGTCCAGGGTGAGGGCAGGGCAGGCCCCCTTCTCCCCCCAGCCAGGGGGTCGCATTACCAGGAGGGGAGCTCAAATGGAGTCGGGGTCTGGAAAAGCTTGGGAACCAATGTAGTTCAGGACTTCCACAACCAAGCTAAGCAGCAGCTCCCAAGAGGTGGATCGAAGACATGTTCTAACCCTGAGATGTGCACAGTGATCTAATGACTGCCGAGGGGAAACTGGATTGGGATGAAGATGCCGGGGGGGCGGGGCTTGGATTCAACAGCTTGATCTGCAAGGCGAGTTCTCCATTTGTCGGTGCTCTGTTCCAGCTTTAGGCTAAAACCTAGGGCGGGACCCACTGGGTCAGACAGCAGGCCTACGTGCTTATGGATCGCTGTCTGCAGTCATTCGATCCTGCCTCAAGATGCTGTGACGTTCTGGAGAGGAACCCAAAGTTTGAAAGACGGAGCAAATGCGATCCCTCCTCCTCGTCTCCGCTGGCACCACCCTCCTCTTTGGCCCAGCGCATCTGCTGAAGCACCACACCCATTTACACAGCAGAAGGCCTGCATGTGTCCAGCGTGCAGCTGGCTTCCCCGCAACCAGATGTTCCCTCCTCTCAGAAGCAGCCTGCTGAGAAGAGGTTTAGTTACTGACAGCTTTTAGGATCACGCAGACAAGGGTCCATCTCTTCCCCACTCCCAGTGCACAACGCACAGCTTCTGTTTGCTACGGCTGTCAGATCTGCGGGAATGGCCTGGAGTCCAGCTAGCGCTCCCAGAATAAAAGCAAGGGTCGGCTCAGCTGAAGTCAGTGAACTATCCATAAGGAACAGAGCTTTGCCAGAGCCCACTGATCCTGACCATGTGTACCCCGACAACTCCAATTCCAGGCTCTCTGTGCACAGAATTGTACCCCCATTCCTGACTAGCAGTACCAAGGGCTTTTCCTAGGAAGCCACTTGTGGTCTGACCGTTGTGTCAACCTACAGAGTGGCCCTGTATAGGGAAGAAACAGGCGCCATGCTGGGACCACTAATCTAGATTTCATTTATGATCTAGCAGGATCTCAACTAACGCCATGTGTCTGTCGCGAAAGCACTTGAAACAACACACAAAGAATTTGAGGGAAGGAGCCCTCCCTCCCCCCGAAACACACTCTCCAGAAAGGGGGACGGCAAAGGGGAGAGAGATTGACTTACCGACCACTCGGGATGGAGCAAAACATCTGTAAGCTCGATGACCAGGGTGTAGGGAGGCTGGTAGTATGGTTCTTTCAGGGGGTCTGGAAGCAGCTTCGGGCTGGTGGGCTCTATAATCATCTGCAGGAAAGAGACCCAGGAAGACAGAGGAAAGGAGTTACAGGTGCATGAGGAAGTCAGATAAGGAGGAGCTTGGAGCAGCAAGGCAGAAGAGCATGGCTATCCGGCACATTGCATTAACATGCATGGGCGAGATACAGAATTCCTGCATCACGGATATCGTTCATTTCATCTCTACATCGAGCCCCATGAGCTGTACAAAAAGCCCCCTCCACTGGCACTTCCTCCTTCCTGGAAAGGCTTTAGTTCCCAAGATGCTATTCTCATGCCCCTGAATAGCAGAGTGTTACTGACAGGTGGCAGAGGAAGGGGCAGTTTCAATCCAGATCTAAACATCTGCTGCTCTCTTTCTTCCCTGCTCTCCTCGACCCCCTCCCCACGCTGACCTCGTAACCTATCGGCTTTGGAAAAAAGGTCTGCGACTCCCAGTTGTTGTACCAGGCTTCTGTTTAATCAGCGGAAACAGGAGAACACCGTTAACACCTCGTTACAGCTTGCCTCAAAAACTAAGGAGGGAGATTTCAGAGAACACAGGTCCCCTCTCAACCTGGTACAGTCTTCCCTATCTGTGTCCTCCTGAAACCAAGGCTTTGTCTACAATGGAAACTGAGCGACAAAACTTTTGTGGTTCAGGGTGTGAAAAAAACCTATCCCCGAACGACAAAAGTTTTGCCAACGAAAAACGCCGGTGTGAACAGTGCTTTGTCAGCAGGAACACTCTAAAATGAGGTCTAAAATGGTCCTCCGCTATCCATTCGTGCCTGGCAGCGGCCTCTCCGCCTTCCCTGCGAAGAGGGCTCAAGAAGCTGGGAGCGTTAACAAGAACGTGAGCTCCTAATGAGAGCAAAGCTGCTGATGTGAAGAGATTTTTAGCTGCCACGGTGTAAGGGACAGGCCACGGTTCAGGTTGGAGAGTTTCTACCCTGGAATAGCTGATGAGATTCACAACACAGAGAGCTCGACACCTACACGTTCGGGGCAGCATCAACCGTTGTAGGGGGAAGAACACAGAAGCCTGGACGCTGATCTCGGCAAGACGAAAAGAAAACCTTTTTTTGAAGCTAGACCCATTTAGACTGGAAATAAGGCGCACGTTTTTAACCGGGAGGGTAACGAACGACTGGATCAACTTACCAAGGGTCACGGCGAATTCTCCATCACTGGGAATTTTTAAATCAAGATAGGATTTTTTTTTTTTTTTTTTTAAAAAAGCTCTCGCTCAAAAGGAATAATTTGAGGGCAGATCTCTGGCCTGGGCAGGCTATGATCACAGTGGGCCCTTCTGGCCTTGGAATCTACGAATTTTCAATATGAGAACCGTCAGCCTAAACATATTTCATGAATGGCTTGAGGTCTTCCTTAGGGGATGTCTACACAGCGACAGATGTGCATGGGTTAGCCCGCCGGAGCAAGCTTGAACCAGCTAGCGGGGGAAAGAACAGCCAGGAAGACAGGACGGCATAGTTGGTACAAGCCAGGCACGGACCCGGGGTACGACCTCTGCTCGCCAGCCTAGTCTGCTACACTGTCTTCACTGTTATTGTTACCCGCTGGATTCAAACTACTTCAGGCTTCCCCTGTGGTAGGGAAGTATCAGGCCCCTCCCCCTTTTTTAACAAGTGGGAAACTGAGGCACAGAGGTGCTGAATGACATGCCCACGGTCACCCCGAAGTCCGTGGCGAAGCAGGGAACTGACCCAGATGCCCAAAGACCTAGGCTAGTGCCCTATCCCCTGGGCCA
>QXTE01000439.1:358426-395346 GCA_003942145.1 Platysternon megacephalum
CATAGGTTGGTGCCTGGTATAGGGCCTACCACAAGAGACCCCCAATCTCAGTGGGGGCCTCTGTGTGTTATCAGAAGACAAATGATAAAGAACTGCAGTAGACGTACCCGAACATCTGGAGAGGGGCTCTGTTTCCTAATCATAAGAGTTACATTTGGCTCAAGCCTGTGAAATTTACCCTGGAGTTTCTACCTGACTGGAGAGCCTAGGATCAGCCCTTCGATGAGCTATTCAAGACCAGCTGGAGGGTTTGTGCAGCAACTCACCTGCCTATAGTCTTTGAAATATTTATAGGTCCTTCGGAGCTGCTGAACCACCACTGGATCTGCAAGAGAAGAGGAAGAGTCGCATGTAGCAGCAGCGTCTAGAGTGGGGAAAGTCTTCCCGCCACACATCGCAGCTAGCAGGAAAACGAATCCCGGCCTCGCTAGGGATTCTGAAAGGACCATATGCAAATAGGCTGGGTGGGAGGGAGAATGCTTGGATGCTTTGGGGCATTAGAGCTGAGGTTCAGTTTGTAGCTCCCTACAGATTTCCTGGAAGATCTTGCCCAAGTCACTTAATCAGCGTGCCTCAGTTTCCCACCTGCAAAATAGGGTTACTGCTCCTTTCCCTCACAAACATGCTTTGCTCATTCATGATGGCAACACATAAAATACCCGGAGAGGCAGGTACAAGATAGAATTTATCATTTCATTAGCCATGGATCCTTTTAGGGACACAAACTCTTCCAATTATACTTCCACCAAGGAGGCGCTGCACAAGAAAACCAGCCTCAAAAACCGGTGATGCTGTAAGAATTTGCTTCAGCAAAGGGTCCGATTAGTTAAGTACCAACATCCTCATGTAGGATCCTATTCATGTGAGCCAGCCTTGCAAGAGTCTACTCATCCTCTTCCCCAGGCCAGCCAGCATGGGAGGCAGCATGTTCTGGACAGGGCTGCGGATTCGGCGTTCAGGACACCTGGGTTCTATTCCCAGCTCTAACACCAACCTGCTCTCTGACCAGAGACAAGTCCCTTCTCCTCTCTATGCCTCTATTTTCCAGCCCACCCCTTGTCTAGACTGTAGGCTCTTTGGGGCAGGGTCTGTCTCGAAGGCTAACGGCACAGCTGCACCGCTGCAGCTGTGTGCTCTCCCATGTAGCTGCTCTATCCCGTTGGCACAATGAAACCACCCCCAACGAGTGGCGGTTACTACTCCGGGCCTGTGCAGTGCCCAGCACGACGGGGGCCCTGATCTCAGTTGTCTGTGCAGCGCCAGGCACAACAGTGCCCCAAGCAGCCATTTGTTTTGAGGCAGAAGATAGTTTTCCATCATCACCAAAAAAGGGGGTTGGAAGGTAATTCAGTGGGCGGGGGAGGCAGGTGACAGCAAGTAGAACTTGAAACTAGACTGGCAAAATTTTCGTGGCAATTTATGCGTTAAAATATACTGGTTATTTTATGCTTCATTTCTGTTATTTACAAGCATCATACAGCTCTTCTGTTGCATCAGTGAGAGGTGGGGGCAAGTTACCCCAAAACTATTTCATTCTTTAACTGGCAAACAGAATTTAGGGATGAATGGAGAGTGAAAGGAGGGGAGGGGGAAGGAAGGCATATGCACAACAGTATAAGAACATCGTTTTAAGCTGCCAATCAGGGCCAAACTACTCAAGTGTCTAGAGATTGGGGGGGGGGCAAACTTGAGGCACTAAAGGGGATTCTCAGAAAACAAGGAGCAGCATCCTTCTAAAAATCAGGCCCCTTCTCTTTAAGGGGTCAAGCTGGATACTCAAAAAAAAAAAAGAGAGAGACACCCAACATCACTAACCACGGTTGAAAATCTCAGCCCATACCTTTAAAGGGGAGGGAGGCTGCCCTAAATGAGATGCCAATGGGGGCACTGAGGCTGTGTCTAGAAAGCAGAAGCCTAGGGAAAACACTCAGTGGTGCAGGAACAAAAATATACAACTGTGTGTCTTCCAATCATCCGCCATGCTAGCAGATGAAGTGTGGGCTGCTGTCTGGCAATCCAGACCATCTGATGCAGCTCTTGCATACGCAGAAGCATCCCTCCACCCTTCCCAACGCACACAAGGAATGGATTTTTCAATTACTGGCCTCCTGTCTCTTCAGATGTTCCCATAAGCAGGGGTCAGGCTGTAGAGAGCGTGTGACTGAGTCCGCAGTCCCCACACCATCGCTGTTAACTATCCCTCTGAGATTACAGCTTTACCATCTTAGCGGCCAGGGTTATTCAAACAGAAACTGTAAGTTAATCAATCAAAGGCAGGCGCACTGAATGGGACATAATTTGCGGGCAATTGTTATGATAATACGGACGAGCAGCTGGGGCGGATGACGATGGGGCTGTTGAGAGCGGGATTCAGGTGTCAATTGCAGGCCCATACAGGGGAATCTGACCATGGCCAAGGCTGTGTTGGACTTTGACTGTCTGTCAGATGCAACACTTTAAAAAACAGAACAAAACACACACACACCCTGGAAAAGTTAAACTGGGGGGGAGAAAAAAAAGATATTGTTTTAAAACCAAGTCTACCGTTTACTGGCCTGGGATCATGTTTTAAACTTGGACTCTGTGTTCAATTGTCCCCTTCCCTCCCCTGCAGAATATTACAGACCTGTAACACCAATTAATATTTTTTGAAGCGAACGTCACCCTTTTGAAAATTCTAGCATGCAGGGGAGGCAACTGGGAGACAGGACACCTGGGTTCTATTTCCAGGTTTGAAACTGACCAGAGCTCAGAAACTGACCAGTTTCCAGGTCTGAAACTAACACACAACATTCTCCATGCCTCGCTTTCCCCTCTGTAACATAGGGAGGACAATAGCTTTGCAGCCTACAGCTGAAAAGCACTAAAGAAGAGCTAAGTGTTTAGCATGACCTCAGGAAAACCGAGAACACATACAGGTCTGTCTCATCTTACGCTGGGGTTACATTCTGCGGTCAGCGCGTAAAGTGAAAACCGGGTATAGTCAAAATTACATTGAGTGTAATGGCGGGCAGAATCGCCCGCCCTACAGAAACAGTATTTAAATTGTTATTTTTCTCTTTTTTGTTTTTGTTTTTTTCTTCTTTTTGCCGACCGCGTAAAGCTGAAATCGCACATGTTAAATCCCCCTAAGATGCGACAGACCTGTAATAGCTTTGGGGAGAGGGCGCTCAGCTTTATAGTGGAAAGTTATCTGCCGCATGTCTACAGGGGAGTTTTAAACACAGGGGAGGTGAAGAAAAGGTCTGCCGTGTCTTGACAGATTATTCTAGATCACATGATGGCTGGCGCATGGTGGTTAAACAATTATGTTAACCCCAATCCGTTCATCTTTAAATCTAAAAGGAAGAGCTCGGAGAATTAGCCAGAGATTTGGAGAGAGGAAAAGGGGGAGGGGGAGTTTTCTATTATGTCGGACAATGGGCCACTGACTGAAAAATGGCTTTTAATCTGGACGGAGCATATGCCAGGCCTGCTGAACGGAGCAGGTGAAAAGCGCTTCCTATCCCAGCTCACTCGCTCTCAGGGGTCCGTGGGCAGACAAAGCCCAGGCCCTGCCTCCTCTGTGTGTTTCTGTACGTGTTTGATCTGAAAGTGTTCCGCTCGCCGGACCTTCTGCCTT
This sequence comes from Platysternon megacephalum, assembly GCA_003942145.1. Classification (NCBI taxonomy): domain Eukaryota; kingdom Metazoa; phylum Chordata; order Testudines; family Platysternidae; genus Platysternon; species Platysternon megacephalum. The sequence continues at coordinate 362,049 of QXTE01000439.1, forward strand.
TGAAAGTGTTCAGCAAAGTTCCATCTGCCTCTCTGTTTTCCAGGCTCCTTTAGGGAGGGGGCAAGAGTAACATAAAGGGTCTGATTTGCTGAGCACCCCCCGGTTCAACTCAGTGGGAGCACAACACCTCTGAAAGTCAGCCTCCCCCTCCCCCACCGCTTTGCTATTTTCCCTTACAAACTGTAGGACTAAGCAGGACCTATGCTTGAAACTTTCTCACTAAGATTCTGCATTATTGGGATCGGAATAAGGGCTGTAACCCCCCTTCACACACACCCCACTCCACAATCTGGCAGATCTTTGCCGTCTGGTAGGACTATGCTCCTAAACGCTGTGAAACGAACAGACAAGGTGGGTGAACCCTAAAAAATTGCAAAGGGAGGTGCGGACCCCTTTGGAAATCTTAGTCTGCAGAGCGCAGGTTGAAAACCACGGTTTAATTGGACCAACTTCTGCTGGTGAAAGAGACAAGCTTTCGAGTTTACACAGAGTTCTCTCTTTCACCAACAGAAGTTGGTTCAATAAAAGGTATTACCTCGCCCACCTTGTCTCGCTAATATCCTGGGACTGACACGCTGCAACCGTCAAATGAACAGTCAGCCTGTATGATTGAGAGGTGTTCTCCAACAGAAACCACCAAAATAGGTCTACCCAATGGCATTATGTTGATGCAGGTATTCAGAATATTCAACGCACTGTAGGAAGAAAATCCAGACACATGTGGGCTTTATCAGGGAGATATGGAAAGCTTTGCCTAGTAGGAAGCATGGGCGGTAGAGAGCTGGGGCCTAGGTGAATTTGGGGGGGTCAGAGCCTGGCGGAGGGGGAGTCTATGGCTCCTTCAGCACGCCGATCCTTGGAACAGATGAGCGAGCAGCTGTAGAACGATCTTAAGCAAGCGAAGGCACGCTGGACGGGACGAAGGTATGAGAGACCGCGCTGAGCCAGGATGCCGTCAGAGCCTGACCTTTCCCCACCGCTCCGACCCCCTTGGGGCTCTCTCTCCTGAAATCTGCCCCTGCTCTTCGCTCATCAAGTGGAACAGGCGAAGAAGGAGGGCATCTGGGAAGCCTATGGCTCCCAACCCTTGCGGACAGACCTACTACAGCGCCACATTCCCCCCTCCCCTTCATTCAATGTCACAGCAGTTTCCCATTCTGCTCCCCCCCAGTGATGCGCAGGGATGGGTAGGGAAGGGAGAATTGTTAACCCTCCCATCCCAGCACAAGTCCTGCCTGACCTTCTGCCCTCGACAAGAGACTCACACACGCTGTTTATGCACCAGTACATCTGCTCTGGAGAAGCAGCTCAAACACTGGCCCTTTCACTCAGCTGATTAGAATTGTAAAGTAACTTTATTGCTTGATTATTTTTTTTCCCCTAGGGGGAGCTGAGCATGTTACGCTTATTACTGCTCACTCACTATCTAGCTTAGACACATTAAAGAATTAACATATTTATAATCTGGCTTTCCATCTACTGAGTTGCTCTCCTCCCAGATTTCTCTGCCACCTAAATCCAAAAAGTGGTAAAGACATTTGTGCTTCCAGCCAGCCAAAGTAAAGAGTTTAAATCCTCGGTCGGGCTGGGTTTCCTAGATGGGTTTCCAACAATATCATAATGAAATAATTCCATAGCTTGTATAACCAAGCGGGGTGTGAAAACTGCCCTGAATGTAGCTTTGGAAGTAGTAGCAAAACACAGACCCAACGGGGTGGGGGGGGGGAGGGGGGAAAGATATATGTAAACCTGATCGGAGAGGCAACTTTCCCACTGACTGGCCGAGGTTTGAACAGAGTTCTGTGATTGTGCTGCCAGAGCAATCAAAACTGCCCCTCCACTCACCAGGAGTCCTCTTCTGTGGTACCAAAACTTACGCCTGCTTTCAACAATTTGATAGGGTGGAGGGGAGGAGATGGGGCGAGATTACACGGGACTGATTTTGTGGCCCATATAGTTTCATCGAGTTTAAGGCCAGAAGAGACCAACCGATCATCTAGTTGGACCTCACATATAGCACAGGACATTCATTTTCACCCAGATGCCCCTATAGTAAGTCAATGACTTAGCTTGCACCAAAACAATTTCTGTCCTCAGGAAACTAAACTGAGTCGCAGGGAGAGAACAGGAGAGGCTGAGGTGCCACCAATGCCCGAGGCTTCTGCAGTGGCAGGGCATTGATTAGGCGAGGCAGGCCCAGATGATCCCAGCCGGAGCCGAATCAATAACCCCAAAGTCCCTCCCAATCTGACCTAGGGGGGGAATTCCTTCCTGACCCCGAATCTGGCAAACAGTTTGACCCCGAGCAGGAGAATGAGACGTACCAGCCAGGCAGTTAAGAGAGGATTCTCTGCATGACCTCAGAGCATGGTTCACCGCACCCCAACAACGGCCAGGCTCCAGAGGAAGGTGAAAAACACCCAAGAAAACAAACTGTGCACTGGTGAACAAATTCCTTCCCGACTCCGCTGCAGGTAAGCGCCTGAAGCCCTAAAGCATGAGATTTGATTATAGTCACTTAACTTGATGCAGAGCGGCAGGTGCTATCAGCATGTCACAGGCAATACAGGCAGTCCTGTTCTCCCCATGCCCATGAAGGAAAGGGATGAATAAGAGGACACAGATTCCCAGATTCCAAGGCCAGAATTTCTGGCACTGCTACAATCTCCCAGCCTAGCCCTTTTCCATGGTTTCAAAATGGTACTCCCATTTCACAATGGCAGTGGCAGGGAAGATGGGGTGAGATTACAAGTGACTGATTTTGGAGCCCATATGATCATTTGGTTTATGGATCACTCTGAACAGCAGGGAGCACGCGTCCCCCTTCAGGTTTGGAAAACTCCTGGCACATTCTTGGGCACAACCGGAAACAAATATTAGAACTAACACCTTGATTGATGGATTCTGGGGTGGTTCTATTAAATTAGTAGGTTACTGATTTCAAATATACATCTAAAAGAAAAAGATGAATGCTGAACACGTCTCTGCTGAGGATTTTTGGTGCCATGACGATGTACCTCTTAAGCTTCCTAAAAAGCACTGGCTGGCATTTTTGAGCGTTTAATTTGTGGAGGTTCAAGGGCTCAAACTATTCATTCTTTGGCAGGTGGGAAATTGTGCCTGGGTTATAGATCAGCGTATGCCTCTGAGATTAGCAGAGAGTTCAGGTGGGAGTTTTACATGATCTTTACTAGTGAATTTCAGATGTTAAAAAATGGTGAGAGCTTTACCGATAGACATCGTCATCCTGGCCTTTGAGGCGCCCGGGCCTCCTTGGATGATCCCACAATGCAGATTTGTTTGCAGCTGGCCGCTGAGCGGGCCCTGTGCAATGGAGACCTCAGCGAATATCGAGCTCATCTTCTGCAGTCAGGAGGGCTCCTGGCTCATTCTCAGCTGCTGCTTTTGGTGCTGGTTCATTACCAATTCATCTTGTTTTAATTACAGTATTAACCCTGGGCTGATTAACATGGAAATGGACACGATTTCAGCTACAAATGGAACAGCAATTAAACACCGGGCCAGGTCCTGCAACCTAGATAGTCCACTTGGTCAAGGCCGCAGCCTTTCCTGTCCCAGGCCGCAGCCTTTCCTGTCCCAGAACCCCGATGCTATGCTGGTGATCGCAGCAATGTCAGGCAATCCCGGAAGGTGGGAACAAACCCCATTATCTTCCAGGGTGGAGAAACAAGTGTAGATATCCAGGGGGGAAACTAAAGAGAAAACCACACAGGAATCCAAGTCAAACAGAGGCCTAGTGAATTAAGGGTATGTCTTCACTACCCGCCAGATCGGCGGGCAGCGATCGATCCAGCGGGAATCGATTGATCGCGTCTAGTCTAGACGCGATAAATCGACCCCCGAGCGCTCTCCCATCGACTCCTGTACTCCACCGCTGCGAGAGGCGCAGACAGAGTCGACAGGGGAGCAGCAGCAGTCGACTCACCGTGGTGAAGACACCACAGTAAGTCGATCTAAGTATGTCAACTTCAGCTACGCGAATAACGTAGCTGAAGTTGTGTAACTTAGATCGCCCCCCCCCCCCAGTGTAGACCAGGGCTAAGAGCCTACGCGTTCCGCTGATTGTGCGACCCGGTTTACACTACAGATCTTACGCCGGCATAGCCCCCCTAGAATAGACACTGCGTATGCCAACGGAAGGAGTTTTGGCAGTGTAGAAACACTGTCTCCCCAAATGATATTAGCCAAGCCAACAGAAACTTCTGCTGGCATAGCTGCATTTACCCTGGGGGCTTTGGTGGCATAACTTTGTCACTAGCAGGTGTGATATTTTCTACCCTCCTAGCTGCCACAGCTATGCTGGTATAAGTTTTAAGTATAGCCTAGGCCTTAGAGAGAAGATATTGTCCAGTTTTCCTAGAATCTCCCTAAGCAAAGGACACTGAGTTGTGTGAAGGGACAGGATGGTCTACACACGTCTCTCACTAGGGCCATTTGTGTTGAGTGACCAGTGATTTTGGAGTACCCAAACCGAGACATCATAAAAAGGCCTGATTTTCAGAGGACAGGTGCTCAGCCCTTGCTGAAAGTCAGGCCCTTTAAAGGTTCCTCAGACTGGGTGCCACAGAAGTGAGTCACTCAAAATTGCTGTCTGCTTCTGAAAACCTTGATCTACAGTGCAACAGGAAAGGAGCTTTCTACCCGATTCTCGCTTCCCAAACACCTTTGCTTCTGCCTATCGCTCTATGTTACCAGGAGGACCGTGGGAGGATGATGAATGGGAGGGTTTAATTGGAAAGGGGAGAGGTGAAGACATTGACTCTACATCCATGTGAAGAGAGGAAATGGTTTTACTGAACAGTCACTCGGAGATGAGAAAAATCAAATTCAAAACACTCCGTCTCTCTGAGGGACCCAATGCCAGGAGTCTTCCTTGATAGGAGTTTGCTCATGTTCTGTCCTAAGCCCCAAGTAACAGAGCAGCCACGTCTTGGCTTGGAGAGACTGTTCCACAGCTAGCGATCTCTCTCAGGAAGCTTTTCCCAACATTCAGCCTCAGGGCGGGATTTTCAAACAAGCGCGAGTCAACGGGACACATGCTCTTAAGTCACTTCTCTCAGTTTCACCCCCGTACTCTTACCCATCTGCTACGGTACTATCTGGCCGCCATCACCACAGTATCAGAACTCAGCACACTAATGAATTTCTCCTCACATCCCCTCTGCGGGGCAGGGAAATGCTACTATGCCCATTTTCCAGTACCGAGGCTCAGACAGGCTTGGCCATTGGCCCAATGTCACACAGGGCAGAATAGGAAATTGTACCTTGGTTTCCCGAGGCCAAGGCTGGCACCCTAACCACTGGGCCCATCCTCTCGTAAATCACACTCAGTCCTTCTCCTTCCTTGGCTCTGATGCCTTTCAAATATGCACAGGCTCCTGCAATTTAGCCAAGCCAAGATTTAGCTCTCAGGCTTTCCCTGGTGCTCAGCTGCTGTGGCTTCCTTAGTTTTGTTGCTCTTCTCCAAAAATCTCTTCCTGTGATGACCAAAAGAACATGGAAGCCACCGTGTGCAGCAAAAGCTGGAAGAGGAAAACGCAGCTGATGGTTTCTTTCAGGAGTCAAAGGGGGTCCAGCCCCATTTCTGACCAATGAGGACTAGCTGGAAACTCTGCTGCAGTGATATGCAGGTGGCAAGGTTCAGAGCTGCTGTTTCACCCAAATGAGAGTTTGGAGGCTCGGAAGAGGATGGAAGCACGTCAAACAGAAGCGGACTCCGCGTTTGTAAAACTCAATTGAGTAGGTTAACAGTGCTGACTATAGACAGCCAAACCCTCTGGGGTATGCACATACTCATTTGTGGTCATAAACCTTGTTGGACCAGACCCTTCCATCGGAAAAAACATCCCTACATCCTTCACAAGGAAACGTTTTCGATAAGAAATCCACGTGCAGATGACAAAAGTAGCCCACGGGAAACAGTTTCGCCTCCCAGTTGACCAAAGCCCTCACCACGGACTGTTTTCGCCCTTTGCTCTCTATCACCTCGCTTCGAAGGCTCCAGTGGGAGTTCTTTGTTTCCATCCCCACTGCCGGAAGTGTGGGCTAGTGGCTAGAGCTGGGGATTACGAAAACTACTGCTACAGTGAATCAGTGTCAGGCTTGGGCCAGTCACACAACCTCTCTGTGGTTTGGTTTATCCACCCATACAATGGGAACAACTACATGTCTTCCAGGGGATTAAAGAGGAATCATCATATGCCCTCCAGAACACAGACCACAACAGAAGATGGCACCATGTTTTCAGGAAGGAAGGAGGGAGGAGAAACTGGGAAACTGCAGCTCAGCACTCTCAGTTTGATCCGGTACTTGAAGCCAACTTCCCAGTGGATTCACTGAGTCCAGAGCCATTTCACAGCCAGTTCCACTCCCCAGACAGGTTACTGTAGAGCCCTTTACTTTCATCATTCATGAACAGCAGCATTAAGAAGCATCGAGCCCAGATGTGCTTCTCTGTCTAGGAGAAGAGTTTAAACGAGGTGTTTACTGGCAAATCCAAGAGCACCCACCGGCACAAACATCCATCTCTTAGCACAATGATAGGCACCGAGTAAAAACCCAGCTCGCGTGGCGCAGAATTCAGAAGCCCAAACACAAACGTGTTTATCCAAAGTGAGTCGCTTTCCTGCTTGTGGAGAGTGGGAGGCTTTGGGAAGGCTGGTAGAGCAGCCAAGTCTGAGAAGTCTCCTTGAGGGCAGCTACTTTGTCCTGCCACAGGGGGATACCGCTGGATGTGTAAGGAAAAGAAAGGGCAAATGTCTCTCTCTCCCTGCACCTGCCAGCGCTCTCGGCTTTTAAAACTGGCCATCTTTCCAACCTGGAGCTGAAGGGCCTTTCTGTTCCATCTCACACTGACTTCCCAATGACCAGTGAGTTGCCCTGTTTATCAAGAGAGCCATCTGCGCTACCGAGTTCACATTTGCAGGAGCGACATGCATTTCCCCCCGCCCCACACACCCCTCCACCAGCTCCTCTTCCATGTCTGTCTGCCAAGGGCTCACGGGAAGGAAGTGGCCCAAAGCACTGAGCCAACTTAGAAGCAGGTTTGGGGCTTTACTCACCATTATCAAATTCGTCTGGGATCTGTAGGGAAAGAAAAGAGATGTGGCTGGTTATTCTTCTTTTTCTGACTCCACTACATTACACAGCATGGCTAGAGACACCCTCACAGTCATTTGCCTAATTAAGAGAAAGATTAATCTCTAAACATATGAATATTCAGATACATCTGTTGGCTGGGGTGCAGCTGCCAGCCCTCTCCCCCTTACCCAAACGCTAGTATTGCCAGCATGTTCAACGCTGAGGTCTTGTACCCACGGCAGGCACAGCACTCCAGCAAGGCCAACTGGGCCTGCTCCCCCGGGGAGGAAAACTCCTGACATCAGTTAATTACATCAGCTTTTTGTCTAAGACAAGAGGACCAGGCTGAGATGTCTGACAACCAGGAAGGCCTTAACTGTTGGCACGTTTCATATATAAGCAGCATGTTTATTGCAACAAGATGATTCAATGCAACATATCACAATGGCTATAAGGAATATTTCAGATCCCATGACCCTTTGCTAAGAACAGCTGAAACCCTAACAGGCAAGGACAAAAAACTGAATATCTGATGACAGAGAAAAAATACAGGAACAAATCCCATTCTTATTTACACCCTGACCAACTCCATTGAAACTGATGTGCCTAGACTGCGTCAACCCGATGCGCCCGTCACTCAGGGGAACTTTGACTTTGAACTCCACTGGGGTAGAGGAAGAGCCGTCTTCATGTGAGCGATGCAGGACACCTGGGTTCAAATCCTGGCTCTGCCACAGACTTTGGGTATGTCACAACCTCTCTGCATCTCAATTCCCACATCTGTTAAGTCAGGAATATAATCCACTCCCGCCCTTCGTCTATTTCGACTGGAAGCAATTTGGGCACAAGCGACTGTAACTGTGTCTATACCGTGCCCAGCACAACAGGGTCCTGATCTCAATTGCAGCCTGTAGGTACTACCATAATATGAGTAACAAATGTTCCTTTGCTAAAGGAAACCCCCACAGTAATGTCAAAGCTGTTTGAATCATCACATTCCTTTTACAAAGAAGGGCATATCTTTAGGGGGGGAATTAGCTAAAATACAGTTACATACAAAATCCTTATCTGGTGATGTTCAAGAGACAGGAAAAGCAGCTCATCATTAGAATTCATTAGGAAGGCAGAAGGACTTTCAAAGTTGCTCTAAGTGGCTCCATAGTAGTAATACAAACAGAAAGCTGGAGAGGGAATTCAGGGAGGGGGGGAGAGAAGGTGTTTCCTGAGGTGCCTTCATTTACTGCCCTGCAGGAAGGCCACTGTGACAACTGATCAGCGTTGATGAGGATGGAGAGATTTGAGAGGTTTATCACACTTCTACTTGATCAATGTGTGTTTGAACTAGTCACTGTAACCGTTCTGTTTTCACGTTCTACAGTTTGGTCCAATTTCTGGGTTGGTCAGGCTAGGTTTGAGGAGATGCAAACGAGTTCAGACATCACCACCTCTGAACCCTGGCTCACTGTAGAGCGGGGGGGGAGGGCACCAAACTTTTTGGTCCGAGGGCCATATCTGGGTATGGAAATTGTATGGCGGGCTATGAATGCTCACGAAATTGGGGTTGGGGTGCAGGAGAGGGTGAGGGCTCTGGCTGGGGGTGCGGGCTCTGGGGTGGGGCCAGAACTGAGGGGTTCAGGGTGTGGGAGGGGGCTCCGGGCTGGGTGTGCAGGCTCTGGGGTGAGGCTCAGGATGAGGGGTTTGGGGTGCAGGAGGGTGCTCCGGGCTGGGATCGAGGGGTTTGGTGGGCAGGAGGGGGATATGGGCTGGAGCAGGGGGTTGGGGCATGAGAGGGGCTCAGGGGTGTAGGCTTACCTCAAGCAGCTCCCAGAAGTAGCAGCATGTCCCCCCTCCGGCTCCTAGGCGGAGGCGCAGCCAGGCAGCTCTGCACGCTGCCCTGTTCGCAGGCGCCGCCCCTGCAGCTCCCATTGGCCGCAGTTCCCAGTTAATGAGCCCCCTGGCTGCCCCTACGCGTAGGAGTTGGAGGGCAGACATGCTGCTGCTTCCGCGAGCTGCACGAAGCCGCGGCACATACACGCGGAGCAGCCCCCGACCCCACTCCCCAGCTGGAGCATGGGAGCAGGGCAAGCCCCAGACCCCGCTCCCCAGTGGGAGCTTGGGGGCCGGATTAAATTGGCTGGCGGGCTGGATGTGGCCCATGGGCCGTAGTTTGCCCACCCCTGCTGTGGAGAATACACAGGTTGTGAACCAAATAAATCAATGTATTTAGATTGTACAGTCTTTTGGGGGGCAGGGACAATCTTGCTGTTATATCTGTACAGCGCCTGGCACGAGGCAGTCTTGCTCATTGATGGGGGAGAGGGCGCCTCTAGACACTACTGCAATACAAAGAATGATGATAATGCACTTGGATGAATAAGAGGGGCTTGGTATTACAAGAAAAAGGCAGTCGCTACCCAGGCTCTTGCCTGGAGACGATCCTTAGATAAAGTTCTACGGACCCCAGGCCTGTCTTTAACTGTCTGTTTTCCACTGAGGCTAATGTGACATCCATCAGGCTAGTTCCTTATGCCTGCACTGGGCAATTGGACCCCCGCCCCCCACCATAGGTAAGCTTGCCCCCACCGGGCAGTACNTCTGCACGCTGCCCTGTTCGCAGGCGCCGCCCCTGCAGCTCCCATTGGCCGCAGTTCCCAGTTAATGAGCCCCCTGGCTGCCCCTACGCGTAGGAGTTGGAGGGCAGACATACTGCTGCTTCCGCGAGCTGCACGAAGCCGCGGCACATACACGCGGAGCAGCCCCCGACCCCACTCCCCAGCTGGAGCACGGGAGCAGGGCAAGCCCCAGACCCCGCTCCCCAGTGGGAGCTCGGGGGCCGGATTAAATTGGCTGGCGGGCTGGATGTGGCCCATGGGCCGTAGTTTGCCCACCCCTGCTGTGGAGGATACACAGGTTGTGAACCAAATAAATCAATGTATTTAGATTGTACAGTCTTTTGGGGGGCAGGGACAATCTTGCTGTTATATCTGTACAGCGCCTGGCACGAGGCAGTCTTGCTCATTGATGGGGGAGAGGGCGCCTCTAGACACTACTGCAATACAAAGAATGATGATAATGCACTTGGATGAATAAGAGGGGCTTGGTATTACAAGAAAAAGGCAGTCGCTACCCAGGCTCTTGCCTGGAGACGATCCTTAGATAAAGTTCTACGGACCCCAGGCCTGTCTTTAACTGTCTGTTTTCCACTGAGGCTAATGTGACATCCATCAGGCTAGTTCCTTATGCCTGCACTGGGCAATTGGACCCCCGCCCCCCACCATAGGTAAGCTTGCCCCCACCGGGCAGTACTTCTTGTACCTTCCGGGAGTTGGAGGTGAATATCCCCTCTGCATATTAGACTGCATGGCCCTGTAGTTGTGTTTACAGGATGCAATCAGGCATGGATTTGCTGGCCAAATGACCCAGCCAGTGTCCAGGGTCCCATTACCTAAGCTGTGTGCTAGGGTCCAGACCAAGAAGGGGAAGAGGCGTGCAAAGTGCCTCCAAAGCTGCTCCAGCCTTAAGGTTGAAGGGAATCACCCCCTGAACACTTCGTCTGTTGCCCGAATCGGATTATGAGCTCTTAGGTGTCGGGACTGGGTCAGGTTCTGTATTTTGTAGAACGCGGAATATATTTTACAGCACTGTGCAAAGAGCTCGGCACTTGAGAAGGTCACAAGACGCGCTCATCATTCTCAAGCTGTTTCCCTGCCGCCTTCTGTGGGCCAGAAGCTCAGCTGTTACTTCTAACCCTTGTCACATCACACCCATGGATTTCTTTTGTAGCTGACAGTATATTTCATGCCCTTACTCCTGAGAGAGTAACTAGGCATCTACATGTCTACCCGGTGCTCTTTCTGAATCAGAGCCATCTCTCCAACTGCACACACCTATCCAGCCAACTATTGCTAGGACCAGTTTTAGGGGTTGCAGGTCACCCAGCTGCCAGGATGAAAGGGATGGTGGCTACCGGGTTGTGAATTCCATCTCCCCACCCGCACTGTCCTCTGGTCCAGCTACAAGGTGTCATGCTTCCTCCTGCTGCCAGAGAGGAAGTTCAGCTGGGGCACTGGCCCAGATATGCTGGCGGATGGTGCCCGTAACAGGGAGATGTGGGAAACCTGTACAGCAAGCAAAGGGTACAATTCCCCACTGGGCAGGTAATCCCGCCCCAGGATGTTAAATGCGGGACAGCGAGAGATTTTTTTTTTTTTTTATTTTAACACTACTCCTGCCGAGTCCTACTAATGCATCTCTAGGCTAGTCTGGAATCAATCAGCAGGGTGGTCCCCCTAAGCATTTCCGCTTATAAATGGCATCTCAGTCTAGGATAAGAGCAACCCCAGGCCATGCGGCACCATAAACCCCCCCAAATAACTGCACCGTGTGCGCGTGAAGTGAGCGTGCTGCTCCTGAAAGAGGAGGAGCCTGAGGTCAAGAGGCCAGGCTTTTAGGAGGAGGCTGTGTGACCGTATCTCAGTTCAGAAAACGCACCTCAGACAAGAGTAGCTGGAAAACCATTTCAAGGTATGGGTAGCATACGCAAAGGCCTAACTGAGCCTGTTTAATCCCCATTTGAAGCTGTCCAAGACGGCAAGAGAATGGAAAGGGTACCTCCTACCTCAGCCTCAACTGCTAGCAGGGTTCATTCCCACAGGAAGCTCGGCAAATCATGTTAAGGGCCGGCCGGCTGGTGCGGGCCTGGTGTTAACTCCACAGTGCCACCTAACGAGGAAAGGAGCCTGAGAAAGCAGCAAGCTCAGAAAGTAACCCAACAAGTGAGAACTGGGTGGCAAAAGAAAGCAAACCTATAGAATCATAGAATATCAGGGTTGGAAGGGACCTCAGGAGGTATCTAGTCCAGCCCCCTGCTCAAAGCAGGACCAATCCCCAGACAGATTTTTGCCCCAGCTCCCTAAATGGCCCCCTCAAGGATTGAACTCACAACCCTGGGTTTAGCAGGCCAACGCTTCTTTAACTGGGAGCTCTTCCTTCCAGACTGCACGTCCATCAGCAGCGCTGGGAGCCCCGTTACAGATCACTAGAACTTGCTAACCAACCCGCTCCGGGTCATGGAGGATATCGATCAAGTGCTCTCTCTGTACGCGATAATGCCATCATTTTATAAACACGTGGCTCACAAAACAACCATTTCTGAGGTCTCTTGCTGTGGACAGTGCAGAGCGGACGACACGGAATGAAAGAGGTCAGGGGAAGAAGGGAAGGAAGCAGGAACAAAACAAAGACAGGTTATTGTTCGACACTACGTCAGGAAGCCAAATGCTCAGATACGTCAGGAGTCAGAGCCTGTTTTAAAAAATTCAGGCTATTCTAAAGGGCTGGAGAGCAAGTTAGCAAAGCTGACATGATGCCCATGAGTCAGACCCCCTAAGGGACGAGGACGAATGTTTGTGGGGGGCGTCCCCTGGATTTCCAACATCCCACTGCTGGGAGAACCAGGAAGATAAGATAATTTTGGCCGGCTGTCTTTGGCTGGCCTCCCACCAGTCAGGAAAGAGCAAATCCAATCAGACGTTTTTATTTAGACTCACATCGAAGAGGTCAAACAGTAACAGGATTTATACAACTGCTTAAGTGAAGACAACATCCCCTCAGGATGCAATTCCCCTGGTGTGAATGTGAGCACTACATCCGCCATTCCACTGGAAAGAAACAAAGTCCCTCCCATCCTAATCCCTCTCCCCTGTTTAATGCACGTCCAGATCAGGAGGATGACAAGAACGCACAGCTGACCCTCTCAAGGGCCATGAAAGGGAGTGGCCCCTACAACAGCTATCAGGAGAAAAATAAACGATGTTCATTTCCCAGAGAGCTTTGCAGCACCGTCACCTGAGCCATGAACATAACGAGGTTTAAATTACTGTACCAATTACTAAGGTGAGGTGGCAGCAACAGGAAGTCACCTGGAATCACAAAATACTCTTGAGCATTAGTAGATAAAGCCCAGACTTGGCTGGATTATGGTCTACTGGGACATGGAGGTGGTTTAAACTTGAATAAAAGGAAAATCTAACAGACTACAGCTCAAACTGTGTGCTGCCAGCATGTATCTGAGGTCAGAAACACCCCACACACACACACGCCCCCCATACACACGCCAAGGAAATTCCACCCAAATGAATACACACCCACAGGGCCCCCTAAGGGACGAGTGAAGCAGGCAGCCAGGTGAGCTCTCTACTAGTGGTCAAACACAAAAGCCTCCTGCCTGTAGCACTGAAATTCTGGCTTTCCACCTCTTGGTGCCACTCTGCCAAGATGAAGATTTGCCAGAATCACCCTCATCGATTGACCAGCTGTTGCAGATACAGAATTCAGAAACCTAGGGAATACGCCAGGGTGGGGAGGCCTTGACATCTGGAAACCAGGAGTTACAAGGAGACAGGTGATTCCCTCCAGCACATTCTCTGCTGTGACTTCATTTGCAAGGTGGAAACCTGTTCACTAGAAACATGACTAGGATCCACCAACTCATTTCACAAGAGGAGGACCAATGAAAGGTCAAATGGAGCGGGCAGGACATGAGCCAACAACCCCTAAGTGAAAGGCACGGCATCCAGCCATTACCGTTACTAGGCCTCCTTCTATCAGATCCTTGATACGTTTACAGGTGTATCCGGCCAAGATTTCAATAATGAACGGACTGCCCATACAAACCACATAAAGTGTCCCCAGCCTTATATAAAATAACTGTCTGAATTTGTTGTGCTGTGAGCTCATGCTATTCCTTCTCACCTATTGTCCAGAGGACAGCTTTATGCCTTTGCTGCAGCAGAACTATATGTAGCGATGACTGAAGGCTGTAGTGTAAGTTCAATAAAAGGAAAAGAAACTGGAAACACATGGTGGAAGGAAAAGTGCTAAGGAATTTATTCTGCACTATCAGGAAATACTTTTAGAATGCACCAGTCAACCAGGAATCCTGCAGATCCCTTATTTAGCAATCGATGGGACTCCCCTTCAGCCATACATAGATTATCTTCTTTTAAAAATTATTATTTTCACTATTAAATTTTTCAAAATATTAACTCCTAAACTTAAGTCTGGAACTGCATTTGCTTCAAGCTCTGTTTTTATCCCACATTCATCACTGTAGCATCTGAGTGCCTTCCAGTCGCACATTAAACAACTTGACTAGAGCTGGGTAGATGACGGATTTTTTGGTTTGCCTGCAATCCAAAAAAAATCTGTGGGAAAAAAATCATTTCACATCTAACTGAAAGACAACATTTTCAAAGTTTTTGGTGAATCAAAAAGTAAAAAAACAGTTTGGGGTTGAATGAAACTTTAGTTGTTTTGATTGAGCAATTTTTAGCATTTAATTAACAAAATAATATTAAAGTCAGTTTCCAAACAAAAAGTCGTTTTGAATTGGGGAAAAACACATTTTGCTTTGAAATTTTCAAAATGAAATGCTTTTTTCTTGGAATTTTTTTTAACTGAAATGATTTGGCGAAATCCCCACAAATTCACAAAATGTTCTGTAGTCACCGTGTCTGCATTTTTTTGCTGAGAAAAGAGTCAGTCAAACAAATTCACCCAGTTTTAGATGACTCACATCTGTACAAGCTTAACACAGCGTATGGCCCATCTGCACTAAAAAAACAAACCCAAAATTTAACAGTTAGAACCATATAGTCACCACCTAGACTAACATCTTTAGATTCATGGAGGATGACATATTGTGGTCAAGGCAACCAGGCTATGTAGCCGAGGTATCCTTAGCTCCCTCACGAGAGAGAGAGAGACAGAGAGAGAGAGAGGCCACGTCTACATTACCCGCCGGATCGGCGGGTAGCAATCCATCTATCGGGGATCAATATATCACGTCTCGTCTAGACGCGATATATCGATCCCCGAACGCGCTCCCATCGATTCCGGAACTCCACCAGGGCGAGCGGCAGTAGCGGAGGCGACGGGGGAGCCGCGGCCGTCGATCCCGCGCCGTGAGGACGGGAGGTAAGTCGAAATAAGATACATCGACTTCAGCTACGCTTTTCCTGTAGCTGAAGTTGCGTATCTTACATCGACACACCCTCCCCCCCCCCCCCCCCCCCCCCCCCCCCCAGTGTAGACCAGCCCAGTGTGTGTGAGTGAGTGAGTTTGTTCACCCTACCTACACAGCACCGTAACCGCTATTGGACTACAATTGGATTTCAATGTGGTTCAAATCTGGTTTAAAGTCAGCATGGATAAGGTTTTTCATAGGTGGGGGTGGTGAAGGGCTTGGACAGTGGGTTGTGGAAATTTCGTTCTGAGGGTCTGATCCCAAATTAAAACACATCTAAAGCATGTATGTGTTTTTGGGGCTTAGGGACAGAGGAGGAAAAGCATAGCAAAGGAGTTTAGTCTTTAGATCTGCATGTCCAGAAGCCTCTTTTGCTATCACCTATCTAAGCACCTCATCACTGTAGTATTTAAGCACCTCACCATATTGACTGTATTTATCCTCACAACCCCCGTGGGTAGGTCAGTGCTGTTATCCTCATTTTGCAGACGGGGAACCAAGGCACTGAGAGGCTAAGTGACTTGCCCAGGGTCACGCAGGAAATCTGTGGAAGAACGGGGACCTGAAACCAGGTCTCTCAGTCCCAGGCTAGCACCCTAACACTGGGCCATCCTTCCTCTCATTCAGCTCTGCTGCTGGTCCACTTGCAATACCCCAATGAGAACATAAGAACATAACATAAGAAAAGCCGTACCGGGTCAGACCAAAGGTCCATCTAGCCCAGTATCTGTCTACCGACAGTGGCCAATGCCAGGTGCCCCAGAGGGAGTGAACCTAACAGGCAATGATCAAGTGATCTCTCTCCTGCCATCCATCTCCATCCTCTGATGAACAGAGGCTAGGGACACCATTCTTACCCATCCTGGCTAATAGCCATTTATGGACTTAGCCACCATGAATTTATCCAGTCCCCTTTTAAACATTGTTATAGTCCTAGCCTTCACAACCTCCTCAGGTAAGGAGTTCCACAAGTTGACTGTGCGCTGCGTGAAGAAGAACTTCCTTTTATTTGTTTTAAACCTGCTGCCTATTAATTTCATTTGGTGACCCCTAGTTCTTGTATTATGGGAATAAGTAAATAACTTTTCCTTATCCACTTTCTCAACATCACTCATGATTTTATATACCTCTATCATGTCCCCCCTTAGTCTTCTCTTTTCCAAGCCGAAGAGTCCCAGCCTCTCTAATCTCTCCTCGTATGGGACCCTCTCTAAACCCCTAATCATTTTAGTTGCCCTTTTCTGAACCTTTTCTAGTGCTAGAATATCCTTTTTGAGGTGAGGAGACCACATCTGTACACAGTATTCGAGATGTGGGCGTACCATGGATTTATATAAGGGCAATAATATATTCTCAGTCTTATTCTCTATCCCCTTTTTAATGATTCCTAACATCCTGTTTGCTTTTTTGACCGCCTCTGCACACTGCGTGGACATCTTTAGAGAACTATCCACAATGACGCCAAGATCTTTTTCCTGGAATTAACAGGCTCTTGGGAAAGTGGACTCCTTATAGATTTCTCTTAAATTCACTCTAATTATAATTACAATACAGCTCACCATTGACCCCCCTCCACGATACACAATTCTTCTTGTGGCCAACTTCACTGGCAAAGAAAATTGTACCAGTACTGATGGCTAGAACCCAAATCCAAGTCAGCTTCCAACCCAAGCCCCACTAACCACATGCAAGCAGAAAAAGGTGACTAGAGAAAGAACGCCCTTTCAATGCCAAGAACAATTGCCTACTTAAAAAAAAAGAAAAGACATCTATAATAATGGACCAGCTGTTTAAGCCCTATAGAATCCACAACACCAAACAAAAAAGAACTTAACTAGTCAAAGAACAAGCCCCAGCCCCACACACAAGGAGGCAATGGAGAAGGGCAAGTTTCATTGTGTCCTGACACAGGTGCAGGACCAGAATGGCTGTTCAGCAGAACAAGTGACATTCTTCGGTGAAAAGTTCACTTTAATTCAAGGGCCGCTGGATCAGCTTGCTGCAAAAAGAAATCTGATCCCCCCCACCCCCGCATGTGAAAATCTCCCTAAGGATCTAGGTTTGGGTAACGAGAAGAGAGTCCCAAATCTGTGGCGGCTTTGCGGAAACTGCTACAGAACTCGAGTCTGCAGAGAGCGGATGCAGGATTGAGGCCGAGATGCTTGTTGATCAAGAGTTTATTTTTAACAGCCCATGGGAGGAACGAGCAGCATATCGTAACTGACTGATCATTTAAAAGCAAGGAAGTTTATGAATCACGGCTGTGTTTGGGATTATGTTTAAAAAAAAAAAAGACTGGAGTGAAACAAGGATGAGGGACCCTGGACACAGAATTAATCCCAAACACCCTGCGTTTCAGAGACCAAGACATCAATTTAGCATGGTGTGAATTTCTTTTTTTTAATTAAAGACATGAGAAACCACTGTACACGGCAGCCTTCATTTTAACTGCAATGTTATATAATTTTAACTTCAATTAAAAACAAAAATTATCAAATTAGACCAACAAACCATGTAACTACTTGAGAACCTCCAGGTGGTTCCATTACTGATTAATTAAATAAAGAAACCCTGTTTGGATTTGCATCTCCCCAGGAAGCAATATGATGTCACTGGTGGAGTTTCATATTAATAATATAATAATATATGGAGATATACCTATCTCATAGAGCTGGAAGGGACCCCGAAGGGTCATCGAGTCCAGCCCCCTGCCTTCACTAGCAGGACCAATTTTGCCCCAGATCCCTAAGTGGCCCCCTCAAGGACTGAACTCACAACCCTGGGTTTAGCAGGCCAATGCTCAAACCACTGAGCTATCCCCCCCCCAAATGTAAGAAATCAGCAACAGTGCCCAGATTTGGGATAAAAGGACATACACCGAGGACCCGAATGCCATATAATCCTGGCACTTCGTGAGCTTTCATGCAGTTTTTCCAGCACTAACCATTCCTAAATGCATTGTTTTTAGTCAGCCAGCAGACAGGAAGACTACTTTTTTGTAGTCGGATTTCTCCTGGTTGTCAGTCAACGTGAGCAGAGTTCGCTGTAACACTTCCCCACTCGGACAAATCCACAAAGAAAGGAGAAGGGAGCAAAAGCCAGGGACAGTCTAATCACTTGCCCACTCCAACACCAAACCCGTCAGACGTGCCTGCAGCATGGTACTTCTGTGGCCAGTCTTTCCAGCACTGGCATCCTCCTTGACACCATCCACTCGTCAGCAGGGGGGCCACAGGGGGCTTGAATGAAGTCAGTCTCTTACCAAGTTGGGTGCGTATCTGACACGCAACTGTACAGAAATTTCAGCCTCAGCACTAACTTACTTCTCCAGATTGCTAAATATGCCAGATTTTAGAATGAAGGCGGGGGGGAGGGATAGCTCAGTGGTTTAAGCATTGGCCTGCTAAACCCAGGGTTGTGAGTTCAATCCTTGAGGGGGCCACTTAGGGATCTGGGGCAAAATTGGTCCTGCTAGTGAAGGCAGGGGGCTGGACCCTTCGGGGTCCCTTCCAGCTCTATGAGATAGGTATATCTCCATATATATTAAAAAAGGCATCGCCCGATGGCCACAGACTCAGAGTAGGAATCCAGCATTGCAGCTTCTATGTGTATACCAGGTTTGCCAGGATTGTTTTTAAACACGCACGGGAGGGGTACGAATCAACAGACTGAGCCTCCTATTAGCGGGGAGAGGGGGAAGGTCATTCATTCAGAATTCATTTCACCTTCTAAGTCCAGAGTTGTATATGGCAAGCAGGCCAACATTTACTCTGAACACGTTAGGGACGGAGAAGCACAACTGCCCCACTTCTCCTATCGTGTGTCACACGGCTTTGCACCGGCAGCTGCAACTGACAGGGCAGCCTGGGCATTTTTAAACAAAAACAAGTTTCAAGAGAGCAGTTTAACTTGGGGCAGGGGGGACTGGCCCCACGCTCAACCAGTTCACATTGGCTCAATGAGGTTTTAAAGCTCAACAGTGCTATCTAGACAGAGAAGCTGGCAAGACAACTGAAAATCCATGCTCCCGACTTTAGCTTGGGGAGACTGAGCGTACAAAGCCCATTCAGAGGCTATCAGGAAAGGGGGTTAAACCCTCTCCCTGAGCTACAGGGGGGACCCCAGATACCACCTCTGAATGCGTGGTGCTGTCCTGGCTAGCCGGGTTGGGCCAGTTGCAGGGAATTAATTCTCCTCTCCCGCAATACGCTGTGGGGAATTGGGGGCCCAGTCCAGCAACGAGAGTCAAGAGCGCTGTGCCAAAGGGAGAACCAACGGGTGCAACAGGATTACATCACCTTTCCTAGGACTTGGCAGAAGTGAGCCAAGACCTTTGCTATGGACTTTGGTTAAGGGGAGCCTTAAAGGGGCAGCACACTGTTTATATGTCCTTTTGCTGATGAAGGACTCCACAAAGGTGGTTTGTGAAAGAACGCTCTTTCAGTACCAAGTAGGCCTTCCCAGTAGGCGTACAGAATTCTTTCCAGCTCCAGCAGGCTTGTTGACTCCTGGTAGTAAAAGCAGCATTCAGCACTTTATTTTATCTTTCCCATTGGCTTCCTGGATTTTGGTGCACCCCTGAAAAAGGATATTGGCTACATAGGGAAGAAAAAAGATCTCACCAGGCCAAGGACATGAGACAACCCGAGACTGAAAAAGTTTCTGTCACCCTGCGCATAACTCCTACTGGAGACAAGGTCTTCTGAACATAATGTAGTAGTGGGACTGGAGCAGCTTTGTACATTAAGGGGTGACAACACACAGATCTCTAATGGCTGGAAAGCACTATGTAAATTCTCAGTGTAAGTACTATTACTCTTCCATTCTACAATTCTCTTACTGAATCAAGTCCTTCGCAGATGTCATCCCCAGTCAACGTCCATGTTCACCTACAAGAAAGGAGTTCTCAAAGTGCGAGCTACTGCCTTTTGCCAGCCTGCACTCTCTGTCTTGATGGCTGAACCCAAAAGAAAAAAAATCGGAAACAGGGAAAGTGTGAGGCTTCCAAAAGACTCTGGCCAGGTCTTATTATTTGTATTACCATAGCCCCTAGGAGCCCTAGTCATGAAGCAGGACTCCACTGTGTTAAGTGCTGTACATTTTTAATGCTATTTGGTGTATTACAGTAGCACCTAGGAGCCCTAGTTACAGAGCAGGACCCCATGGTGCTAGCCATGTACAAACACAGAACAAAAAGATTGTCCCTGTTCCAATCTAAGTAACCACTTTCCACAATCAAGGACCATCCTTAGCCACAGCGACAGTGTGTAAGATTTTCAGGGGGAGCAGCTCTGGAACAGCTGGTTTAAGAGCCTCAAGGAGAAAAAACTTTGTAACGATCTCCAACAACAGCTTCAGGACAGTCCTGTGCTTGCATAATGCCTAGCAAAACGGCGCCTGATCTTGACTGGCCCATAGGCATTACGGTAATAAACAGGGTTAATACTACTACTTAGCATGCAGTAGCCGCCTGTGTATTTATGCTCACGCAAGAGTCCGAACATCCTGGGAACGGGAGCAGGCCATTGAATTCTTTGGATGCCTTTCCCCTGTTTTCCTCATTTGCACCTTCGAGTCATATCTCATCTACCCAACACGTCACATCCCTTTATTCCACAAGCACATCTCATGACATCTGCTGAAAAGATCTGGTCCCAATTCCCTTCTTTTGCTCCAGACTTTAACATCCCATCTGCAGTTTTGTTCTTTGCTGGCATGATCCAGCTTTTTAAGGAAGCCATCAGCAGCTGGGGGGTTTTCAACACCCATATATTACGTTTTAAAGTTCCCGGGAAAGAGGAAGCTTTTCTCTGGACTGTAACAAACAGATCGAGTCCCAGTCTAGAAGCCAAAAAAAGGGAGCGTGAGCAGAGCTGTGTGGGAAAAGAGACAGATCAAAAGCTCCCCCGTTTTACAGCCAGTCAACGGAGAGGTGACCAGACAAGTCAGATACAATTATGTGATGCCATGTGACTCTCAAGGAGATGGGAAGTGTGCCAAGCCCTCCCAACCAGGCACATTTGCTCTGCTGCTACCAGCCAGACACCTCATTAGGGCAAGTCACATGAATATGACATTTAAGCAGATAGGATCATTAAGAAAGCCAAAGGGGCTTTTACTGCCACAGAGGAAAGCAACGAGGTAACTACATCGCAAAGCGCTTATGAGAAACACGGGTCTGCAGTTACATCAAAGAACAGCTAGCTGGGTGAAGGCCTCCGTGGCCTCTCTGCTACATAATCTAGACAGAGCTAGCACCGGTGGGCAGAGGGAGAACACAGACTCTCTCTTCCCTCCCAAGAGCAAGTGTCTACTAGATACACACAGATTCCTGAGCTGACAAGCAGATCAGCACAGGAATAATCCCAGCAGCACCGCTCACCTACCGCACACCTGAAATTCTCTGGGAACAGAAGGACAGGCCAGTGCAGCCCCTCCCATAGCCTGAGAGGTATCCACGTTAAGCAGCATCAGTATCACATGGAACCAGCAGAGCGCTTACTGAGATGCACAGGCAGCACCTGTGCCCTGTACTGTGTAAACGCAGGAGCCGGTCCCCCCCAGTTGAAGGAGGGGGTAGGAATGGAACAATCTTGTCACAATTACCCTCAGATCACTAACTCCTTGTATTTCAGGGATGATTTTCAACAGCCCGCGGGCTCTACGACGAGTCCAGTTATACCGGAAAAGACTTGTTAGCATGGCTGGTTCTCACACCGGCAGATGGCATGTGCCGACAGCAACGAGACCTGCTGCCTAACCGAGGTGAGAAGGGATATTTGCGGGGACGTGAGAGAAGTGTGTTGTCAGCACACAGGCTCCAACTTCCCATCCAGGGCAGTGAAGTCATTCACCTGAGGATACCAGGGAAGTGTGCCGCCCTCAGCTGCACCAGAGGGGGATATTATGGGGCGCTTCCCCCCATGACAATTAGCCGCTATTCACAACAAGGTGAGGAATTGGAGCTTTGCCTGAACATCAAACAAGCCTTGCATTTAAAGGGCAGCCAGGAAGCCAAGAGGCACTTCAAAAAAGAAAGCCACTCTCCCCCATACAGAACGCCATGAGGATATGCAATGCGAAACCAACGCAGCAATTCACACCTTAATGCCCCAACTGGGCTCATGACTCGTGCTGCATATCAAAAAACAACCTGAATGAGCCCTCCCGTAACACAGGACAGATCTAAAAAAGGGAGAGATTTTTACATAGGCAATGGGGAAAGAGCCCTCCAAGAGCCAGAGACACTGAAAAGGCCAGCCAAGGGCCCTCATCTTCCTACAAATGCTGATGTACTTGAACAAAGATGCCGCTCCCTCTTGCATCCCGTTTAGTGTAAGGGCTAGAGCTAATTGCAGCCTCGTTAACCGGCTGCTTTGAGACACCGTTTCCAGTCACTTCATGATGGAAGGCAGGACATGGGTAAGACAGTACACTGGGCCCGCCAGGGAAAGCACACAGAGAACCAGTTTAAAGAAAGCTTGGTCTGGACACTCGGTCCAGTAAACATGGCTGCAAGCAGAGCTAATACATAGGAAGAGATTAAAACAACATTTTCCTTCAATAGTTAAAAACACCAGCGGCAGGGGAGAAGCCCTGAGAGGCACCAGTTCACCCAGTGCTCCCCTCTTACAGCTGCCCCCAACAGCATCAAAGGGAGGATATGAGAGGTGCAGATAGATACACGTTACAAGAACTGCTCACTTGAAGACTTGGCCATTCCCAGCCCTTCAAAGAACAATGGGGTGTTGAAGGTAACAGGTAGGCTGTGGAAGAGGCCAGTCAGGCAAGTTCCCACAATCCCATCAGCAAGGCCCATTCACATGTCCATGGCAGCATGTGCGGGTTGTAATACAGATCGTAAGGCATCTGTGGGAACTTTTGCTCAGACGTTCTCCCAGCTTCTGTCTACAGTCTCAGGACACAGGAAAACACAGGCATCAAACAGGAACATGCTCAAGCCTAAGAGGTGGAAAGCACTGGCCAGAGAGACGAAAGAAGGGTTTCAAGGTAGCAACAGTTCTAACCACATGCATTATCTTTGCCTAGCCAGGAAGTCCCTTAGCTTCCTCCCCACGTAAAATAGAAAATGCAGCACTCTATCCTCAGAAAGGGCAGGACACTCCTGCCCATTTGCTCCAGCTGCTCCTATTTTCAGAGAGAAATGGAGCAGTCATTCCACCCACTGGTCCCTTTGAAGTAAGGGCCACTTAGCCATACTCCCTTGGAAAGACCACCCTCTGACAGACAGCAACGTAAGCCATTCAACATTCGCGCCTGCCTTTTCCAAGCCCTCTGCTCAAGGTCAGGTTTTCCCTGTTGCACTGGAAGAGAAGAGTCCATTGTAAGTTTCCACAGAGCATGAGAAGGGGGAGGAAAGTGACATCTCTGGAGGAAATTTCATCTGTCTCAGAATGTAGCCCCCTTTTTCCAGAGCACCTCAAGACCCATTTGCTCCTATGACATGAGTTTCAGCCCTATAGGAAGAGAGGCAGTAAGGTGGGGAGGCAGGGACTGGACACGCTCTAACAGGTCTTTTCCCCTGTTAATTACTGGACCATTGGCCTGGTTTTCAGAGGGCTGAGCACCCTGGCATCCCAGCTAAATCAGTGGGAGCTTTACGTGATCAGCAGCCTAAGAAAAAAAAAAAATCAGTCCAAAAGCCTATGATCCTAATATGCTGTTACCCCGGACACAATACACTCAATGGCAGTGTTCTACAGGAAAAACGAATGACCTCTGAACAGAACCATGTTAACCCCTCCACAGCTTTCCCTGGAACATAAGAACATAAGAATGGCCCTACTGGGTCAGACCAACGGTCCATGTAGCCTTGAATCCTGTCTTCCGACAGTGGTCAGTGCCAGGTGCCCCAGAGGGAATGAACAGAAAAGGTAATCATCAAGTGATCCATCCTGTCGTTCATTCCCAGCTTCTGGCAAACAGAGGCTAGGGACACCATTCCTGCCCAATAGCCATCGATGGACCTCTCCTCCATGAATTTATCTAGTTCTTTTTTGAACCCTGTTATGGTCTTGGCCTTCACAACATCCTCTGGCAAGGAGTTCCACAGGTCGACTGTGTGTTGTGTGAAAAAATACTTCCTTTTATGTGTTTTAAACCTGCTGTCTATTAATTTCATTTGGTGACCCCTAGTTCTTGTGTTATGAGAAGTAGTAAACAACACTTCCTTATCTACTTTCTCGATACCACTCATGATTTTATAGACCTCAATATCATCTCCCCTAAGCCATCTCTTTTTCAAGCTGAAAAGTCCCAGTCTTATCAATCTCATAGCCTTTAACCCTTTAAGGTCAGAAGGGACCATTATGATCGTCTAGTCTGACCTCCTGCACAACGCAGGCCACAGAATCTCACCCACCCACTCCTGTATCAAACCCCTAACCTATGTCTGAGCTACTGAAGTCCTCAAATCGTGGTTTAAAGACCTCAAGGTGCAGAGAATCCTCCAGCAAGTGACCCATGCCCCACTCTGCAGAGGAAGGTGAAAAACCCCCAGGGCCTCTGCCAATCTGCCCTGGAGGAAAATTCCTTTCCGACCCCAAATATGGCGATCAGCTAAACCCTGAGCATATGGGCAAGACTCACCAGCCAGACACCCAGGAAAGAATTCTCTGTAGTAACTCAGATCCCACCCCATCTAACATCCCATCACAGGCCATTGGGCATATTTACCGCTAATAGTCAAAGATCAATTAATTGCCAAAATTAGGCTCTCATACCATCCCCTCCATAAACTTATCAAGCTTAGTCTTGAAGCCAGATATGTCTTTTGCCCCCACTGCTCCCCTTGGAAGGCTGTTCCAGAACTTCCCTCCTCTGATGGTTAGAAACCTTCATCTAATTTCAAGTCTAAACTCTCCTCATATGGAAGCTGTTCCATACCCCTAATCATTTTCGTTGCCCTTTTCTGAACCTTTTTCAATTCCAATAGCTGCTGTCCGTGTTCCTAAACCTATATGGCTCCATCTGGTTTGTTAATGGGTGTCCAGAGAAACCAACGTGACTTGAGCAGATCTGCTAAGGCTCAATGGATTGATTCCAATGGAAGACAATGGACAACTTTTTCAGCCTCCCAACTCAATCCATTGGGCCCCTAGCAGACCTCCTCAAGTCATGTTGGCTTCTCTGGACACCCATTAACAAACCAGATGGAGCCATATAGGTTTAGGAACACGGACAGCAGCTATTCTATACCACGCCACCCCCTTCTCCCATGACACAGACTCATTTGCTCCTGTTACGTGAGTTGAGGAAAGTTCCCAAGAATGACTGGATGGCTCAGAGGAGCAACAGGCTGTTCAACTGAAGACTCCTGCGCCCTGAGGCAGCACATGTGAGTCAACGACAGAGTCCCAGAAACTCCATTTGTAACGAGGAGATGGACCGTTTGGCAGAAGAGTTCGACTACACATGGAGCAAGTCACTTTCACACACAGGACTGACGTCTGCAGTCGTACCACTAGTTGCCAGCACAGAGAGAGCGTGAGGAACCTGAAATTCCCTGCAGCCATGCTTGTAAGATCCACTCAAGTCTGAGCAACGGCTGAAGTCTGCAAAGAACTGACACAGCCATTGACAGCTGCAAAAGAGATGGGGCAAGGTCTTATGAAAATCTGAGCAAGACCTATCGAAGCTGGGGAACTCTCTCCCCCTTCTCGTGTTCAACAACTGAGCAGAATTAGTGCTAATGTGAGAATCTAGAATGCAGTGCGGGGAAGTCTGCTGAGCGATTTGATCCATGACCACCCTCCCCGTCGGGACAGTGCATGTCGAGCAAAAACGTAGATCTCTGAACTAGCCCAATACCCCCAAATCAACGTCATGGAGTTTCAAGGTCAAATCCAATACCCAGGAGATTTCAAAGCTTTTGTCCCCAACACCAAGAAACCCTGCCTTTACCTAGCACATAATCCCTTCCCGTAGTGCACACCCCCAGGGATCCACGCTTCAATTTTTTTTCGGATTCTTTCCCAGTGGAAATTGAAGCCAATGTCACTGATGGAGACCTCAAAGCTCCTTCAATACCATCACGCCCCCTGCTGGGAAGAAGACGCTTGTCAGGACTCGGCCCTGAAAGAATGGGATTTAAAGGGTGTACCAGGAGCTACTACAGAATGCTCTTTACAGAACCCCACAAGACAACACGGCAGAGCGTGCACACACACCATGCTGTAATTAGGCTTCTTGTCCTGAAGAGGTCCACGCAGCCAAGCGTGAGCGGCCTCTATAGAACTGAAGGGATCTCCTATGTCTCAGCCAGCACCGGGGCAATCATAAGCTGTGCACAGAAACAATTCTTATTTCACAACTCTTGGCTGGTCCCTGGGCCTGTCTATCTTAAAACTGGACTCTCTGGCTTAGGCCGAGAACTGTTCCTGTCTCCTCCTCACTTGGTAAGGAGGAAGTAATCCAAATCACAGCCAGTGAGCAAAGTTCAGCTGGCCAGTTACTAAGAGAACAGCGATAACTGTCTGAGTAACTGGCTGATTTAACTGACACTCCCCTACCCCCAACCATAAACCTAACCTGGTACCATTCGTTCATGCAAGGAAGATCATTATTGATTCCTGGTGCAGACATAACCAGCCTTGCAGAACAAGTTCAAACAGGAACAGCGCCCTCTTGTGGCATTCACCAAGCAAACAGCACTGTTGTTCACTGCAGTTCTACCGACAATTCCCTTGTATCGCGAGGCGCAAAATCCAAAGAACACAGAAAGCACCTTACCTTAGCCCCTTGCTCGTCCACTGAATTACTACCTGCCAGCAAAACAGAAGAGGAAGAAGACATCAGTCGCTTTATCAGCCAACACTGTGCAACACGAACAGTTACAAACAGGTTCCAGAACCCATGTGTACAGCCGGGCACATTAAAAATGTGAAGGCCTCAACCCAACAAACAGATCTCTGCAAACAGCAGAGAAACTTCCCCAGCCCGAGAAGTTGTGGCACAAGATGTCCCTGCCTCCCCACTTTGTTCAGATCAAAAAGCACCCAATGCAAATCAGCGATGCAGTTATTCCATTCATTTGTGAGAGACTTTGTGCAATAAGTAGAGTATTAAATGAAGGTAGTGCTCACGAAGGATTCCATGTTGACAGCTCTGGAAACAGAAGACTACATTATAAACAGACTGCAATAGTATAGACTGTCTCACTAATGGGCCTCAGTTCTGTGCCAGAGATATCAATGCTAAATTTCCAGAAAAACATTTTTTAAATTGCCATTAAAATACAAGCATCCCTTAAAACCCCC
Organism: Platysternon megacephalum; assembly: GCA_003942145.1. Lineage (NCBI taxonomy): Eukaryota > Metazoa > Chordata > Testudines > Platysternidae > Platysternon > Platysternon megacephalum. Next base: position 389,454 of record QXTE01000439.1, read on the forward strand.
CCACAAAAAACAGCAGTCTTGGTATTATGTTGGGATATCAACAAACCCCCTTCCCAGCTAAACTGACTGGCCAGACACCTTTTGCATGAAGGTCGGATACTACAGTGATGGGTGTCATGTAAGTATCTAGACCAGGGGTAGGCAACCTATGGCACGCGTGCCGAAGGCGGCACTCAAGCTGATTTTCAGTGGCACACACACTGCCCGGGTCCTGGCCCTGGCCACTGGTCCGGGGGGCTCTGCATTGTAATTTAATTTTAAATGACGCTTCTTAAACATTTTAAAACCCTTATTTACTTTACATACAACAATAGTTTAGTTATATATTATAGACTTATAGAAAGAGACCTTCTAAAAACATTAAAATGTATTACTGGCACGCGAAACCTTAAATCAGAGTGAATAAATGAAGACTCGGCACACCACTTCTGAAAGGTTGCCGACCCCTGATCTAGACAGACCAAGGAAGGGAGGTCTAGTGGATTAGATTGCAGGCTCTTTGGGCTAAGGACCATACCTATGTGTGTTTGTACAGCACCTAGCACAATAATGCCTAGCTTTATTTAGTGCTTTTAGATCTCAAAGTAATTTATGTAGCACTCATAAAAGGAATGTCAAGGTTAGATTTCCCATGCTGGGTTCCTTTAAGAACATCTGAAGAAGTGAGGTTTTTTACCCATGAAAGCTTATGCCCAAATAAATCTGTTAGTCTTTAAGGTGCCACGGGACTCCTTGTTGTCCTTTAAGAACTGAATATCTGATGAGTCTGGGGGTGTACCATTTACAAAGGAGGTCAGTATCATTAGCTCCCCTTCTACAGACGGGGCCCTGATCCTGACAGGGATCTCTGAACACCACGGTAATATAAATATTAAATAAAAATGGAGAGAACATAACTCCTGGGTTCTATTCCTGACCCTGCTACCGACTTGTTGTGTAGCAAGTCATTGGCATGCACCGTAAGCATCTATACAATAGGAATAATTATCCTTCACAGCCTTGCAATGGGGTTGTGAGCTTAGTTTTTGTAAAAGACTTGAGATCCTTGGAAGAAAGGTAATAAAATACAGCCAGTTATTGGGCAGGGGGAAATCAACTGCTGGAGAATAATCAGAAGAGCACTGAGAATAACACATTTGCTGGCATTTTTATATAATTGTTAATACATTTATATCCCAAATGGATTGGAACATCTTACCAAAAATATAGATAACTGCTATCCCGCTACCAGCTCCCATTAGCCCTGCTATCCGGAGCACCATTTTCTTGGCATAAGCTGTATTTTCCTTCTGTTTCTTCTCCTGCTGCTCATCAGAACTGGAGCCTTTCCCATCTCCTCCCTCTCTTGACTACCCATGGAGGGTGGAAAAGAGAAAAGATTTAAGTTAGCAGGTGTGAAAGTAACAGAAGTCAAGGTTCATAGCTACAGAGAAGAGAGCCACACACAGGCAAATAACTGACTCACTGGACTCAAAACCTCTAGGGAAAAATTCCACTAGCCTTTCTGTTTAGTACCAGAACGTGATTATAGAACCTTTTACAGAACTCCCCGTCAAAGGAATAAAGCAATTAACATAATCAGAGAAACGAGAGATGGACAGGATCCGTTATATCATCTAGCCAGAGATCAGATTAGCAAATTCTTCAGCCTTTACGGTATAGACGGTATCCTTCGAAATGTGAAATGACTAAGTCAATATAGTGGAGTCTGCCTGAATATGCAGACTGCCTGAAACAATAGCTCTAAAAGGAGCATTAACTGCTTCATTCATCCAAAGGGAATTCTGAATCCCAATGAGGCAATTAAATGTCAACAATGTTACCTATTTCTATGCTGATCAAGCATACAAGAGGAAGAATGTGCAATCCACTGAGCATGGCACCTCGTGATAGCGTTGCTAGAGTAAGTACCACCATTTTTTTTTCCCATTCTGACCCCACGTCTAGTCCAGCCATCTCAGCCTGGGAAAGACTGGTCTCCCCTAAGGTTTCTCTGCACTATTAATGAGGCACAAACACACACTGTCAAATGTTGTGCCAACCGGAGAAAACCCCTGACCCCAAGAAAATAGCATCAGACTTGTAAAATTCTCCTCATCCACTTGCTTGGGGAGAGTAAAGTACAAGGTTTTTTCATTAGTGATCAGATGTCATGGCAAAGAGTAGGGCAGTGGGGTTTTGTTCTTAGCGTGGTAAGTTTTCATGACAATATTACAAGACTGTTTTAAAGTTCTGCTACCAGGTACTTTCCCCTTAGGTTTTGGAGGGTTAAAATAAACCACTGGGGAAATGTTTGCACCCGAGCCTGAAATCTGAATGCCAAGTCTTAACCAGAATACAATTGTGTTTAGCAACCATTTGAGAGAGCTGAGATATTAAAGCCGGAACAACTATAAAAACAACAATACGTTTACTTTTTACTCCCGTGGTTAAAAGCCTAATAGCACTGTAAAGACTCATACCCACTGAAAAGTAGGATGGACGAATATGACTATCCAAGCAGAAATATGGTCACGAGACCAAGATTAAACACCCAGCTGCCTTTTTGAAAACTACCACAGGAACTGTAATGCTTCCAAGTGGTCAGGACCTCTGGGCTAGATCTCATTTGAAAAAAAGCAACTTCCCTGTACCACCCAGCACTCCCTAGTACCATGTCAAGGCATTGAGGTTGGCACAGGCAGATGAGCACATCCCCCGTTGAGATACCCACACAGCTCCCTGGGTTTTTCCTGGTTGCGTCTCCTCCAAACACTGACCAGACCAAACCGTGCGAGATGCGACAGGCAAACAGTCTGGCACGTAAAGAGTGAGTGAGTGAAGGACAGCAAGGGAAGTGCCAGTGCCAAGAGGGAAGATACAGCGACAGAGAGTAAGAATTCTCTCCCACCCCAGGTTTCCTGGGAATATCCTAATTTCCACCAGGGCCAGCTCCAGCTTTTTTGCCACCCCAAGCGGTGAAGGGAAAAAATAAATAATTTTTTTTTTTAAAAACCCGGTTGAGCTGCCGCCGAAGAGGAAGAGAGGGAGTGAAGGAGCCGCCGCCGAATTGCTGCCGAAGACCCGGACGTGCCGCCCCAATAACGGACAGAGTGCCACCCCTTTCTATGGGCCGCCGCAGGCACCTGCTTCCTTCGCTGGTGCCTGGAGCCAGCCCTGATTTCCACAACCTGCTTGTGGGATGTTTTGGGGTCTTGGCGTTAATTCTGGAGCCTGACACACATTGGGTTGGGACAGGACAAAGCTGACTCTGCGAGGCCTTTCAAGCAACATTTCAGCAGCGCCACCTTGTGACAGCCAGGTAGAGGCCCTGATGACCTTTCTGCTGAGGTCATTCCTACCTCTCAATGCCAAGTGGTGGCCATTTCTGACAGTATGCCAGATAGGGTCTTCTCCCATCCAATGACAACTCCCATTTTCCCTAATCCCTCCCCATTACCCCCACGCCCCTCAACTCCATCATACCCCATCATCAAACCCCTGTCTTTCAACTCCCCACACAGCATCCTCCCAACCAACTGACAACCTCCCTCTCTGCTTTTCCTTCCTCACCTCTTCCCAGCCCTACTTCCCTTTGGATGGCAACCCCGAGTCTTCCCCTCACACCCCCACAACCATACCCTTCCCAGTCCTCATCCTTCCCCAAACACCATCCTTCCTCCCCCCACTGACAAGCCCCCCACCCTAATCCCCTCCCAGCCATTTCTGGTCCTGCCCACTAACAACCCACCTCACCACTCTTCCCCATTTCCCCACTCACTGATAATCCCCCCTCCCTCCCTCCACCCCTGCCCCCGAATGCCCCACCCCATGCTCCCTTCCTTCCCACTGACAATGCCCTCAACCATTTTCTAATGTCCTCCACCCCGCACGTACACCCCACCCTCGGTTGTAATAACTCGGCCCACAGATTTACCCCCACAGTGAGTTTATCCATAAAAAGTGAGGGTAAGCTCATAAGATGTCACAATAACCTGTAACAACAAATGTTGAAGGGAAAAGGTATGAAAGGGAGACAGAAAGACTGAACTAGTCCAAACAAAAAGGCTGACTGATGTACCTCAAGGCTTGTGTTAAGATAATGCCTGGTAAACAAGGCGAGCGCAGAACCAGAAATCAATGAACCAAAACTGGTGTGCTGGAAACTAGACCTAATTGATGGACAAAATAATGAGGGGATGGGCTATTCCACCCATCGCTCTCTTTGTGGGTCCTTAAGGAAAGACTTTTGGGAGAAAAACTGGCTTCTGGAGTGAGCTTCACCATCATGGCTCCCACCCCGCACGATCTCCTGGGACCCTGGGCCTTTGTCATCCTGAGTCTAAGAGATGTCCTGATCAGACAGGGCCAGAGAGGGACTCAGATGCCACTCCCACCTCTACAGGCTCCTGCTGAATCCCAAACACCATCTGGGACGGAACAGGATCGGACTTTTAACAGCAGCAGCTCCAGCCCATCTCAACTAAGCTTCTTCCAAAAGGACAGTTATTACTATCTTTGATACCATCTAAGAAGCTGTCAAATAGCAGGAGGGTTTCCTCCTAAAAAACTCTCTCCAGCCAAAGGGACAGGGAACAAGGGATGCTGCTAATACGAAAGCCTTATTTCGTATTTTATGTTTCGAATGCTTTAACTGATTTTCCTTCTTTTCTGTATCTTTCGTAAAAGGATTTTTAATGGTGTGTTGGGTTACATGGGACTAAGTAGGCTGAGCTCTCTGCATACCAAATCCCAGATCTTGTTTAACGCTATTTAATGATGGACAATGACTGGGTTATGTTAACACCTTTGACCCCTGTATCCCATCTAAAGTAATACAACACCTCCCTCCCACACTGACAACCACCAATTCTCCCTTCTTTGGTCCCCACCTACTCACAATTCACACCCCATCCCTCCCCATCAATGACAAATCACCCCCTGGTCTCCCCCCAACTCCATCCATCCTCCCTCCCAGCCCACTTACAATCCACCCAACCCCCGCCTCTTGCTTCCCCCCAGCCCCATTCCTTCTCCAATTCCACCCCCCAACCGCTCACTGATATCCCCCTCACCTTCCTATCTTCCCCCATTCACAGCCTCATTCCTCCTGTTCCCCCGCCCAGCATACCATCCTCCTCCCCACCCACGGACAAACCCCCAGTGCTCGATCTGATCTGTCACCCACCCTATCCTTCCCCTCCCTCCTGAGTGCCGCCCCACCACCAACACACACACCCCCTACTTTTCTTATCACACCATCTCCCCGACACAAACACCCCATCCTCCTCCCATTGACAACTGCACCTCTCCCCCCAACAGCACCTAAACTCCCCCACAATCAACCCCACCTTTTCCTGTCCCCCACCCCTCCAATCAACAATCCCGCTCCCCCCTTCCATCCTCCCTCTTTCCCTGCAATGAAGACTACCCACCCCTCACTCCTCCTCCCGCTATCCTCCTTCTCCTTCCCCAATAACAATTCCCACCCCCTCTCTAGTCTCTCCTCCCTCCCCTCAATCCCTCTCTGGTCGCTCCCCACACACACTCTTTTCCTCCCCCACTAATAACCCCCCCAACCTCGTCTCCTCCTCCCCACACACCATCCTCACTGATAACCTCCATACATACTCCATCCCCCATGACAACCCCCCTCCCCACCCCCCCATCTCCGCACACACCATCCTCCAACCCCCACCACCCCTTGCTCCCTCCTCCCCACACACCATCCCCCAATCCCCCATGAGAACCCCCCAATCCCTCTCTGCCCCTGCCTGCAACGCCACTCCTTCCTGTCTCCCCTCCCCACACACCATCCCCCACCCCTGACACCCTCACTCTTCCCCCACCATCCCTCCCCTGACCATCCCCAACCCCCCCGACACCCCACCCTTCCCCCTCCATCCCTCCCCCC
>QXTE01000439.1:395487-424720 GCA_003942145.1 Platysternon megacephalum
CCCCCCCACACACACCCCACACACCCCTACCCCATTAGCAGCCCCGCCCCTCACCTGCTGGTGCTGCCGTAGCTTGTCCTGCAGCAGCGCCTCGGCCAGCCCCACCCCCCCGCCCTGCTGCGTCGCCCCCACGCTCAGGGCCCGGCCTGGGGCCGCCCGGAGCCGCCGGCAGCAGCCGCCCCTCAGCGCGCGGGCCCCATACGCCGCCACCACCACAACCAGCCCGCGAGCTGCCGCCGCCATCTTCCTCCTCCCCCCGGAGCGCAGCGCGCAAGTGCGCGGCGCCGCCTCCCGCCCAATCAGAGCGCGTCGAGCCCAGGCCACCAATCCACGCGCGAGGGGTGGGCAGGACGCAGCCGGTGAGATTGAAAAGTAGCTGGGGCGCTCAGCCAATCAGAGGAACAAATAAGTGAAGGCAACGCCCACACCGCGGCCTTCGACCAATCAGGCATCGGGACGGCACTGACCACCCCTACCTTGGCTAGGCAGACCAATCGCAAGCGACAGGCCCTGAGGGAGACGGACAGGCCAATGACAAACCAAAGGAGGCGGAGCTAAGAGGGCAGATCCAACCAATCACAAAACACCGCCCGCCCGGCGGAGGGCGGCGGGGCCGCTGCCGCCCCACCCAATCAGAGCGGGAAAAGGGGGGCAGAGAAGAACGGAAGGCGGCGAAGGTCAAATGAGGCACATGGGCTATTGCTGCCCTTCGCACTGTCTGAAGCTGGAAGGAAGGGATGTGGCGAGTGAGGGGCGGGGTTGTAGGAGGGTGGATGGGGTTGGGGCAATGGAGGGAGGATGTGGAGGGGGTTGGAAGGAGGAGGAGGAGGAGGGGGAAGGGAGGAGGAGAGGGGGGGGGAGTGGAGAGAGGAGGCAGGTGGGAGGGGAGCAGGGAGGGGGATGGAGGGAGGAGAAGAAGGGAGGAGGATGGGGAATTGGTGGGGCAGTGGAGGGAGGCGGCAGTTGGGAGGGGGGAAGGGAGGTGGAGGGGGAGGGAGGGGGGGGAGGGGGAAGGAGGGGGTGGGGGGGGGAGAAGGGAGGGGGAGAGGGTGGGGGGGGGGGGAGGAGAAGGGGGGGGGTGGGGGCAGGGGGGGGAGGAGGAGGGGGAGATGGAGCGGGGAGGGCGGGTGGGAGCAAGGGAGGGAGGGGGAGAAGGGGGGGGGAGGGAGGAGGAGAAGGGAGGGGGATAGGGAATTGGTGGGGCAGTGGAGAGAGGAGACACTTGGGAGGGGAGAAGGGAGGGGGATGGAGGGAGGAGGAGGTGGAGGGGGAAGGGAGGAGGAGAGGGAGAGGGAGATGGAGCAATGGAGGGAGGAGGAGAAGGGAGGTGGATAGGGAATTGGTGGGGCAGTGGAGAGAGGAGGCAGTTGGGAGGGGAGAAGGGAGGTGGAGGGAAGGGAAGAGGCATGGGGGGGGGGTGAGGGGGCTGATGGGGAGACTAGAAGGTAACAGAGGAGGAGCAGTGTAGTAGCCACCTTTCCCCCTGCCCAGCATGGCACTGATCTTTCCCAGGTCCCACTAGCACTTCCGCTCTGGCCCTTGCATACTAACTTTTCCTCCCCACTTTTTCCACAGAGGCTCCTCTGGCGCACTCCTAGCAGCTGGGCACAGGCCAAGGCTCCAGGATTTTTGATGCTACAGAATTGGAGCCTTCACTAGAATTAAAACCTTTGGCCCACTTCAGTGCAAAGGGGGGGGGAGGGGACTTCCTCACCTTATGACAGTCTGAAAGCTGCCTTTCTGAGAGCTGTGGAATAGTCCATTCTTCTCACGAGGGCGTTCACTCTGAAGCCTAGTGATGGCACTTTAAGGATCATTTTCACAAGCTGTGGCCACATGCACTTACATGCCAAATATGTGCTCCTGTTGATCAAGGAGACTGTACAGTCCAAACTTTGCAACCACAGCCTGAACACATTTAAATTATCCTGCTCACCCACTGAATTGACAGTGGAGGAAATAATATTCCTCACATCATGTGCCCAGTCCAAGCCCAGGGGTGGCTTCACTGCAGGACTGGGTGAAGTGATCCCTCCACAGTCCCTGCTTTTCTGTATGTATTTCAGACCGAAACAAGGGATGGCAGAGTACCTGAAATTACTTGAAAGGCTTGACTACATTGCAAATTGATGTCATCTCTTCAAGGAAAACAAAAGCAAGAGCAATACAATTTTCTACAAACCTCTGCTGTTAAGGTTTTCAATAATACTCATCAAAACTCACTACAGCCTGCAGGCAGAGGGGCGAGGCAACAGTTTATCACAGCTTTTTCCTTTATTCAGTTTGATAAAATAACCCGACAGAGGAAGTATCCCCGGCTGATACTCTTTGGTGATCCTTATCGTGAAGGGAGAAAATCCTTTCAAAGGAAGATTCTGCCATAGGTCTGTAGCCTCCAAATTAGGGTTAATTTATTCATATTGTGAGACCACCTACAAAATCTTTCCATTTGAAAAAATAATTCCCAGTGAAAAACAAAATCTTTCCCCTGTGGTGCATGTAACCCAGCTTCTTCAGAACAAGGAGTAATGGTCTCAAGTTGCAGTGGGGGAGGTCGAGGTTGGATATTAGGAAACACTATTTCACTAGGAGTGTGGTTAAGCACTGGGATGGGTTCCCTAGGGAGGTGGTGGAATCTTCCTCCTTAGAGGCTTTTAAGGCCTGGTTTGACAAAGCCCTGGCTGGGATGATTTATTTGGGGTTGGTCCTGCTTTGAGCAAGGGATTGGACTAGATACCTCCTGAGGTCTCTTCCAACCCTAATCTTCTATAATGCTATTACAGCCCAGGGCTGGTGCATATGAACCAGAAAATGAAAGACGAGCAATGCATTAGATACAAGAGTGAAAGTGACCCAGTCTGTTATTGCTGGCCAACATGGGGGGAAATGCAAAAATGGTGCTGAGGTGGCCAACTCCACACCAGGTAATTTTGCCCATGGGTCAACAAGCAGCCATCAGCTGTTTCAAGGACATCGTTACTTGGACTGGATTTAAAGCAGTGATTTAGACACGAAAGAAAAAGTCAGGGGAATTGAGTCCTATTTATTGTATTGAGTATCAGTCACTGTATCAGTCTGATTTTTTTAATCACCAAGATAAAAGAGCCTGATCCTCCTCTTCATTTGCCACAGCCTTGCTTCAGTCACTAATGGAAGTTTGTCCGAACAGTGCTGCTCTGCTCACCTAAGGAAAACCCTACACATAGAATGGAAATGGCAGGGTAGAAGGGACCTCAAGAGACCACCAAACCCAGCCCCCTGAGCTGAGGCAGCAGCAAGTAAACCTAGACCAGCCCTGACGGGTGTTTGTCTAACCTGTTCTGAAAAACCTCCAATGACGGGGATTCCACAACCTCCCTATATCGAACTGTTCCAGAGCTTCATTCCCCTGAGAGTTAGAAAATGTGTCCTAATCGCTCACCTAAATCTCCCTTGCTGCAGATTAAACCCATTGCTTCTTGTCCTACCTACAGAGGACATGGAGAACAATTGCTCACCATACTCTTTAAAACAGCCCTTAGCATATTTGAAGACGGTTATCAGGTCCCCTGCAAGCCTTCTTTTCTCAAGACTATAAACATGCCCATTTTTTCTAACCTTTCCGCACAGGTCAGGTCAAACTGTTAATCATTTTTGTTGCTCTCCTCTGGATTCTCTCCACTTTATCCAACTCTTTCCTAAAGTGCAGCACCCAGAATTGGACACCACACTCCAGCTGAGGCCTCACCAGTGCCATGTAGAGCAGGGGTCCATTACCTCCCACATCTTACATACGACACTTCTGTTCATACACCCCACACTATCAGCCTTTTTCACAACCGCATCCCATTGACAACTCATTCAATTTGTGATCCACTATAACCCCCAGATCCTTTTCAGCAGTATGACCCCCCTAGCCAGTTATTCCCCATTTGGCATTTGAATTTTCCTTCCTAAGTGACGTACTTTGCACATGTCTTTATTGAATTTCATCTTGTTGATTTCAGACCAATTCTCCAATGTGTCAAGGTTGTTTTGAATTCTAATCCTGCCCTCCAACGTGTTTGCAACCCCTCTCAGCTTGGTGTCATCTGTAAATTTGATACGTTTACTCTCCACTCCATTATCCACATCATTAATGAAAATATTAAATAGTGCTGGCCCCAGGACTGACCCAAGCAGGACCCCACTACGTACACTCCCTGAATTTGACAAACCACTGATAACTACTCTGAGTACAGTCTTTCAACCAATTGTGCACCCACCTTATAATAATCTCATCTAGAGCACATTTGCTTATGAGAATGTCATCATAGAATATCAGGGTTGGAAGGGACCTCAGGAGGTCATCTAGTCCAACCCCCTGCTCAAAGCAGGACCAATCCCCAGATCCCTAAATGGCCCCCTCAAGGATTGAACGCACAACCCTGGGTTTAGCAGGCCAACGTTCAAACCACTGAGCTATCCCTCACCCCATTATCCTCTAGGTGCTTACTAACAGATTAAACAATCGGTTCCAATATCTTTCCAGGTATCAAAGATAGGCTGACTGGTCTACAAATTCCCCGGGTCCTCTTTGTTCCCCTTTTTAAAGATAGGTACCATGTCTGCCCTTCTCCAGTCCCCTGGAGCCTCAACTCCTCCAGGAGTTCTTGAAGATCATTGCTAATAGTTCTGAGATTGACCCTAAGGTGTGTAAGAAACTAACTGAAGCAATTTCATCAGGCCCTCCCCTGACTTGCATATATCGAACTTAAGTGGCTAAAGAATATTTAGGTCTTTCCCTATTTTGGCTTGTGTTCCTTCCCCTTGTTTCTTTGGACGTTTTAAGATTTCCCTTTGTTTATTTCATAGGATAATAGGAGGCAAAGGGAAAAAAAAGTGACGCTCACACAAGAACAAGATCAAGCTGTTCCATTCTTATCCATTCCATCCGGCAGGCTGCATCTGAGCCGTTCCTATGAGTGTGGCCTAGGATCCAGGCAGCCTACTGCATCCGGTGACACAGACCAAGCACATGCAGGGGGCATGGGACAGATGGATTTTATTGAAACGCAGGCACAGCAAGTGGTTTCCTTTTTCAAGAGGAAGGAGATGAAGCGTGTTTAGTGCCACGGGACCTACCCCTGCCCTCCCCACACGTGCGCACACACTGGGTTTCCTACTCCAGTCCCAATTTACTCATGAGACATAACTGCAGCATTACAAATAAAAACAAAACTCCCAAAACAACCACCAGCTGTTCTGGAGGGGAAAAAAAAAAAAAAAAAAAAAAAAGCAGCAACCCCCCCACCCCCCGAACTCTGTACAAGGACACGTTGAACCAGTCTCTGGTCAACTGCTAAAAAGGCCCCGGCCCTAAGGCTCCAGCAGCTTGCCCAGGAACCGCAAGTTGAGGATCTTGAGCTGCTCCTCCAAGTCCATGCGGACGATGCCATCCTCTCCGTCGATGCTCAAGAGGACGCCCGTCGCCTCCCGGTCCTCCCCCAGGATCACCTTCACCTGGAGAAAGCAAGCACAGGAGTTTGAGGGGCAAGGGGATTATGCTTCTGCTAGATTTGATGGAGGAAGTCAGAACTGATTGTGTCTGCTGTGGGGTAAAAGGGGCATGGCTTGAAAACAGGACTGGCTGCACAGGGTCAATAAGTTCCTATCTCTGATCCTTATCTGGCTGCCCCTAAGTGTATTTATCTTTCCAACCCCCTGGGACATAGGGCAGCGCTTTCGGATCCAGAGATGGAAAATGCTAAAAGAAAGCTAGCTATTATTATTATTATCCCCATTGTACGGATGGGGAAAACTGAGGCCCAGAGAGTCAAAGTGATTTGCCCAAGTGAAAACTGAACCCAGCTCTCCAGAATCCCAGACTAGCCCTCTAACCATTGCACCATCCTTCCTGTCTAGGCATACGAACAACCCACCCCACCACATGTATTGCTCAGTACAATCCTGATTAGCTAAAGGCTGGTGGAGATAAGTGAAGCGTTCAGATAAGCAAGGGAGCCAGTTGGGTGAGCTCAGGGTTGGAGGAGACCCTAAGAACAGACATCAAGGTGGTCTCAGAGAAAGCAGGCAGTCTCCATTTCCATGTCTAGTCTATTTAGACTGGAAGCTCTTCAGGACAGGGCTGGACTCTTACTCCGTGTCTGGGCAGCGCCTGGCACGCTGGGCACTCAGTCTCAGTTGGAACATTAATATTCATGATCTCTGCAGCTTGGAAAGACCAGCTGCATCAGAACAAAGTTTGACCATCACATCTATTAAACCTGGCCATTCTGAGTGCATGCTAGAACTTTAACTCCCTATTAGTCGCGATGGGGGGCCCAGACAAGCATAACTGGCAAGGGAACTATTCTTTCTTTCCGGTGGCACCCACAGCATGCCAGGCGTTCCCAAGCATAGAAGACAGCTTGGTCCCAAGCCCCATGGAGCTCACAGTCTAAAAACTTCTCCATGGATGATGATTATATTGCAGGAGCACCTAGGAGCCGCAGTCATGGACCCATTGTGCCAGGCCCTGTACAGACAGAATAAAACCTCTTGGGTGACCTTGGGAAATTCATTCTCCCCCACACCCTCCTGTGCCTCAGTTTCCCCATCGGGAAAACTGGCATGATGACTCTGACCTCCTTTGTAAAGCGCTTTGAGGTCTGCTGATGGAAAGCGCTAGGTAAGAGCGAGGGATGGGTGTTATAACTGCTTGAATGGGGACTATTTTCGTGGGACATATTGCAACTAACTGAGGGACAATTCCCTCCCCTTGTACTCCTAACAATCTAGGGCCAGGGCAAGGCCCACAGGCAGTACCGCACCAACCAGGAACAAATTACTCTTAATCAAGACCCAACACAGACCTACAGAACCAGGTTCTACGTAGGACAGTATAATCCAACCACTGGAGAGGCTAGAGATGCGATTTGATCCGAGCGGCCAGACAGATGGGTTGGCGTTAACGTACCTTATTGTTTTTGGTCGGTATGACGGGCTCCAGGTGCTCACTCGAAATGCTGACCACCTTCTCGCTGTCCTTCAGGTAGACCGAACACATTCCGCCCTGAGGGGAGAAGACAGCCCGGTCAGGCGCCAACACCAAGCCAAAGGGCTTCAGAGGCCACATGCTCTTTCAAACCCGTTTGTAGAGCACGCCTGAGCTCAAACGCAAAGCCGAGAATTCATCTCTTCCCACCCCGGGATGCGAACCCTCCGGAATTCCAGGAAGGTTCCAACTGATCCCCAAGAAACTCTGTTCCCCCCTCAATAGCCACTTAGGGTAGCTCCCCGCTGCAAGCGAAGGTCTGATTGCAGCATGGGTGGGCTTTGATCTAGCTCACGCAAGTAAACAAACAGCTGCGTACACACATCAGCACAGTATTCAGCAAGGGGTAGCCGCCCAAGTACATGCCCAGGCTGCTAGCACCGCGATACTGCTGTTACCCGCACACAGGTGTGCCACAGAAAGGTGGATACAAGAGCCTTCTCCTCTGCAGCTTGTGGTGTCAATGGCCTTCGCATGCGCGCTTGCTGCTACCCGAGTGTGTTCTTACAACTCATCTTCCTCCCTTCACTTTTCCCTCCCCCCCTTACTGGCCTTGCAACTGGACGCGTTTGGTTATTCACCGCACCACGTGTNCTTCTCCTCTGCAGCTTGTGGTGTCAATGGCCTTCGCATGCGCGCTTGCTGCTACCCGAGTGTGTTCTTACAACTCATCTTCCCCCTTAACTTTTTCCTCCCCACCTTACTGGCCTTGCAACTGGACGCGTTTGGTTATTCACCGCACCATGTGCTGGCACCACTGTTCTCTCTATGTCCCTCACTCTGTTCTCTGCCTCCTATGCACTATCCTGCACAATTCAAACCTGTTCACACCTGGCGTCCCCGAGCCTCTGTTTGCCAGAAGCTGGGAGGATGGCTCACTTGATGATGGCCTGTTCTGTTCATTCCCTCTGGGGCGCCTGGCGTTGGCCACTGTCGGCAGACAGGATACTGGGCTAGATGGACCTTTGATCTGACCCAGTCTGGCCGTTCTTATCTACCTTATGTATGCATGGGGGAGGGATAAACATTGGCGGACAGACGCCGGACCCAATACAGCCGTGCATGCAGGCAGTAGTTTGGTCTGACTTTAACTGGGTTTCTCCACCCACACCCCTCTTCCCAACACCTGCACGATCCAGACCTCGAAGCTACAAATACCCTGAATTAGATCAGACGGTAGAATTCAGAAGTGACGGCGGCCTGAGTTCTTGCTTCTAATCCGCCACTCCAGGCAGGGCTGTTCTCTACAGCAATATTCTCCAGGCTTTTCCTAGTCTTAATTAAAGAGGCCCCAGGGGTTGCCCCCAGGACGACAATTCCAAAGCACGGTAATTCTCGCTGTCAGGATGCTTTCCTTGGTGCCTAGCCAGCGTTTGATTAATTTCACCCTTCATTATTTCATCCTCTTCGTTAGTAATTACACCCATCAGATCCTCCCTTATGCCCCATCTGGTTGCTCCCCGGCCCAACGCCACCAAAGCAGCGCTCCCCCCTCGACGCACCGTCACGCTGCGGATGACTCCCGTCTGCCCCACCACCTGGCTGTCCACATAGGTGTCTCGAACTTTGACCTGGATGTCGGTGGTGACCCAGTCGCTGGAGTTCTGCTCGATGCCGGAGCCGGGGGTGTGAGGGTTGTAACCCCCGGGAGAAGGAGCCCCTGGCGTCATGGGGCTGTAGCCCACTGGGCTAGGGCTGGGGCTGGCCTGTGAGGAAGCAGCAGCATAGAGTTAGAGGTCTCTGCTCTCCGACATTAGCCCCTCACGGCCCCAGCAGGAATTCCCGTTGGAACAGGGCCACCCTGGATCGGGCAAAGCCAACGGCAATTCGCGGCGCGGCCTGGCATTTTACACATTACGGAGCTTGGACGGTACCTGATACGCCATGGGCGACGGGGTCGGGTGGTAACTGGCTGGCGAGTGGGTGTTCTGGTAGCCTACGGGGCTAGGCGCCACCTGGTGGTAACTCTGAGGGCTGGGGCTTGGCTGGTAGGAGCCCTGAGGAGACGGAACAGCGTACGGAGAAAACTGGTCGGTGTTGTACCTGCAATGAGAAGAGACGGGCAGTGAGGAGAGGGGGAGGAATAGAAGTAGGAACCCAGCAAGGGCTCCACTCCGTGTCCTCCTGCCCTAAGAGCTCAGTCCATGGAGCCATCGACACGGGGATCAGAGATCTGCTCCGTTCCTTTCCTGGACTGGCAGCATCACGAGCACAGAAACATGACCCGGAAACAAGGCAGGGGTCTATTGCCCAGCTCCGGCAGGGAGATCTCCTTTCCGGATGGGCGTGCCCGGAGAGAGAGCAGGGTCACCGCAAGACGCTGGGAGGCGGCACGGCCTCTTGTTGGGGTCAGGCAGCAGGGTGCACCACGGGGAGGGAGGGGGAGAGGAGGAGGAATGGCCGCAATATGGCAAGAAAGTAACACAAGGCCCACGGCAGTAACCGCCCAGCTCTGCTCTAATGCTGGGCACAAAGAGATTCACCCCAACCTAGCAAGAGACTCTCCCCCGCACCCCTCCAGGGTCACGCGCACTCACATGGCTGGGGTCCCCGGCGTCTGCGGATTGTACGGCGGATTGACCTGCGGAGACGAAGGGTCAGGGTAGCCGGGAGTCTGGGGGTTGGGGGTCCCCCCGTAGCCTTGCGGAGAGGGCGTGGGCTCATCATCGAAGCCGTATTCGAACTCCTCATCCGCCCTGGGGAGGAGAACGCATCATTCGCACGGCATGTGGGAGACACAATGACGTCTGCAGCCCACCTGTCACCTCCCCTTAGGAGCACACTGAAGTAATCCCACCCCCCCGTCAGTTCTCCACTCTCCAGCAGAGGGCGCCACACACACATCCAATCAGAGTTCCCTTTGAGCTCCTGACACATGAAACCCCCCAACCCAGCCCCCTCTCCCATAGCCCCCATCATGCCACACCCCTCTGCCCCCTAGTGGCTGACCATGTCAAAGCTACCCCCCACCCCGTCCCAGACTAGCGCGAGAGACACAAACCTGGAGGGCGTATTGGGGTTGTTGGGGTCCCAAGCCCCGCTCTGCGCAGGCGTCCGGCTCCCGTCGTGCAGCGGCGTCTGGGAGCCGTAGTGCGGGGTCCTGCTGCCTGAAAGAGCCCAGCGTGGTTAGCACCGTGCCCGGGCAGCAAAGATGGGGAGGGGCCAGGCCCTACGTCACCCTTCTTCCATCCCACCCCCCGCCGGGATCTGGGGGAGAGGCGCAGGTCCATCAGGCTCCCCCATTACCCAGCACCATCAGGTGGGGCAGGGAGCGCGGGCAGCATGCTGTGCACGAACCAGGACAGAGTAGGCCCCCCCCCGTTCCCGGGGAGCCCCCTACCATCCTCCTCCTACCCGGGGCCCAATTCCCCCCGCCCCCGCAGCAGCAGGCTCAGCTCACTCACCATCGTGCAGCGGAGTCTGCGATCCGTACATGGGGGTGCGGGAGCCGGAGCCGTACATGGGGGTCTGCGAGCCGTACATAGGGGTGCGGCCGTAGGCGGAGGTCATGCCGCCAGGTCTCCTCGAACCCCTGCCAGCGAGAGAGGAGTTTGCTGTACACAGGCTTGCTCTGCCCGCCACTAGAGGGCCTCAGGTGCAAGGGCAGGTGCAAATTGTGCCGAGCCGCTGGGCACTGAACCAAGCCCAGTTTCCCACCAGGGGCACCAAGTTGCCAGTCACTACCCATCCGGGCTGGCTTAGCCAGGGTCCCAGAGGTTAGCAGCTCCGGAGCCCAGGAGCCAGCCCAGGTCCCCTGCTCCCCTTCCAACGGGGGGAGACGCGGGGATCTCCTCTGCCCCCAGCCTGATTGGCATTCGCTTCGACCACGGTGCAGGGCCGCCAGCCTCCGTTCTGGGCTTGATCTGCCCCGATCCGGGCCCCACATAAGACAAGCCTATAGCACAGCTCCCAACTGTGGGACTCAGCTGACCGCCTAGGAGCCTGAGTCACGGACCAGGACCCAGACCCGGACTCGTTGCCAGGGGATGTTGTGAAGGCCAAAAGTATAACTGGGTTCAAAAAAGAATGAGATAAGTTCATGGAGGATCGGTCTATGAATGGCTATTACTCAAGATGCTCAGGGACAGAACTCCATGCTCCGGGTGTCCCTAAGCTGGGCCTGGACAACGGGATGGATCCCTTGATAATTGCCCTGGTCTGATTTTCCCTCTGAAGCATCTGGCTTTAGCCCAGTATCCCATCTTCCCACAGTGGCCAGAATGACCATTGGTCTGACCCAGTACAGCCATTCTTATGTTCTTTCTAGGCGCCCCAGTCACAGACCAGGCCCCCAGTGCGCCAGGCGCTGTACCAACACAGGAGTGCAGTCATTGGTGCAGCTACCTGGGCCAGAGCCGATCCCAGCAGCCCAGGATTGCAGCTTGCTGGCGGTGGCACCCCAGCCTGGGCTCCCCCCAGAACAAGCCCCGTCTCCCCCGCCCGCCGCACTTACACTGTCGTGAGGCGCTGGCGATCCACGGAGATGGTCTGGCAGGTGGAATGGAGTTCCACGCGGGCCGTGGACTCCGTGGCATCCTTCACCACGCCGATGTAGCCTGAAAGGAACAAGGCCTCAGCGCTCCGAGCCTGATGCAGCTCCTAGAGATCCTAGGTGTACACTGCAGGGGGCGCCCAGCCTGAGCATCACCAAGGGCCGCTTGGCAAACGGGCCACGGGCCAGCAGGGGATTCACACCTGCGGGCTTCCCAAAGCCAAGCGCACGTGGCCAGAGCACCAGCTGGAATCCAGAGCTCCCCTGCTCTGTGGTAAGAACCTGCTGGGCACTCAGGTCGACTCGGTCCTCACTCGACAGATACAGGGAGGGGACAGCCACAGGCTGGGTTTGAACTTCGGAGCTCACCTTAGGGACTCCCCTGTATGGCAGGGACAGACGGGCAGCCCACTAACAGCAGAGACTAAGCTCCCTCTCAGGCATGGGAGCAAAACCCGTAAGTACTGACTCCCTGCTCTAACCACTAGACCCCACCACCCTCCCACAGCCAGGAATAGAACCCAGGAGCTTCCCGCCTGACCCCAACCACTAGACCCCGTTCCCTGCGAGGCGACATGCTGCCCCCGGGAATCCCTCACCGCTTGACAGTCCCGTCCCCACCCCACACACACATTCTAATGCAACAGACCTGCCAGATACCTCCCAGCCCCTTCCTGCCCTGCCACAAAAGGGAGAGGACCGGCCCCGTCCGGCAACTGGCCCATTACCTTTGTAGGGTCCCTGGGAGATCCGCACCGTCTGCCCAATCAGGTCGTTGTCCCTGCGCCCGCGGCCTCGGCTCATCCCGCCCCCGCCGAAGCCACCTCGCTGACCTGTGGAGGGGGGCAGAGATCAGAGCGGGACGGTGCCCCCAGGGCTGCAGCCTCACGTCACCCCAGCTTTACCGACCCCCCCCACCTCGCCATATGGGACCGTAGGTCACTGTAGTGCTGGGCCAGCCGGGGGCGCTACAAACACCGGGGGGGGGGGGGTGTGAGCCAGAGCCCACAGAAATCCCCGAACCGAGGCCCAGCCCCACAGGACACCCACCTGCCGCGCTGGGGTGCATGGGGCTGCTGATCCGAGGACTCATGGGGGCAAAGCCTCCGACGGTGAAGTTGGTGACGTCCCGGGGCTGCAAGAGGGAAAGCGCGTGAGAGCAGGAAGGGGAATCCTCCCGCGTAGCTGGGGCTCCCAGGGGAAGGAAGGAAGGAAGGAATCTCCGGGTTCATCTCCCCCACACACAGCTGGGAGTGGGGGAGGGAAAGTCCCTCTGGGGCCCTGAGAGGAAACCTGGTGATGAACCAAGGAGGAGCCAGGGTGACACAAGGGGGCGCTATGTTCCCCCAGAACCAATGAGGAGGGAGTAGATCCATGCCCTGGGAAGGGAAGTGGGGACACATTGTCCACCCTGCCCACAGGAGGCTCTGGCTCCGCCCCACCCCATCAGCTACGGGACGACACAGCCCGCAAGGTAAATCAGCCTGCAGCTTTCTTTTCCCTTCTCTAGCCAAAGATCTCAAACCACTTCCCTAACTCACCTCCTAACCCCCTTCCTTACCTCACCCCCAGTCTACCCGGGGAGAGACTCACAGGGTCACTCACGAGTCCTGCTTCCCAGGGCCATACTCTAGCCACTAAACACGGTCTCCGTAAGTTGCCAGGAGCTGCTGATTCACATTTCAGGGCATGGAACATTTGCCAGCTGAGGGTCTGGAAGAAATCCACTCGTCCCAATGCAACCACATTGGGGGTGTCTCTTCCTTCGAACCACCCAGAAGCTGCTGACTGGAGACAGGAACTAGGCAGCCTGACCCAGCCTCATGGGGATGGGGGAGGCAGATCCGGGACAGACAGGCTCATGGTACAACAGGGAGGCAGGACACGACACTGGATAACCCAGTGGTCTGCTTCAGGCAAGTCCCACCAGCCATGCTAGCTACGGGGAGGCCCCAGGCGTCTCCCTAGGCGACTTACCTTTGAGCCCCCAGCCAGCACCAGGTGGCGAGTCTTACACACAAACATGCCCCCGTTCTCCACCAGTTTCTTGCAGTGCAGGAATCCAAAGCCGCGGAAGAGGTGTCTGATCTCCCCCTCGCGACCCTGGGGAAGGAGAAGCAGGGAGAGAGTTATTCTGGGGACCCCCTCTAACCCGGGCACGCTGGGGCTGCATCCAGAGCCCAGCCGCAAGGCAGGGAGGCCAAATTCACAGCCTCCCGGGGGCAGGGCACGTCGCAGAGTCAAGAGACAGCTGAAGCTCCCAGTCCCCAGAGCCTGCACTGAGGAGAGAGCACCTCACCCACCACTGCAATGCAGCCACCTCTGGAATCCAATGCAGCATCTGTTCAAAGCTGCTCAGAAAGGGATTAGGACAGGAAGTGAAGAACAAAACTGTACCCAGTTGCAACAGGAACCCAGGGATGTGGGGGAAATTAACAGAGTTGAAACATGGCCACAACTCTGAGCATAAAAATGCCGACTCTTGTGAAAATTGCCATGGGGTCTTTAAGGGCCCTCCGTGGTCAGGGTGTCTATTTACTGAGATAATGCTTCCAGCTGCATGCCAGCCCACAGGGGGCTCATGGTGAGCCCCACGCAGGGGTCAGCAGTGATTCCAAGGGAAGACAGCACCCTGAGCGAGTTGCCGGTTCTCCCCCCGTCTCACCCCCAATAATCTCTCCCCTTCAAGTACCAACCCAGCCCAGCTCCAGTTGCAAGGGCGCCATCAAAGGTGGCATGATCTCCCAGCAGGGCACTGGCCTCCATTTGCTGGGACACGGGGAGTGCAGACGAGAACTTACCTCTTCACCCCCCCTCCACACACAAGCCCATGGCCTGCCTATCAGGAGCCACTCCCCCCACCCCCACCCCCTCACCGAGTGCGGCCCGTCAATGACTTTAACGATGTCCTTGACGTGGATATTGTTCTGCTCCGAGTCCAGGGCCACAGCAAAGCGATTGTCCTTCTTCCGCGTCACAGCCTGATGCCTGACCGTCACCACTTTGCCGTACATGTTCAGGACCTGCACGGGGGATGGGGAGGGAAGAGCGGGGAATCACCATAGCTGGGGGCGGGAAGGAAATTTCCCTTCAGGTCAGACTGGCAGAGACCCAGGGGGATTTTCACCTTCCTCTGCGGCATGGGGCCAGGGTCACTTGCTCGTCTGAACTGGAGTAAATGGTGGGTTCTCTGGAACCTGAAGTCTTTAAATCAAGACTTGAGGTCATCAATAACTCAGCCAGAGGTTATGGGTGTACTATCGCTGTGGGTGGGCGAGGGTCTCTGGCCTGCGACATGCAGCAGGTCAGACCAGATGACAGTCTCTGAATCTATGAGACTGGCTTAGAGGCACTGCCAAGAGATAGGAGTCCTATGGGGGGGCTTCTGCCCAAGATCCCAAAACAACCCACCAGCCCAGAGGGACTAGAGCCCTTGTAAATAAGGCCAGACGGGACCACTGATTATGTAGTCTGACCTCCTGTGTAGCACAGAGAAAAGAACCCAGGCAGTTAGGATTGCAAAGGATGTTGGGAAAAAACTCAGCAGCCCCTCCTCGTCAGGCCTGGAAGCAAAGCAGTCCGGTCAGACAAGGAGGGAGAAACGGGAACCCATCTTCAGGCAGAACGGGGAATTCCAGCCTCGAGCCAGGCAGAGGCTGTGGCCGGATCATTTCGATCCCATTAATCCTTACGCTGAACATCACTCGCGGGCGAGAAGCCAAACGCTGAAGGGATCAGAAAGGAATTCTCCTTCCCAGCTGCTCAGCTAGCGGGGTGCGCACTGCTGGGAGGGATCGGGCATGGGCCCACGGCAGAGGTAGGATGCCAGACTGCCCAGACCTTTGGTCTGACCCAGGGCATACGCTAGGTTTCTTCTGCTGCAGAACCTACCTGGAGAGAAGCCAGCAGCTCCCCACGCAAAGGTTCCGAGCTGCCTCCTTAGCGTTCCAGTGAGACAGTTCGGTGCCCAACACCGGGAGAGCAACGCACACCCACCTGGAAGGTCTCACGCTCCAGGCGGACGATAACCCCGACGGTCTGGGGATCCAGCTGGACCAACTCGCCCCACTCGTGCTGCCCGCCCACGTCCACGCCGGAGGCCGTCTCGGAGCAGAGCTGCAGGTCCCGAGGCAGCACCTTGAGCTGGAAGAGGGGAAGCGAGTGAGCGGCCGGCCCCAGGGAGGGGACGGGAAGAGGGAAGTTCCCGGAGCTCCGCCGCCGCCACCCCGCTCACCTCGTGCATGGTGAGGTCCGAGAAGAGGATGACGAAGTTCTCCTCCACCCGCACGATCAGCCCCGTGTCGCCCTCGAAGCGCCCGGCGATCACCTTGACGTGGTCTCCCATCTTGAAGTACTTGCGCAGCTCCTGAGCCGGGAACTCCAGCATGTCCTGGGCGGAGGGGGAACGGGGTCAGGGAGGGAGGCAGACGACGGACAGGAGGGGGGTGATAGCAGGATGCAGGCACTGCCTGTTGCTGGGCTCACAGTTCTATTGTTTTACGTTCCTGGGCTAATCCTGGAGATGCCAGGGACCACAGGCACAGCATCCAGGAACGCACAGGTTCAAGAGGCCTGCTGCCCCCTATAGGTACAGCCAGGTACACACGCCCCCTGCCAAGCCTGCACTCAGTCTCCCCCATCCTCCTTGGCAGCCAAAGGGCCTGGATGCAAGCCCAGGCCAGCGCCGCCCACCCCGTACCTTGAGATCCTCGTGCTTGGGCATGATGGTGATCTTGTTGCCGTCCACGCTCAGGATCTTGCCCTGCAGGTTGATCAGCTCCCCCTCGCACACTTCCACGTTGTCGCCAGGCTGGAAGTTGTGTTCCCGTTCCTTCCCTGCCCAACGGAGAGCACCGTGACTCGCAGGGAGGGCGCCGCTCCCAGGCAGCAGCAGCCCCACACGTGCCTACAGCACGGCCCCCTGCGGATTCAGGGGCAAGACGGAGACCAACCCCCCATCAAGCCACGTGGGCTAGGGGGACTCCCCGCTGTGCATCAGTCATTGCCACGTACCTGTGCTTTCGGTAACCACCTCCAGATCGATGCCTTCCGGCTGGTCCTCAAACTTCTCCAGCTCAGACAGGGTGGGCTTCACCCCCTCCGTGATCTGGCAGCCGGGGGGACAAAGGCGGAGAGATTTCAGGGAGGGGGAGGGGAGACAGAAACCCAAATGGAGTCTGCAGAGCTTCCCTCCAACCTGAGATTCCCCGCTGCCAGGGGTCAGGCTCCCTGCCTTGCCACGCAACAGATGAGAGCGGGGCTTTGCTCCAGGGGTGGGTTCATCTCAATCCCCATAGGGGAGCCTGGCATGCCAATGACACGCCCAGATGGGGATCTAGCTGTCCGCCACATACCTCTCCAAATCCACACACAACCCCCCCACAAACACATGCAGATGGGGATTTCAGCAACCTGTCCCCCCGCTCAGACGTCCAAATGGGGATCCCACACCCATCCCATCACGTGCCCAGAGGGGGACCCCACAGAGTTCACAATAGGCACGTCGAAAATTTTCCATCAGAACTGGGTTTGGGTTTTGGCGGGGCTATAAACAGAAAATTGGGTTTCCGACTAAACAGAGGTTTCTGTGAGATGCGCCTGCGTTCCATGGGAAGTTTTGATTTTTCCATCAAAAACCAAGTGTCCAAAATCAAAGTATTTCAATTCTGACGTACTGCCGCAGTGCCTCGTGGGAGATGTAGTTCAGGTAACTCACCTTCCAATTCTCTTCTATGGACCAGGCTCTCCAGCTGGACTACATCTCCCATGATGCACAGAGGCCATGGACCCCCCATGGTGTGCCTCCAAGAGGGGAGGTCATGGCGCCTCATGGGAGATGTAGTCTAACCAAGGAGGCCAGCTCATGGTGGAAAATGGGAGCACGAGGCGCCAGAACTACAACTCCCATGAGGCACCACGGCAACATTTCCAGACCAGAACTTTTTTGATTTATGCCAAAAAAATTAAGTTTTCTGAGGGAGGAGGGACTCCAAAATCCTCATTTCCTGACCCGCCCTAACCTATGCCTTGACAGATCTGGTTCCTGCTCCGGCTCAGAGCCCCACCTTGACAAGAGCCTCTCGGCACAGAGCCACAGATACTCACCACGGCCGACATGGCAAAGCTCTTGAAGAGGAAGCCCTTGCGACTGTAACGATTACCTTCAAAGATGAGGAAATCGCCATCGGAAGCAACATCTCCCCCCAAGGACCTAGAGCGGAGTGGGGGGGGGGGGGGAGGAGGGAGAGCATTAGAGAGTCAGGCACCCACAGCGGCAGCCTTCTCAGAAGCGGGACAGGCTGTTTCATAACGGGACAGTGGAGCTGCAGGGAATGGTGGCTCTACCTCTACTACCCCAGGAGGTCAGGACTCCAGGGTTAGGTCTCTCACCAGCAGCTGTCTGGATTGCCAGTCTGGGGCAAATCCACCCAGCTCCCAGGGCAGGGAGAGGGTCTGACTGCCCTGCCTATGGCTCAGAGCCCCTCGCCACTGAAGGAGCCCAAGTCCCAGTGCGCCTGTGGATGGAGCTGGAGGAAGGCGTGATGGAAGGATGACAAATCAGCACCATCTCTGTCCACCTATGACCCAGGGACCCTGCAGTGCCAACTGGCAGAGGGCACAGGGCGTGCAGAGGGTTTTACAGAGATCCCTTGAGTCAGATATCTGCATAATAGTTCCCCAAAGGGTGGCATGTGAGGTGTCTACCAAGAGCCAGTTGCCCACTGGCCGTCATAATCACTGCAAAAATAGATGTACGGATAATATTTAAGGAGCTATGTATCGCTACTGAATGTTGTGCTCTTCAGGGCTTGCAGTTAAGGCCGGTCACCAGAAGGTGACCACCTCGGATATGTTCCTTTCAGGCAGGAGGTAACAGACGCCTATCGCCCTGTCTGGCCATGTGTGTATCAGGTGTCGTATGCCTATTTGCAGACCGGCCCAGGTGCGAATTGAGAGATTGCAGAATCTACAGGAAGAAACAAACTGTGGGGGTTGGGGGTCCTGTTTATGGATAAAGACAAAGGATTGATCTGGGATATCTTGGGAGTTCACTGACTCCTTCACCTAGGAGGCAAACTGACAGCGCGTGTGTCAGGAAAGAAGAGTGACAGCTAGCCAGACTGAAAAGCCCGGCGGGGATTTGAGGAGAGCAACATTCTACAAAGCACGAGAGGGTCGTCTTCATTTAGTCTGAGCTCCAGGAGGCATGTGATGATTTTATTTTCTTTGTAACCATTTGTTTCCAATTCTTCTCCTGGCTACTACTTGAGATCTCCATGCTTCGTTAAATACACTCAGATTTCACTATAAACCCATCTAAGACGATGCGTCCTCGCGCTGAGGGCACACCACCCGCCCGGATCATCCCCAGCAAGAAACCAGCCACTTACCGGATCTTTTCAGCATCAAACAGCCGCTGGGGGGGCCTCTTGAACTTCTTCCGCTTGGCGAACCAGTCCTTCTGCAATTCAAGGAGGGCAGGAGGGGGAACCAGTCACCACTGGGCCTGGGGGGTCAGGAATCCCCACCAGACTGTACAGGCGGGGTACCAAATGCCATCAAGGCATTCGCCCGCCTCTCGGGGGGGGGATAACAGAAGGGCCCTGCTGATCATGGGCTGCGGGCAGGAGGAAACTGCCCCTCCTAGGGCAGTACTGCACAACGAGGATCACTGGAGTAAGCACTTTACAGTGGAGAAATGCATCCCCCCTGTCATCAGCTGGGTAACTATGGGGATACAGACATGCCAACACACCACCACTGCCAAAGCTGGGGCACCAGGGCATTAACAGCCTTGAAGCGTCAATGGGGACAACCTCTTCCCTCTCAGCAGAAAAGAGCTCAGGGAATCCTGCCAGTCAACATACCAGGCTCATGCGAGCTTTGATCCGGTCAAAATCGATCCGCGGGATCATCTTCAGAGAGATCTGGTTCTGGCTCGGCTCAACGTAATCCACCTGGAAGGGAAGACGACATGAGCTCAGGAGGGGGTAGCGTCACGGAGACGCCAGACACGGCCAATCTCACTCGCAGCAGCAGGACAGGAAGATAGTGGGGGCTCCTCTGGTGTCCAATGTCACGCTAGCTGGGGACAGAGCAGAAATCGAACCCACCCCTATTGCAATCTCTGGCCCCCACTCCCACACATAGCAAGGCCAAGGATTCCCAACACCCAGCTCCCGCTGCACTGAAGACAACGCTGCCGGACTCCGACGACAGCCTGCCCCAGCTCAGAGCCTCCCGGTGCAGGCGTTAAAGGTACACCTGAACGCCAGCTGTCCGAGCCCCAACCCTCTGTTCTGAGCCAGCCAGCACCCCAGCCCGTACCTGAGCAATGTCGTCCTTGTAAATGCCTCTCTTGAGCCGGACCCAGGACTTGGGCTTCAGGTTGGTCACCTCCTTCACCACCTTCAGCACATCTGTCATCTCCTTGATGGGCACCATCTGCTGGTTCCAGTAGCCCATCCGCAGGTTGCCCACGCCCTCAATGGCCTGCTTCACGTGGGTCTGCTTGTAGGCTTCCACGTAGATGTAGCCCTTCACATGCTCGGGGGCCACCACAGACTTGATCTGCAGGGGCTGCGAGTGGGCAGGGAGGGAAGTTCCGTGAGATATGGGGGCTGGCCTCAGGCACGCTCCAGCCTAGTCAATCCCCCCTTCAACAGATCAACAGCAGGAAGCCCGGCTCACGTCAGGAACCGCATGACACTCTCCCATCTCTCAACAAGCTCTGTGGTCAACAGCGCTAGGCCACCCCACAAAGCTGAATTGAGTTGGGGGCCAAGGGGACTCCTGCGCTCCATCCTTACCGTGTCTGTGAACTGGTAGGCGATGAACTTCCTCATCAGGGCTATGGCAGTGGCACGTTCCTCTCCGATCTGGGGAGAGAGGAGAAGAGAGGCCAGGGTGAGAGAAGTCTATAGCCAGAGAGATGCCCCCACGCCCCAACTCAGAGAGGAGGCGGCGTTCATGGCTAATGAAAACCCAGCCACGGGGCAGCTGGAGCTCGTGATTCAGGGTTTAGAGGTGTTTTAATAGTATCCTCCCCTGGCTGGAACATACCTTACACTTCACAGTCCAGAGGTTGGGATCCCTGAGTGGAAGGAAAAGGAGGAAAAAAAAAAAAGGCTGTTAGCAAAATAACCTTTGTTATGTGTGACGCGGGCAGACCAGGTGCCAACTCATGCCAGAGCCCCGGGCCAATTCACTTGTGTATTAGTATAGATCAAAGTAATTATTAAATGTATAAGAGTGTAGGTGGTGTTTAAACTTCATGAAAACTAACGGGATGTTACTTGCATTTTCACTTATCTGTATCCCATTCTCATATAGCAGCAAACATGTACACTGCATATACCCCTCTAACTAAATGGAATGCAAGTGAAGAACTTCAACGGCAAAGTGCTCATTTCAAAGCAAGTGTTCATTGTGGGTGATGATCGGAGATCGAAGACTCACAATGCGTCCCTCACTCTCCGTCAGCAAAGGAAAAGCCCACGTGGGTAGTGACACTGTCAGCTTGTTTTCTGTGAGAAGAAGCTGGGTGTGTGGATTCAAGGAAAGATCCTGGATCTCTGGACTGCTTGGACTCTTACAGGAAAGTGCACCAGATGCAAAGCGGAGGTCCCCAGAGACAATCTAGGTACCCTGAAAAGACTTTGGGGAAACTGGCAGTTTATTACATCACTGCCACCATTTGGAATTACAAACTGATTCACCTGGGCACATATTTTACCTGCTTTAACTTCTCAGTAACTCATTTCCTTTTCTTAGCTAATAAACTTTTGGTTAGTTTACTATAGACTTGGCTGCCAGCCTTGTCTCTGGTGTACAATCTGGAGTACCAGTTGATAGGGGGTAAGTGACTGGTCTCTTGGGACTGGAAAGAACCTAAATGTGATGTGGTTTTTGGTGTAAGAAACCATTTTATCACAATGCCCAGTTTGTCTGTGTCGCACGATAGCCTGGAGAGTCCAAGGGGACTGTCTGTGACTCCATGGTAAGACTGGGATCGTGTCCAGGAGTTCACATTTGTCACTGGCTTGGTGAAAGCTAATTACAGAACACTGTTTTCAGATAGTCTGCCCCCAGGTAGGCACTCACGGACGTGAGCCACTCCAGACAGTGTGATCCCTGGTGCCACAACCCATGCCTCCCACTATGTCAAGGTCTCTCCTCCGTGTCCCTTCGTCCACCACGCCTGGCCTGATGCCACAGCCCGTTCCCTGCTCTACCCTTCATGCGCCCTGGTCTTGGATGACCTTCCGTCCCCCCTTCACCAGGTGCACGTTCTCCTGGGCAGAAGGGCCTTACTTGACACCGGGCAGTAACTGCTGCTGCGTGATGTCATCCGAAAGCTCATCGGAGCCGCCGTACACCCTGCAAGGGAAACAGAAGGGGGTGGGGGAGAAACGTCAGGCCCAGCAACGACCGCACGAGCTGGCGGTTGAGACAGCAACGATTCCGAGAGTCCAGGGCAGCCGGCCACTCCGTGCACACGCCAGGGAGGAGGGGAATAATCTGCATCTGTCCAGAACCAAGCTAGGAGAACGGACGCTCTAGAACCAGCCAGTACTTGGCGACATTCAGGAGACCAGCCCCTTCCCGCAGAGTCAGACCAGCCGAAGCACTAGCTGGGGCAGTTACACACCAGGGGAATCAGGCAGAGCCTTTGCAGGGCTCATCTCTAAACACCCCAGGCCCTGAAGGAAATGGAGAGGGTCCTGCTATTTCCTAGGGATCCATGTGGCACTGACAGCCGCTGTCTGCTCCTGCTGTCCGGTCCCTTTCCAGGCTGCAAGGACTGGGGTGGGGGAAGAACCCGGCTTCACTGTGGAGATCACAGAATCAAAGGCCTACCTTTCCCATGGGGATAGCAAGAAGGAATCAGAGGCCCACGGGGAAGGAGCAGGAGCCAGTGACCCTGAGGACTGGGGTGACTGGAGGAGCGTGGGCACACCTAGCCTGGAGGATCTTGGGGGAGGGCATAAGGGAGAGATGACCCCCACACACACACACACACACACACTCGGCCCTGGGGGCCGGGCACTCACGTTTCTCCCACGGAGGACTTGGCGTATTTCTTCATGTAATATTCGCCCAGCTCCTCTTCGCGCTGGTCCCTGCGGAAAGACAGCGAAGGAGAAGGCGTGAGGGATCGGATTGGACCGACGCAGGCCACAGCCCCGCTGGCGGCGCAGGAACCCCCCAGGCCATGGGGTGACTGAGCTCACAGAGACAAGGGGAGCGACTCGGGCTCCTTTCCCCCAACCAAGCTCTCAGAGCAACGAGTCACCAGGGAGCCACACAGGGGCTCTGGGATCATGCCGTTGGTTGAGCTGAGGCTGCTATAGGATATAGCCAAGTCTCCCCGGGGGTTAACAGAGCATACGGCATAGCACAGACACCGCTGCCCTCTGCTGGGCACTCTCAGACCTACTTCGGGTTCTTTAGGGTGCCCCAGTAGAGATTCTTTTCCAGCTCCACCGGAGAGGCCCTTGTGCCTGGAAGTGAAGGCCCCGAGTCCTATTCCCCACCATGTGTTTACACTGGACACCAACACGTGCACGTCACAGGCAGCAACCTCATCCCGCTCTCTGGGCCCCGGCTGCCGCGTCCCGTTCCCCGCCCCCAAGCAAAGGATAACATCACCTCCAAAGGTTCTGCAGCCTCCGGGCCCCAGAGCGATCCTCGTCCAGAACCACATTATCAATGTTGGAGGCTGCAAGAGACGCAGCGGTTAAATAACCCCCACACTTAGCACCGCCGGGGGAGGGGAGAGCCCTGGAAATGGTCCGCAACGTGGCCAACCGCCCGAAGGGCGGCCGACCAGCGAAGCAAAGGTGAGGCCTGGGACGGGACAGGACGGTGGGAAGCAACATTCAGCCGACTCCGCCGACTGTTCCCTCATGGCCGGAGCACGAGCGAGGCAGCGAACGGGGCGCTCGCGTTTGGAAGAGGGATCCCGGATTGCGTGATCCTCACTGCGCACGCGCCGGGCTTGACTCGGTGTCACCACGCTTCAGCGAGCTAGGCAGCACCCCTTCCTCTGCTGCAGAGTCAAGCCACAGCTAGAGCCAGGCCACTACAGGGCGATAGAGCCTACACGAGGCAGCTTCTGTGACCACTATAGGAGACACCAAACCCACTGCCCCTCTCCGATTAGCCCCTCCTCCCCCACCGCACCCCCCCCAGCCTGCTCTATTGCTGCACCCGCCAGAACAGCAACTGAGCCACGGGTCGGATACTTTCTCCAGCATCGCTCCTGGGGCCCACCCAGCTGAAAGGAAGCGGAAAAGACCAGGCAGCACCGGGAAGGGGCGGGGGGGGAGGGCTGTGAAGAGGCAGGGGCTGGAATGAAAAACGGGCTTACCTTCAATTTCTTCTGCTCAGGAGGCAGAGGTGGTGGTGGAGGGCGGACAGTATGAGCCAAATAATAGCATCAAAACCAACCACAGGGTGAATGGGGAACAGAAAACCGGAAGGAACAAAATTAAGATGTGGTACAAACCAAGCAGGTGCGAATGAAATGCACGTAAATAAAAAAAAAAAAAAACAAGCACGAGGGGGAGACGGGGAGAGCGCTGGCAAGATGGGCAGGCTGCCACGGTAAAGAATTTCAGTGTCTGATGGCCTGGGTTATGCAGGAAGTGCTAATACTCAATCCCTAGCTCTCATGTAGTGCTTTTCATCAGATCGCAAAGCTCTTCACAAAGCTGGTCAGTTTGGTTACCCCCATTTTACAGATGGGGAAACTGAGGCACAGAGGAGGGAGGCAATTAGCCCAAGGACACCCAGCAGAGCCAGGACTAGAACCCAGGTCTCCTGAGGTCGGGTTCTCTCTCCATTAGGCATGGCCCTGTTCCAACTCTGACATCTATGGAATGAATTGCTGGCCCTGAGCCCCCCGCCCGCAACAAGTCAAACCTCACGGCTGTGATGGCTTCAGAGCGGCTGCCTCAGCATTTCGCCGGGACCCCCAGGAGGTACCACTGACCCTGACCTGCGCCCCGTGACCCGAGTGCCGCCGGCAACGGGAGCATTCAGCTCACTAGGTAGGCAATGAACCTGCAATCGATACCACCACCAAACGGGGGACCAGCCAGAGCATGGCATGTCTGCCCTGGGTGGGACCCCCACCCTGGGGTGCCTCTTTGAATCCAGCCTGGGGCAGCAGAGATAGGGAGTCACTATCCTGCCACCCTTGTTTGGTGAAATGGGACTAAGGGCCTCACTCTAATCCCCAGGGGACGGGCACCCGCCTCAATCGTCCCCCTCGTAGCTGGTCTGCTTGTTGGCAGCCTCAGCAGACAGACCAAGCCCCAGACCCTCCTCCCCCACACTAGAGGGACTCCTGCATGGCCAGGTTGAGACACATTGGCCTGTTCTGTAGCTAGAGACCCCAGGGCTGTCGCATCATGCGTCTTTCACTAGCAGCAGTCACCCTTAAACTGGAATCCCCTCCGCCCCCAAGGAAAAGCCTCTTCCTGGAGATGCCACCTGAACCAGTCCAGCCCCAGAGAGCCGAGGCAGACAAGCAGAGCCACAGGCGGGAGGAAACAACTGACTGATCCAGATAGCAGAGCCCTTTTACCCCCAAGCAAACCGATTCTGTTTGAAAAACAAGGGCGGCAGATAAGGAGACTGGGGAGATGAAGGAAATACAGCCCTAATTGGCATCATATAGATAGGCCATTAAACACCCAGATACACACAGCTCTCAGCATGCTATGAATTCTAACAGGTATGCTAGTACTGCAGCAAAACACTGTTTCATTCAGCATAAAACATATCTAGAAACCTACTAAACTAGTTCAAAATTTTGCAAGCTTGTTTTTGGTAGACATTTGGCCAGTTTTCAAAAATTCTCCTGAATGTCTTTCATCCACACACACCTTCCTGAAGTCTTCTGGGTTTGGAACATTTGGGACACGATTTTTCAATCAGAAAAAAAAATTAAAAAATCAACCTGTTGGTCCGTCTAAGAGGCTTTTCGAGTGATCAGTTCTGACTGGTCAGCTTAATCATATATGGAGGGTTATGTCTAGGGCCGCCAAGAGCGGGTTCGGGCCCGGGTGAAAAAAATTTTTCGGGCCCCCCAGCAAGGGCGGACCGGCTAAACAGGG
The DNA here is from genome assembly GCA_003942145.1 of Platysternon megacephalum. Lineage (NCBI taxonomy): Eukaryota > Metazoa > Chordata > Testudines > Platysternidae > Platysternon > Platysternon megacephalum. Next base: position 421,121 of record QXTE01000439.1, read on the forward strand.
CCGACAAGAGGGGGGGAAGCCGGGCCCCGGGCCCCCTTCCGGACCGCCGGGCCCTGGTAAGGCGACGAGAGGGGGAGGGAGCCGGGGAAGCCCCCTTCCAGACCGCTTCTCCCCCCCCCCCCTCGTCAGCCCTGGTTATGTCTCCAGAACCATAGGGCAGGGGATTTTTTGCTGAATGTTCATGTGTCAAAAACAAAACTATTTTTCTGAAATTTCCAGTGAAAAAAAAGTTGGATCGACACAAAAGACACTGTAGTTTTCCAAACTTTCCATAAGAACATGAGAACGGCCAGACTGGGTCAGACCAAAGGTCCATCTAGCCCAGTATCCTGTCTGCCAACAGTGCCAATGCCAGGTGCCCCAGAGGGAATGAACAGAACAGGGAATCATCAAGTGATCCATCCCGTCGCCCATTCCCAGCTTCTGGCAAAACGTCCACAACGTTTTCTGGCCCCAATTTGGAGCAACATCCTACTTTGAAGAGGGACTTAAAAAAACAACAACTACTACTAAAGCAAACTCGGCATCTGAGAGATCCCCTGTCACTCCATGGTTACTCACGCTGCCAGGCTCAAACATTCACACTAAGATCGGCCAAACTTCTTAACTTGTGCACTATTATGAATTGTGTGTATTGCTGTAATGCCTCGGAGCCTCAGTCATGGACCAGAAATCCTGTTGTGTTGGGTGCTGTACATTTTTATTGCTATTAGGCATATTATGGTGGGCCTAGGTGCCCTAGTCATAGTCCAGGACCCCATTGTGCCAGGTTCTGTACAGAGAACAAAGAGATGGTGCCTGACCTGAAGATAAAAATTCTGTCCTCAGCTCCACTTATGTAACCTCACTGGCTGCTGCGGAATTTGGAGCAGAATTCGGCTCCGTGATCACAGCTCGGTTATCAATCATTCTGATGATACATGAGCCAGACTAGAAACCGGCTCCCTCTCTCACTCGACACGACCAAAGAGGTCTCGCTCGGCCCCGTTCATCATCGGTTTTAAAGAAATACTCCCTAAATTTAGCAGAGAGGATTCTCAGCGCACAGGGAGCAGATGCAGGGAGCAGCCACTTTCCTGATAAATCTACACCTACAAGTGGACCAGAGCCCTACTGTGTCTCCGGGCTATATTTATGAGCCATCACGAGTACAGGGTTAACACCTCTTCTGGGACCTGCTGAGGCTGCTACTGCAGTGGCATCTCCTACATAAAGCCCCCAATCTTCTGCCAAAACGTAAGTACAAGTTTGGCAAGTGATCTTAAACGGCAAATTAAGCAGCGTATTGCCGGCTCCCCTCTCCCTCAGCCTAACCTCAGGGGAGTTGTGAGTTGGGCTTGATCATGGAGCTAATCGAGAGCGCTGAAACCCACACAGTGTCACATTTCTATGGATTGAGAACCGTCAACGCGCAGTACAGAGGAAGATCAGAGTCCCTGCTGTTTTAGGTGAGGGGAAACTGAGGCACGGGGAGGGGAAGTGACTTCCTAACATAGCAACTCAGCGACAGGGCGGAGAATAGAGCCCAGAAGTCCTGCTCCCAGCCCCTCTGTGTACACCCCTCCCAGAGCTAGGGCTAGCTGACTCCATAACCACTAGACCACCCTACCTTTTGGAAAGGCAGCAGAGAGGGAAGATTTCCCCTCTGATGGGGAGGGGACATGTCAGGAACCAGGCAGCAGAGCAGCCTTTAAGTGACAGATAAAAAGCTGGGGCTTCCCAGCCCCGATGGGATTCGAAGACTCCTCTCCCACCGGCCGCAGGGAGTGGTTTACAGGGCTCTGTGTGCCAGCATTCCTGCCACCCTCCGTACGGGCCCCGCAGCTCTTCCTCAGCAAAAGGAAAATCAAAAGGAGTAAAACTATGTTCTCCACCGTTAGCTGATGGGGAGGAGCATGCAGAGGAGTGACACAATAAGGAGCAAAGCATTGGCACTGGGGTTGGGAGACACAGACAGGATGTTCTGCGACACCCCGTCCCCAAATCTCCCTGCCCCGGGGTCTGGTCAGTCTCATCCCACAGGGCTTGCAATCCAGCTCGAGGGGGGGCAGGTCCCTGGCTAAACGGCAGCCACTCCCCATGGGAAACAGGAGCATTACCCTCAGCTAGTAGATGGGGAACCAAGGAACATCACACCTGGAATGTCTATACTGGAGAGTCTTGCTAATACCCCATCCTGCCTCGCACCGGGGAGGCTAAAGAGCAGACCCCTATTTCCCCCAAGTCAGAGCGATATTGCTCCGGAGCTAGCTGAAAACGGAGGAAATGCCCCGGGGGTAGCGCCGAATCCCCAGCCGATCCTCCCAAGGAGGGCACAGCCGTACCTTTCTCCAGAATGTCCTCCGCGCCGTCCTCCCACTGGTCCTCGTCTTCGTATTCATCGTCCACATCTGCGGGAAAGAGAGTGAAGGGGAGACTTGCTCAGTTAAGCAGGCTCCAGGAAGCAGCTGGCCAGAGATGCCGCATGGGACGGGATGGCCCAGAAACTGCCTGAAGGAAACTGAAGCTGCTCTGTGATCACTGGCCTGATGCATAGGAAGGCAGAGAGAAAATCGGACCAAAATTCCTGAAGCCCTCGGCCTCGGGGGAATCCCTGTGGGCTATGCACAGGCAGACAAGACATCCAGTCCACAGCAGCCATGCCCTGGGGAACAGCATTCAGCTGACAGGTCTGGCTCGTCTCTGACTCCCAAGGAGCCTCACAGAAGATATGGGGAAGGTATCTATACGGCTGCTCATAATTAGCACTTGCTTAGTCCTTCGCTAGCCCCACTCACACCAGGATATCTGAGCACTTGGCAAACAGCGAGCCTCCTAACCCATCACCACCTGACACGCTTCCCCAGGGGATAGGAAAGTATTTTATGCCCACTTTAAAGCAGGGGAAATCGAGGCACAGAGAAGGAAAGTGATTTGATCCCAAGGTCACCCAGCAATTGAATGGAAGGGCTGGAAATAAGGGGTCCTGATCCCCCATTCGCCTGCTCTAATGTTGAGACCCCACTCCCCTCCTAAAGCCTGGAATAGACCCCAGAAGTCCTGACTCCCAGCTCCCTCTATTCCTACCAATCACATTGCACAAGCAGTGTAACACACACACACAACCCTTGAGGTTCCTTACCGGCTTCATCCAAGATGAACCCTCCATGTCTGGGCTTCTTTGGCGGCCGATCATCATCGTCCTCCTCTTCCTCCTCATCGTAGTCTTCTTCCTCCTCCTCTTCCTCCTCCTCAGCCTCCTCCTTCTCGCTGCCCACGACGCTGGCACGCTCCTCCTCTGCCTGGGCATTGCAGAGGGAAGCTGATCAGATGCAGAGCCCATGCCAGCCCTGGACTCGCCGGGTGGATCTCCCAGGAACAGGTCCATCCCCCCTTTAGAGCTTTCCCCATGAGAACCAGCATGCAGGGCCCATGAGGAAGTGGAGGGGCGGTAAGGGTGAGCCTTGCTTCCCACCCCCGCCTTGCAATCTGCCTCCCCCAGCCATGGAGTCAGCACCCCCAGAGCAGAGTTCAGTCTCCAGGGTCTATTTAGCCCGTGACCACTCTGCCGAGAACGGCCCTGAGAAGGACAATTGGGCAGGTGATTTGTGACATGGACAC
>QXTE01000439.1:433869-444403 GCA_003942145.1 Platysternon megacephalum
GAGCTTCTTAACCCTTTACAGGTAAAGGAGGGATTTTATGCTACCCTTAGCTGTATATTTATGACAGAGCCTAACTTCAGTACCAGGCAAATTGGGTGAAACTAGAGTAAAGAACAGAATTATCAGACACATAGATGAACACGCTATATTGGGGAAAAGTCAACATGGCTTTTGTAAAGGGAAATCATGCCTTACCAATCTATTAGAATTCTTTGAGGGGGTCAACAAGCATGTGGTCAAGGTGATCCAGTGGATATAGTGTACTTGGACTTTCACAAAGCCTTTGACAAGGTTCCTCACCAAAGGCTCTTGAGCATGGGATAAGAGGGAAGGTCCTCTCCTGGATCAGTAACTGGTTAAAAGATAGGAAAAAAAGGGTGGGAATAAATGGTCAGTTTTCACAGTAGAGAGAGGTAAATAGCGGGGTCCCCCAAGGATCTGTCCTGGGCCCAGTGCTGTTCAACATATTCATAAATGATCTGGAAAAGGAGGTAAACTGTGAAGTGACAAAATGTGCAGACAGTACAAAATTACTCAAGCTAGTTAAGTCCAAAGCTGACTGCGAAGAGCTACAAAAGGATCTCACAAAACTGGGTGACTGGGCAAAAAAATGGCAGATGCAATTCAGCGTTGATAAATGCAAAGTAATGCACATTGGAAAACATAATCCCAACCATTCGTACAAAATGATGAGGTCTAAATTAGCTGTTAGCACTCAAGAAAGAGATCTTGGAGTCACTGTGGATAGTTCTCTGAAAACATCCGCTCAATGTGCAGCAGGGCAGTCAAAAAAGCGAACACTGTTAGGAACCATTAGGAAAGGGATAGATAATAAGATAAAATATATCATAATGCCACTATATAAATCCATGTGTAACCCACATACCTTCTGAATGTGGTGTTCTGTCCCAGCGTGCGGCACCAAGACCACTTAGAGAGAGAGATTAATGAGTCTGCTTAACAGCCATATGGCTTTTTGCTTATGCAGCAGAGGCTCATGCACTAAGCTCCAGAGGTCCCAGGTTCAATCCCGCCTGCCGACGACCAGAGTCTGTCGGTGTTACACATGGTATGCCCACACCTTGAATATTGCATGCAGTTCTGGTCGCCCCATCTCACAAAAGATCAATTAGAACTGGAAAAGGTGCAGAGAAGGGCAATGAAAATGATTAGGAGTATGGAACAGCTTCTCTACAAAAGACCAAGAAAACCTAGCCCAATCTCTTCTGAAAAACCTCCAGTGATGGGGATTCGTGTTCCAGAGGCTTCACTCTGCTGAAAGTTTGTCCTAATATCTCACCTAAATCTCCCTTCTGCGGATTAAGCCCATTACGTCTTGTCCTGCCTTCTGCGGATATGGCAAACAATTAATGCGGTGCTGCCTGGCTGAGTCTGCAGGTGGGATTGCTCGGAGAGGTATGAACTGCCCTGATTCAGCTCATCGGGATGCTGACCAGGTTGCCTGACGCTAGCCACTTAAATGCAGAAACCTTCAACTCCTCAGGGATCAGGGGTGGAGCAACAGCCCTGCCCCTCCCTCCCTGTTCTTACCTTCTTCCCTGTCTGCTTGGTACCTGTCCCTACAGGCCTCAAGATAACGATTGGCAGCTGTTCAACTCCGCCAGCCAAAGCAAACAAACCCCAAGGAACGCAGGGGAGGGAATGAACCAGGGATAGTTTTCTATTAACCTTTGATCTGTTTCATTCTGAATCTGACATTCCTTCCGGGTTAGCTAAATGCACAAAACTGAGCTTGCCTCAACAACCCAGATGCCAGGCTGGTGGCACACCGGCATGGCAGGGATGCTTGTGTGCCTCGGTTTCCCCATCTGTAAAATGGGGATAATCCCACCTACCTTCTAGCAGTGTCATGAGGCTTCACATTTATGGGGGTGCTCAGATCCTATAGTTCGGTTAATGCACAATCACCTGACATAGGAACAGCAAGACTGGATCAGACCTGAAGTCCAGCTGGTCCAGTATCCTAGCTCTTACACTGGCAGGTGTAAGAACCCCACAGTAGCAGGTGTGGGAGAATCGGCACCCCACATTAGAGAGTAGGATGAGACTAAACAGTCAGAAATTGACTTAAAACCCTGGAGGTTCAATATCCCTGCCAATATTTTTGTTAGCATGAACTCCTCTAACTCTGAATACTCTTGTTATCCACATAAATATTCAGTCTCTTTTTGAATCTTCCTCAGTTCCCAGCCTGAACAAAATCATGTGGCAGGGAGTTCCCCAGACTAATTATGCATTGTGGGTTTTGTCGGGTTTGAATTTCCCACCTTTAACTTCATTCAAAGTCCCCTGCCCTTGTATTACAAGACAGGAGGAAAAGAAGCTCCAAACTACTGTCTTTCTCCCAGTCTCTAAGTTACAGATTTATCATCTCCTCGCCCTATTATTCATCGTTCTACAAAGAGTTATTGAAGAGTTTTTCCAGGCCCTTGATCATTCTCGTCACCCTTCTCTGCACACCCTGTAGTTCTGCGATATCCTTTTCGACATGAGGCAACCAGCGCTGCACGCGACCGCATGTACCAAGTTATTTCTCCAGCCTCTCTAAAACTTACTGGCTGCCCCAACACCTGGGGAGCTGGATTCCACAAAGCTGTTGACACTGATTCAGTTAGTTACTGAAACCAGAGCCGCCCAGAGGGGGGGGCAAGTGGGGCAATTTGCCCCGGGCACTGCAGGGGCCCCGCGAGCCCTGGCCCGGCAGCGGTCCGGGTCTTCGGCGGCATTTCAGCAACGGGGGGCCCTTCAGTCACTCAGGGTCTTCGGCGGCATTTTGGCGGCGGGTCCTTCAGTGCTGCTGAAGACGTGGAGCGACTGAAGGGCCCCCCATCGCCGAAATGCCGCCGAAGACCTGGACCGCCACCGGGTGAGCACAAGCGCAGCAACTCCCCCGCTTTGCCCCAGGCCCCCTGAATCCCCTGACTGAAACTGCACTGAAACTTGTGCTAACCATTAAAAAAAACCAACAGCCACTGAGACCGATTTTGCCCCCAGGTACCCTTTGCACTAGCAGTGAGGAATAGCTAAATGCGCGGGGAGTTTGAACTCAGATCCTCAAACCATTTTTTAACTTAAGCCGGACAAAAGACTTTTTGTGCAGCCCGGTGTCAGGGATTGTACCTTTAAGAGACCTGGCAGTGAAATACAGCAGGAAGTGACCTGGTTGGAAGCAAGTGAGCTGCAGGCTTCTATAAAGATGTATTTGTTTGCGTTAGCCGCCTCCATGCCTGATACCAAACAGGGGATGGCACAGTCAGAGACACAGGGCCGGCTGGTGTAAATCGGCACCGCTCTGACTTTAAATGTCTGGTTGACCCCAGCTCAGATCCTTTTCTTCCCCTTTACCATCCTAGAACTCAAAATAGCTTGACCAATTTCTTTCAACTTTTCCAGGGAAATGACCCTCTGGCCTGAGATAAATCCTAGGGATTTTTCAGACAATATATATTTTTTAAAAATAACATTACAAGAGGATGAAAAAATAGGGCCCAGAGTGCAATAGATGCTGCATCCTTAGTTAACCCAGAATGGTCCCAGAAAACCCATTTGTAAATTTGCCCCTCCCCATAAATCACTTACACTGCTCCCTGCAGCACAGCGCCTCCTAGTGCCGCAGTGGGGCATTGGGGTCAGCCCTGACTGCCAGGGGAGAGCGCCCCCTGCTGATCCCCCTGTTCCCTGCAACACAGCGCCCCCTAATGCCACATTGGGGTCAGACTGACCGGCAGGGCAGAGCGCCCCCTACTGATCCCCCTGTTCCCTGCAACACAGCACCCCCTAATGTCACATTGGGGTCAGACGGACTGGCAGGGCAGAGCGCCCCCTACTGGCCCCCCTGCTCCCTGCAACACAGCGCCCCCTAATGCCGCACTGGGGTCAGACTGACCGGCAGGGCAGAGCGCCCCCTACTGGCCCCCCTACTCCCTGCAACACAGCGCCCCCTAGCACTGCACTGAGGTCAGCCCTGACTGCCAGGGGAGAGCGCCCCCAACTGAGTCCCCGCCCCGCTCCTCGCAGCACCAGTACCGCCCTGACGCATGGGCAAATGCTGCAATCCCTCACCTGTGCCAAAGGCGTTACGCTGGAAACAGGCAGGGCTACCACTCAGGTCCCTCTGGGTCCCCGCAGCCAGTGGGCAGCGTGGCTGCTCTCACCCGGGCCAGGATGGACAGGAATGCATGTTGCTCCCCTGAACCCAGCAGTCCCACTGCAGCTGCTCCAGGAGCTTGCTCAGGAATTGAGGCATGGGCTGCTCCCGGTGCCCCTCGCAGGGGTGGCATTGCCGGTCGGTCTTGCAGGTCCTGAGCTTCTCCAGCTGGCTCAGGTGCCTGATCAGCAAGGAGAGGCTCGCCGTGTGCTCCCTGTGCTCCCACTGGATCACCCGCAGCTCGGTGTGGAAGCAGTTCAGGTTCTCCGCCATGCACACCTGCTGGGGCAGCAGCAGAATGTGGGAGGGGGAGGGGAGATGGGTCGGTTTCGGGGGCCCAGAGGGCCCTTCCCATTGACCCCCGCCGCGGGAGAGCGGGGCTCGCCGCCCCAGGACCCGGTGGCAACGCAGCAGCACCCGACCCCCGTCCCATCAACTTCCTTAAATGTCCGAACCCTGCTAGGTCCAAGGCTCTGGCGGGAGCCGGGAGCTGCTCAGGAGCCAGGAGCTGTGGGCCTTGCCAGCTCAAACCGTCCTCCAGCTGGGCCCCCAAAATCTGATCAGCTGGGTCTTGATCGCCATCTCTTCCTGTGAAGCCACTAACCTTCCTTGGCTAGAATTCTGGACTCGGACACCTGGGTTCTATTCCCAGCTCTGTCACTGGCCTGCTGCGTGACCTTGGGCAAGTCCGTGCCTCAGTTTCCCCTCCAACCCTTTGTCTATCTAGACCACAAGCTCTTTGGGGGCAGGGATTATATCCATGTAGGGTATTTACGTGCCCGTAGTAACTGAGCCCCTCAAAAAATGAGTGAGTTCCCCAGGAAATCTCTAGATTTCCTATGCAAGATGTATCCTCTCCGGTTATGCAAGAATTCAGCCTTTTGAAGCTTCCCTGCGAGGAGGGGACCGTTGTCTGCTGATTACCTGTTACACCAGGACAAGCTCAGAGGCCCAACCTATATATAAAGGAGGAACTCACGGATCTACAGGGAGTTTGTTCTGAACCGAGGCGGTTAGGAACTTGTAAAACCCCTTGGTGGGGTGTGAAGGGCTGAGCCCGGGGCCAGAGCGCTTGCTGGAGCTGGGGGATCTCTGCTAAGCTCGTAGCACGCACGGGTGGGAACTTTGATTGTTTCAATGTTTTTTCTGGGATGCTTCGACCTGAAGAGTAAATGGGCTTGCTTAGAAAAGCTGGGCAGTGCCTGTGCCTTTAACCTACAGGCAATTACACTGTTCCTAGCCTCTGAGGGAAAAGCAGAGTCTGTCTTGCTGGGGAACCTCACAGTGTAAGCAGGGAACTGTGTGTGGAAGAACCCGTCAGGAGGGAGAGAGACACAGGTCTCTGGCCAAGAGAGGTGATGGCTGAAGAGCCTGAAGCTGGTGCCCTTGGTGGACTGGGAATACAGGTGCAGTTCCCCTGAACCGTGCCACTATTATCCCCATTTTATAGGTGGGGAAACTGAGGCACAAGGCGGGTAAATGACTTTCCTCAGAGCTGGAAATTGAACCCAGGTTTCCTGAATCCTGGGCAAGGGCCAGAGCCTCTGGGCCCACCCGGCACAACGGGGCCTCTGGGTGCCCCCCTAATCCAACCCACCCCACACTTTATAAAACCATCCAAGAGCCTCAGCTGGTGCAAGGTGTGACCAATGCCGCCACTGTCAAGCCATCGAGTCCCTGCTGTGATGGGACAGATCAGAATCAGGGCCCTCGAGCGGAAAGGCCCCATATCCCATTGCGCCGCGACCTGGGGCCTGCGTCGGAACCCGTGAATGGCATTCCCCATACCGCCCAGCCACACTTACTGCCGGAAATTCACCCACTTCAACAGCGCTACCCCGGGCTGGGTTGAACCCAGTGCATGGAGGGTTTCAAGGGGTCCGCCGGAGCCTGGAAGGCAGCGGGTACATACTGTGATATCTTCCGGGGTGTAGAGCGTCCCGTCGGTGGCGTCTCCCTGGAAGAGAGCAGCACCACGGGTTAGGGGACAGGCCCAGCGAAAGGCAGCAGGGGGAAGTAGATTTGAAAGCACAGTAGTTATTCCGGAATAGATCCCCCATGCAGTTGCTCCTATTCCACAATAGCTGTTCCGGTCAATTTCCCCCTGTAGACAAGCCAGCTCCCCCGGCCTCCTGTTTAAATCTCTTCTGAATGAATGTGGGCCCATTATACAGATACGTCTAACTGAGACTGCGCCCTGTACAGAGGAATCTGACCAACACTTTGCACTTCTCGGTCCCCTGACATTTCAGAGTCTCAGGGCCTTTTACAGGCCGCGATTAAATGAGCCTGGTAAGCCACCACCCAGCCAATGGCAGGGCAGGATCATGATCCCTGTTTTACAGATGGGGAAACTGAGGCACAGAGAAGGGACGTGACGCGTCCAAGGTTGAAAGGAGAGCTCGCGCCAAACCTGGGAAAGCAGGTGTACTAAAACTGAGAGCAGGGGGGCTGGGAGCCAGGAATCCTGGGTTCTCTCCCCAGCTCTGGGAGCAGAGCGAGGTCTAGCGGTTAGAGCAGGGGGGCTGGGAGCCAGGACGCCTGGGTTCTATTCTCAGCTCTGGGAGGAGGGATACGGGGGCAGAGGAGTGCCATGGAGGGTGAGGTGCCATGCTGATGGGATGCCATGAGGGTGGGTACAGCCCCAGGCAACAACATGGTACCTTGCCCCCCGGCTGCCAATGTGTCTCTGCTGCGTCCAGGATGCGCGTGACACTCCACTCCCTTCCCACGCCTGGGCCTCTCTCTACTGAGCGAGGAGCTGGGGGGAGGGGATAGCAGCACCTGCCTGTTAGAAACGGCTTCAAGACTGCAGCCGCCCAGGGGGGGCCCTAAAGGCTACCCAGGCCCTTCACCTATGGCATGGGGGGGGGGGGAGAGCTCCATCCCATCTCGTATCCCCCCCCTGCACCACTCACCAGCAACTTGGTGACGTTCTGCAGGACCCTGATGGCCTCCTTTCCACAGACCCGTCTCCCGCGCACCGAGAAGCACGTCAGCAAAGAGACCAAGAGGAGCGCGTGGAGGCCCCTCATGCCGGGAGGCAGCCTGGCCCGCTAAGGGCCATGTTCACGTCCACTGCTCCAGAGCCCTCGAGAGCCGGGCGGGGTCCTGGGGTCCTCTGCAAAGCTAGTGATGGGGACATGGCCTGGTTGTCTCAGGGACCGCGTGGACCCCCCCTCCTCCCTGCAGTGTGCTTCCACCTTACGGCTGTCAGAGCCCAGGGTGAAACGACAAGGGACAGACCCTGCTAGAGGGGGTGGGTGGGGGTCAGCGGTGGAATTCCCGTCGACAAGAGTCACTGTGGGACAATGTCACAACTCTGCCAGAGACCCCTCTGTCCCTCCAGTAGCGGCGCCAGCTTTGCCGGCGCCCTAGGCGGCGGAAGGTCCCGCCCCCGAAATCCCGCCCCCCACAGCGGCGGCGGAAGGTCCCGCCCCCGAAATCCCCCCCCCAACAGCGGCGGCGGAAGGGCCCGCCCCCAAAATTCTACGGGCGGCCGCGGCGCCGGAACCCCCAAAATCGCAGCGCCCTAGGCGACCGCCTAGGTCGCCTAATGGGTTGCGCCAGCCCGGTGTCCCTCCCTGTCCCTTCCCACCCCTCTATCCCTCCCCATCCCTAGCCACCCCTGCATCCATCCCTCCCCACCCCTCTGTCCCTCCCCATCCCTCTCCATCCCTCCCCACCCCTCTATCCCTCCCCATCCCTCACCACCCCTTCATCCATCCCCACCCCTGCATCCATCCCTTCCCACCCCTCTGTCCCTCGCCACCCCTGCATCCATCCATCCCCATCCCCACCTATCTCAATCAGTACACACCACTCTCTATCCATCCATCCATCCATCCATCCATCCATTGGTCTCTCTTTATCCTTATACACCCCCCCCTTCTATCCCCATACACATCTATCTATCTATCCATCTATCCTCATACACCCCCTCTATCTATCTATCTATCTATCTATCTATCTATCTATCTATCTATCTATCTATCTATCCCCATACACACCATCTGTCTCCATGCACACCTTCTGTGTAATCTATCTATCCACCCATCCCTCCACATCTCTCCCCATACACACCCACCCACCCATCTATCTATCTCTATATATGGCATCCATCCATTCATCCATCCACATACATACCTCTCTCTCCATCCCTCCATCCCCACCTCTACTCATCTATCTCTATACGCTCCTCTCTCTCCATCCATCCATCCATCCATCCATCCATCCATCCCCACGATTAAAGGCTAGAAAACCTGACCTATGAGGAAAGGTTATAAAAAACTGGGCATGTTTAGTCTTGAGAAAAGAAGGCTGAGCAAGGACCTGATAAGTGTCTTCATATACGTTAAGGGCTGTTATAACGAGGACGGGGATTAATTGTTTTCCATGTCCGCTGGAGGTTGGACAAGGAGTAATGGGCTTAATCCGCAGCAAGGGAGATTTAGCTGAGATATTAGGACAAACTTTCTAACACTCCGGGGAGTGAAGCTGTGACGTTGTGCAGTCTATATGGTTTTATAAAAACATGATAATAAGTGAATATAATGTAACTGGAATAGTTTTATAAAAACATAAGTGAATATAATGTAACTGGAATATGCTTCATGCGAAAGGTATCACCACAAAGCTTATAATTTACTGAGTGTGATTATCCTATTTGTATAAATGTACCACTCTTGTATCTAAAACTAGAAATATGAAATATAACTCTGAGGGCCTATTGTAATTATGCAAAGTGTGGACCATTAATGGTGGTTTGGAATCTTAATGGCTCCCATCAACCAGGACAATTGACNACTTATTAATTAACTCAGAGTATGTATTAATACCTGGGGGAGCAAACAGCTGTGCATATCTCTCTATCAGTGTTATAGAGGGCGAACAATTTATGAGTTTACCCTGTATAAGCTTTATACAGGGTAAAACGGATTTATTTGGGTTTAGACCCCATTGGGAGTTGGGCATCTGAGTGCTAAAGACAAGCACACTTCTGTGAGCTGTTTTCAGGTAAACCTGCAGCTTTGGGGCAGGTAATTCAGACCCTGGGTCTGTGTTGGAGCAGACGGGTGTGTCTGGCTTCAGCAAGACAGGGTGCTGGAGCCACTGAGCTGGCAGGGAAAACAGGAACAGGGGTAGTCTTTGCACATCGGGTGGCAGCTCCCAAGGGGGTTTCTGTGATCCAACCCGTCACAGAAGCGTCCAAGGGAGATTGTGGGGACCCCGTCACTGGAGGTGTTAAAGAGCAGGTTGGACAAACACTTGTCAAGGGTGGTCTAGGTTTCCTCGGTCCTGCCTCAGCACAGGGGGCTGGGCTGGCCGACCTCTCGAGGTCCCATCCAGCCCAACACCTCCCGGATTCTCGGATTTCTGTCAACCAGCAATCACGCCCCATGTCCCCGGGGCTGCATGGGCCTCATGGCAAAGCCAGGCCTGTCGAATGCAAGAGCGACACTTTAACCACTAGACCAGCCTGCCTCAGGATCGGAGCTGAGCTCACCGACTCCTTCCCCCAGAGCCAGCGTCATCCCCTGCCGGCTGCCGGGCTCCGAAGGACTCGAGAAGGCGCCCGAGGGCATTGCCAGCGTCTTCAGCCTGTCTTAATTCGAGAAGGGGTCAGCCAGAGGGCAGATGGGCTCTCAGGCCTTCAATCCGAGACCAGAGCCAGGCTGGGGCCCGCGGGGGAGCAGGGTCTGGCAGGGCAGCCTGGAGTCGGCATAACTCTCTGCTGTGGTTCATTATGTTTCTGTGGCGCTCCCTAACGACATGTAAACATGAGTGGGGGAGGAGAGGAGAAGGAGGGGGCGACTGGCCAGCACAGGCATTAGTGGGGATTGCAGAGGCTGGAACATCCTAACATGATTACGTCGAGACACTGGCTAATTATAAAGCTTCTGGCAACTCTGTCCCCATACACACCCTCCCTCCATCTCCATACACACTGCTGTGTCTATCCATCCATCCCTACACACACCGCTCCCTCCCTCCATCCCCATACACACTCCTGTATCTATCCATCCCTACACGCACTGCTCCATCCATCCATCTCCATACACACTGCTGTATCTATCCATCCCTGTACACATGGCTGATCCATCCCCATACACACCCCTCTACCCCGCCATTCCTGTACACACCACTCCATCCATCCATCCCCATACACACCCCTCTACCCCGGCATCCCTGTACACACCGCTCCATCCATCCATCCCCATATACACCCCTCTATCCCGCCATCCCTGTACACAGCGCTCCATCCATCCATCCCCATACACACCCCTCTACCCCGCCATCCCTGTATGCACCGCTCCATCCATCCATCCCCATATACACCCCTCTATCCCGCCATCCCTGTACACA
>QXTE01000439.1:446397-516435 GCA_003942145.1 Platysternon megacephalum
CTCCATCCATCCATCCCCATATACACCCCTCTATCTATTCATCCACCCCCACACCTCCCTGTCTATCCCTGTAGACACCCCTCTAGCTACCCATCTATCCCCAGATGCACCTACTCTTCCATCCCCATACGTACCCCTATTTCTATCTCTATCCAGCCATCACTATACACCCCCTCTATGTATTCATGCACCTCACACACCCCTCTATCCGTCTACCCCCATAGACCCGCCTATTTCCATCCATCTCCCCACCTCTCTATCTACCCATCTACCCTCATGCACACCTATCTATCCATCCATCCATATACACCCCCGCCCACCCGCTCTGGCTTTTTCTATTTCTGTCCACTCCATCCTCAGACACACCCCATCTATCTAATCTATCAAGCCCCCCATCCAAAAACCCTTACAACTCACCGACTGGTGTGATCTAACGTTGGGTGGGACACCGGCAGGCAGGACTCCTGGGTTCTGTTCCACCTGTGTCACGGTGCTGGCAGAGGGTGGGGCTCGGTCAATAACTGTTCACAGATGGAGCACACTGAGGAGATTTAAACTTCAAGACATACGAAATGGAAAGGGAGGTGGATATTTTTTGCTGTTTTAAAAATGAAATAGGCAGCTAGGATTGTTTTTAAAATGATGAAGAAGAACAAGTTTAAGCTTTGTTGTAACGTGCGTTGTTTGCCTGGCCTGCTCAAGACCTGAATGCATGTGTAGGAGGAACTCTTTGCGTTGGCTTCTTAAATCCCTTGCTGCTGTTTCACATCTGATACTCCTTGATGAAGCCTAGGAGCCTTGACTTAGAACAGGCTTATTCCAAGTGATACAAGCTACAAAAGTGAGAGCTTGGAAGAGTGTTGCCGTTTTCATCATGTCATAAAAATACTGTCACGATAAATGATCATTAATAATAAATAGTGTGTAATAAGCATGTCATACAAACAAATTTTATATGTCCAAGATCATGGCTTTTATCATTTATACTCAGGTCAAGGAGAAAATCCCTGGAAATATTCATTTTTAGGCGGGGGTTTGCGAGACCTGATGTTTTAGTGAAAGGGGTTCACAGGGTGTTAAAGTTTGGGAACCACTGCTCTAGGCACACACCTGAGAAATATCACTGCCTGGGGCAACGGGGCTTCACTGGAATCCAGATTCACCCCACACTAGTCCAGCGGTGCGGAGTCAAGTGACACAAGGTGCTTTGCCTCATAATAATGGTCCCTTCTCCCAGCCTGTGCTTTGACCTACTTTCTCTTCCCCATATGCTGTCTGCCTGCAGCCCTCTGCAGGGCTAGCTGTGTCGTAGCACTGGGTCCCTGTATTAACAGCTCCTGCGCTCCACCCCAGAGATGACTGCATCTCAGCACTAGGCAGAGGAGCCCTTTATAAAAAGCTGCCCCACCCTACTGCAGAGGTGGCTGCATTTCAGTGCTGGGTGAGTGATTCCTATATAAACAGCTGCTGTGCCCCACTCCAGAGGTGGCTGCATTTCAGTGCTGGGCGAGTGATCACTGTATAAACAACTGCCACGTCCCATCCCATAGTGGCTGCATTTCAGCGGAGGGTGTCTCTATAAATAGCTACCATGCCCCACCCCAGAGGCGGCTGCATTTCAGTGCTGGGTAAGTGATGTCAGTGTAAACAGCTGCCAGGCTCCTCCCCAGACGTGGCTGCATTTCAGTGCTGGGTGAGTGATTCCTATATAAACAGCTGCTGTCCCCCACTCCAGAGTTGGTTGCATTTCAGTGATGGGGGCGCAATCCCTGTATAAACACCAGCTCTGCTCTTCCCCAGAGGTGGCTGCATATCAGTGTGGGAAGAGTGACCCCTGGACAAACAGTTGAACCTCACCTCAGAGACAGCTACATTTCATGCATGATCCTTGTACTAGCAGTATCTGCGCTGCGCCCCAGAAGTGGCTGCATCTCAGCACCGGGTGGGGGAATCCCTGCAGTGCCCCACCCCAGAGGTGGCTGCATCTCAGTGCTGGATGCAGTGAATCTTCTGTGCCTAATTTGCAAAGCACAGTGGCAAACAGTGCAAAAGAGAGCGTTGTTAATCAGCTCTGGCCACGCTGGAGCCAATAGGCACCTATCCCGGAGGGGCTCATGCCGATGGACAACCAAGCAAAGGAGAGTGGTGACCTGACCACGCCTCCCATCCATGGAGTGGGGAGGGGAACGGCAAATCCACCAGGCTTTGATCGGCTCCTTCCCCTACCCCTGCCTGCATGGGAAGGGAAAGGCCTGCAGAGCAGGGCTGTTTAGCATTCACAGGTGCCCTCAGCCGGACGCCCTTAAAAATCCCCTTTTCTTTCTGTCTTGCTGCAATTAGGGTGACCAGATGTCCTGATTTTATAGGGACAGTCCCGATTTTGGGGTCTTTTTCTTATATAGGCTCCTATTACCCCCCCACCCCCTGTCCCAGTTTTTCACATTTGCTGTCTGGTCGCCCTAGCTGCAATAGGCAACAGGGACTGAAGCTTGAGCTAAATAAAGAGCTGAGTCCCCGCCCATCCCAGGCGATGAAATCCCCAGTGGATCAGCCCAATGGGCTACACAGCCAGGGAGCTCCCTCGCCCACAGGCGTTAGGCAGGACAACTCAGTGGAACGGGCCCTGCTGGGCAGGTGGGAAGCGTTCCAGGGCTGGAGCACGAAGGGCTGGACTAGTGGCTGGGGCGTGGGCATAGGCGAGCGAAAAGCACTTACACCGTCCCCCTGGGACATGCGCCCGGTTCCCTGCTCCGCCTTGGGTCTGCTTCTTCCTCCCGCTCTCCGGTCCGCTGGGCAGAGCAGCGACTTGGAGCTAAGCTGGGGGGGGGGGAGAGGGGCACGCCTTCACATGCCCCTCCCGCTCAGCACCAGGGGCAAGGGGAGGCCGAGACTCGCCCGGCCGACGACCCGTCCTGCTGAGCTTGCACAGGAAGGGCTGCCAGAGCGCACAGCCCCGTCCTACAAAGTCCAAGGAGGCGCGCGGGAAGCCGGAGGGAGGAGCGGCTGCATTCCAGGGCCTGCGGTTCCGCTTCCCCCGGGGGAGGGGAGAGGGCTCGTAGCTTGCCCAACCGGAGAAATTAGTCCGCTTGACACCAGCGGTTCCTAGGCAAGGTGTCACTCTCCCAGTGGGGAAACTGAGGCACGGAAAGGGAGGGAGAGACTTGTCCAGAAAGGCAATGGCACAGCTGGGAAAGAAACCCAGGAGTCCTGGCTCCCAAATTCCAACCGCCATGAAACACTCTTCCCCGAGGAGTCCTGACACCCAGCTCCCACTACTCAGCCACGCCGCCCTCCCCAGAAGCAGGAGTAGAACCCAGGAGTCCAGATGCCCGGCCCCATCGCTCCTTGCTCAGGGCTCACCTCCTGCCCAGCATTTTTTCCCCCTCTCTCAGGGATACCTAATTGTAAATTGCAGCGTCATAAAGCTCTCACCAGCCCCTAGACACACACGGCTCCCTCCTCCATCTTGGTTCCAGGGCTGCTGTTCCGGGGAGGGCAGGAGCCATGGTCAAGCTTCCCCGCTGGCTGGTAGCAGACTCCTTCCCTGCTTAGAAACCCTGAGGCTCAGCAAGAGTCTTGATATGGTATTAGGGCTACCATCTATTAGGTGTATTACGGTAGCAGCTAGCCGTCCCAGCTGAGATCAGGTCCCCTTTACACCGGGTGTGGCACAAACCCGAGCCATGCATGTCTACACTGCACTGTACCTCCGGCCTCAGGTTTGAGCCCAAGCTCCCCCCATCCACACACAGATCAGCCTGACTGGGATCACCAGAGTCCCTAGGACCCACCGGGGGCCTTCGGAGACTCGGGTCCAAACCCCGTCCGTTCGCAGTGTGGACGCAGCTCAAGCCGCAGCCCCAAGTCAGCAGCTCGCGGACGCGTGAGCACGGCCGGGAGACCCAGGTCCAGCAATTGTAAGCCCAGGGTGACAGGGCAGGTGGCCGCTCAGGAGACCCAGGCGCAGGGTTTACGATGCAGTACAGCCAGACACTAAGGCCCCGTCTACACTAGCGCTTACTTCGGTGTAATTTACGTCGCTGAATAATCCACACCCCTCAGCAACAATAACGAGGAGTCCGATGGCACCTTAAAGACGAACAGATTTATTTGGGCATAAGCTTTCGTGGGTTAAAAAACCCACTTCTTCAGCTGCATGGAGTGAAAATGACAGATACAGGCATAGAATCATAGAATATCAGGGTTGGAAGGGACCTCAGGTGGTATCTAGTCCAACCCCCTGCTCAAAGCAGGACCAATCCCCAACTAAATCATCCCAGCCAGGGCTGTGTCAAGCCGTGCCTTAAAAACCTCTAAGGAAGGAGATTCCACCACCTCCCTAGGTAACCCATTCCAGTGCTTCACCACCCTCCTAGTGAAATAGTGTTTCCTAATATCCAACCTAGCCCTCCCCCACTGCAACTTGAGACCATTGCTCCTTGTTCTGTCATCTGCCACCACTGAGACCAGCCTAGATCCATCCTCTTATATATATATATATATTTGTAAGGTAACTCCCTTCTCTTCATGTGCCAATATATATTTA
Source organism: Platysternon megacephalum (assembly GCA_003942145.1). Taxonomy (NCBI): domain Eukaryota; kingdom Metazoa; phylum Chordata; order Testudines; family Platysternidae; genus Platysternon; species Platysternon megacephalum. The sequence goes on from QXTE01000439.1 coordinate 450,944, forward strand.
TGCCTCCGTGCATCTGAAGAAGTGGGTTTTTGACCCACGAAAGCTTATGCCCAAATAAATCGGTTCGTCTTTAAGGTGCCACCGGACTCCTCGTTGTTTTTGTGGATACAGACTAACACGACTACCCGCTCTGATACCCCTGAGCACCGTAAGTTCCACCGACCTACGTGCAGGCGTGGCCGGTCTGTCAGCGGGCGAGCTTCTCCCGCTGCCATCCTGCCGCCGCTTCACCAGACAGGCTACCGGGGCACGAGAGGCCAAGCCAAGCAGCCACGGCAGACTCGGCTCCCCGGAGGGAGGCGCCGCCGCGCTCGTGGCGCTTTGGCAAAAGCTGTTCACGGCTGAATCCCAGCCCCCTGGCCCCAGGGCTTCGGAGCGGAGCCCGGAGCTGGAGCGCGGAGCAGCTCCGGAGCCGTGGAGCTGCAGGTTTTTGCCTGGAGCTGGAGCGGAGCCGGAGCACAGCTCCAAAGTCCTGCCTGGCCCACCCTGTTTTCCAAACAGAGGCGAAAATTCCTCTGCATCGTGGGCAAACGCACCGCAGCCGGCAGCTGCTTGGGGCAGGGACCAGCTCGGGTCTGTGTCTGTACAGCACCGAGCGCAGCAGGGTCCGGGGCCATGACTGGGGCGCCTAGATGCTACCGTAATACACCTAATAGCAATAAAAGTGTACAGCACCTGGCACAATGGAGGCCTGGGCCATGCCACAGGCTCCTAGGTGTTACCGCAGGCCACCTCATAGCAAATAACAGCAACAGTCCCAAAGCAACAGCCCAACAAACTGGGGCTGCAGCTGGAGGGCACGAGAGTCTTTTGCTCGGAGGAGCCTGGATTTAATAGTGCTAGCCAAGCGTGACCGCCGTGGCACCGGGAACCGAACCGGGGCCCTCCAGAGCAAACAGCGCTGTAGTTAAGGGACTGTACCAACTCACATCGTGTGGGGATTGGCACCCCAGGGGACCTGTTACATGCACCCCTGGGTGACACAAGCCCATTCCAACAGCTCACCCTCGCAGAGCTAGGCTGGGAACCCAGGAGCAGGTGCCTTTCACCCCCCACGCCCAGCCACCACACGGAGGGCACTTTTTCCACACTATACGCTCTGTAGAACAAGCCAAGGGGGAATCACAGTTTTGCCACGCGATGGTCATTGAGGGTGGTAGTTGGATGTTTGTTTATCCCCATGCAAGACAATGGGCTGGGGAGGAATTTCCGGTACTGGGGATTGAACCTTTGACTTCCAGGTAGTTACAGCCAGCGGCACCGCCAGCATCTATGGCAGAGTCTGGTCACTAGAGGGGGGCAGAGAGCCACATGGTAGGTAACAGAACAGCTGCAATATGATCCCCCCTCCCATGACACCTCCTCCCTCCATCCTGGGGGGACCAGGCAGCTTTCACGGCCACGGGGCGTCCAGTCCCAGGGCAGTGGTGGTTTGCGGAGACGCCTCTTTCGGCAGGAGCCACACGGCGGGGCGCTGCCGCGTTCTTGGTCGCTGCCCCACTGGAGCTGGGTTCGAGGTGTGAGGCCCCATGTCCCACTCCCCAAGCCAGCCAGTCCGGAGCCAGCACCCCCTAGAGGGGAAAGGCCCCGTACCCGATTCCCTAACCCCTCCACCTCCCCGAGCCAGCCAGTTCCCCCCACCAGGGAGGCCACTTTGCAGGCAGTGCCCCAGTCCCCTGCTATCAGCCTGCTTTTAAGAGGGTATTGGGTTGGTTTGTTTTTAAAATCACCTTCGTTTCAAAGCAAAAAATGATCCGTGCACCAAGATCTGCGCTGTGGGTTTATTTAACCGTGTCGTGTCACTACAGGCAGCGCTACGCAGCTGAGGGGTGTGTATAGGAAGAAGGCCCGGATCATCAGGACAGCAGTCACGGGGCTAACGCAGGGGGTTAGGTGCCTAGAATCCACCCGACAGTTTAGTAAAACCAGCCACTCATTTTGGGTGCCCAACCTGGGCTAGATTTTCGGAAGCCTTGAGCACTCTCAGCTTCCCTTGGCTTTAACCAACCCGGCACGGGACCCAGGCGTCCTGGCAGCCCAGGGTTAGCAGTGAGAGTAATTACCCACTGGAGCCTGGTGGATTCTCCAGGCACGTTTAAAATCAAGCTGGGATGTTTTGCTATATCTGCTCTGGGAAGTGTTTTGGGGCCATTGTCTGGCCTGTGTTATAGGTCAGACTAGATGATCACAATGGGCCCTTTTGGCCTTGGAATCTGTAAATTCCCCTGCTTTAACCACTAGACCACTCCCTTCTTCCCAGAGTCAGGAAGAGAACCCAGGAGTCCTGACACCCCATTCCCATCCTCTAACTACTAGACACCACTCCTCTCCCAGAGCCATAAATAGCACCCAGGAGCCCCACCCCGCAGCTCCCCCGGCTCTAACCACTACCTCCCACTCCCTCCCAGAGCTGGGAATGGAACCCAGGAGTCTTGACACCCAGTCCCCCTGCTCTAACCACTCCCTTCCAAAGCTGGGAATGGAACCCAGGAGTCCTGGGCCGTGCCCTCAGTTATTCAAAATCAGCAGCTCGTTTTGGAAGATTTGGGAGCTCAGCACGGACTGTCCTGACCCGCTGAATGCTCCAACCCTCAACTTTGTGACTCACGCAACAGCTGTTTGAGAAAGCAGCTGTTTGGGTCCCACAGCGAGCCCAGGTCGCAAAAAAAATAAAAAATAAAAAAATGGAGCCCTGTGCTGACCAGAGGGAGCGTAGAAAGGTGACCTGCCAAGGAAACAGACAAGACTGGATCTGTGCCCTCTTCTGTCTGTCTTAGGCCTGGTCTGAATCACAACGGTGTCCTGCTTTAGCTATCCCGAGCCAATTCAAGTGGACCAGCGTGGACCCAGCTACATCAGTATAAATGTGCTTATGCAGTAGCAAAGCGGTCGTGATAGGGTTAACTAGGTTGCCCAGAGTGTTATGGGCCGGAGCCATGCTCTACCCTTCCCCCCCTTTACTTCCGGCACCCCCTAGAGGTTAGGTTAAGGCATGACCCTAGGATATGGGAGTCCGGCATCCCTTTTCCAGCTCGGCCGCAGCCTTCCTGTAAGACCTTGAAGAGAGTCCGAGGGAGTTTCCCGCCACTTGGCCAGCGCACACACCGTTGTGATGCAGTCAAGCAAAGCAGCCCGTTCCCAGCCTGCAGGCCCCTGAGTGGACGTATTTTCCCTCACAACTTGCAAAACCAGGGAGGAGGCAAAACACAAGATAGCACCTGGGGGGGGGGAATCGAGGCGCTTCCTGCAGAAAACGAGGATTAGCAGCAACCATTCCGGCAGCTATTGCCTTGCAAATGAGATCATAGAGCGAGACAGAGAAGCAATTTTCCCGGCAATCAAACCTCCCGGAGTTTGTCACCAGCTCAGAATGCAGGAGGGAAAAGTTTAGAAGACGGGCGCACGAGGCACCGAAACTGCCGAACATTCCAGGTTTCATCGCAGGATGAGGGGACGAGGCGAGACATGGCGGCGTGTCCATGGCAGAGCAAAAAGCATCAGCTGAATATTGCTCGCTTGGCGGTGGCCTAGAGGCCAGGACAGACGGGGGGACGTGGTGTTAATCAAGGATCATCGCTGGCAGAAGGGAAGAACCTGGCCCAAAGCAGGAGAATTAGCCCCAGCCGTGGAAACAGCCGTGAGAAACGGACAAGAGTTGCTCTCAGACAGCAGGGGCAGAAATCAACGGTCCACCCGCAAATGCGGAAGTTGCTGCTTTATTTAATGGCATCGCAAGAGAGTTGGAGGGATGATGGCGAAACAGGGAGAGGGTAAACCCACAATACTCCAGGTTAATTAATAGGCAGCAGGTTGAAAACAAACAAAAGGAAGTATTTCTTCACACAACGCACAGTCAACCTGTGGAACTCCTCGCCAGAGGATGTTGTGAATGCCAAGACTATAAAAGGGTTCAAAAAAGAACTAGATAAGTTCATGAAGGATAGATCCATCAATGGCTATTAGCCAGGATGGGCAGGGATGGTGTCCCTAGCCTCTGTTTGCCAGAAGCTGGGAATGGGCGACAGGGGATGGATCACTTGATGATTCCCTGTTCTGTTCATTCCCTCTGGGGCACCTGGCATTGGCCACTCTTGGAAGACAGGATACTGGGCTAGATGGACCTTTGGTCTGACCCAGTAGGGTCGTTCTTATGTTCTAGGGAACCCAATTAACACTGTCGTGACCACTTTACTCCCACAGCTAGTCCCGCACATGACGGAGAATAATACTGGTTTAAGGCCCCTTTATACCAGTATAACTGCATCCACACTACCGTTTATATTGGTATAACTATATCGGTTAAAAAACATCACATTCCTAACCCATATAGTGATACCAGGACAAAATCTACATGTAGACCAGGCCTTACGGTTTTCTATTGCTACCCATCTTTGTGGTCTTTGGGGGCCTGTCGTGTGAAATGAGCAATAGCCACGTCCCTAGTGGATTTCATGGCGGTCTCCATTTCTGGGGTGAAAATTCTGCCGGGTGGGGATTGGATTTTTGAGCTTTAGTTAATTCCCGCGTTTGGGGGGGGGGGGGGGGGGGGGGTCATGGGGCTGAAGGGCGTGTCTGTGTCGTGAGTGTCAATCTGACAGTGAAAATGCTTCTTTAGGATGGATACAGATTTCAACCTGGTTTATAGCCGCTTAGCTTAAATGTCACAGGCTCTCTGTGTGCCCTGATGTCTCCGACCCTCAAAGGTATTTAGGCGCCTAACTTCCGCTTCTACACAGATGGGGCCTCCGACCAGCAGCAAAAATCCAGCCTCTGCGCTGGAATCACAGCTGGATTCAGCTGGAATCACAGCCTGTGAAAGTAACAAGCGAGGGCAGTTCCTTGTGCACAGGGGGAAGGAGAGGTCCTATGGGACTATCACAGCAAGCCAAGCCAACCGCTACGCCGCCCGCTCTCGGTCCTATATGCTGTTCAGGATGGATCCAGTCCCGGGTTTCCTCAAGGCAAGGGATTTGATGCTGCCCGATTTCTCCTCTTCCTCATAGTACCCCCGTTTCATCGTATCCGTCAGGTACTTGAACAGACTCTGCAAGGGGAGGGGAGAGAGAACGCACAAGGGGTGAAGCAGGCCTGGCCGGGCGGCTGGTTTGTGCATGGTCGCCCTGGGGCCAGGGAGGTGCCTTTTGCCCTCCTTGTGACAATCCACTCATATCTGGCTAAGTTAGAAGCCTCTGGGGGGTGGGGGGGGGGGAGGAAATCTCAGTTCGCACGTGCTCAGTAGAGACTGGTTAGAGTTTGGCAACTAAATTCCCCAAAGATTCCGTCTGCATTGAGCATCCTCCAGCCCCCGACAGAGTAACTGAGCATGCTCCAGCCCAAGGCTGCAGGGGCTGAGCAGGACAGTCTCTCTGAGTGATCTGTATCGTAATACAGCCCCCTTTGAACTCCCTGAATACACCCTGCAGGGCCTAGCCCAGTCCCCAGTTAGAGCAGCGCGAGGGCTGCTCTAAGTCACAGTCCATCCCCTATGGGCCCTGGGGGGGCAGCGAATAGCCACAGCCCAGTGCACTCCGGCCATGCCCCTGATCTGCCCCTCGTGGGCCCTGGGGAGGCCTGTATGGGGTGGATCATCAGTGGACCATTTCAATCCACATCAAGGCCCCTGGATGCTGCCAGAGGAGCCTGGGTGTTGCGGAGAACCTGGCTCCAAACCCACTACTAGGCCAACCAGGAGGGCAAAGCCCCCCCCCGTAAGCCCCCAAGAGGCCTCGTCTAGTTCCCCTCTGGCTGCAGCTGATGGCGGGAGCTCCACACAAAGGGCTCAGGGCAGGATGAAGAGGTCCAGCCCACCCAGGCGTGGACGGGACCCTCTGCCAGCGGCAGCATGGGAGAGGGCCAACCGCGGAGCTGCTCCCTACCTGCCAGGCCTCCTCCACTTCCGGCGTCCAGCGCTCCTTGAGGATGGGCTCCACCGTGCTGATGAATTGGATGCCCACGTACTGGAAACAGAGAGCCAAGGCGGGGTCAGAGGGAGGCGCCAGCCCCAGCCCTTCCCTGCCCGGGCTACAGATGCACCTGTGGCAAATACAGACCGGTCCGGACGTGGCTGGGCACCGCCGTCCACACAGATTGCCAGTCCATACTGGCAAATTGTCGGGGGGGGGGGGGAAGCGGTTCATACTGGGATGTGCTGGGAAAAGCGGTTTGCACCGGTGGATTGTGGGGAAATTGGTTCGCACCAGGGTATACTGGGAAAATTGGTTCGTCCTGGTGAACGGTGGAAAACGCCATTTGTACTGGAGCATGGTGGGGGGAAAAAAGCAGTTTGTACCAGTGCATGCTGGGGAAATCAGTTCGAACTGGTGAACTGTGGGGGGAAAGTGGTTTGTACTGGAGTATGCTGGGAAAAGCGGTTCGTCCTAGTGAATTGTGGGGAAAACTGTTCATACTGGAGCATGCTGGGGAAAAAAAGCCATTTGTACAAGTGCATGCTGGGGGAAAAGCATTTGTACCAGAGCATGCTGGGAGAAAAGATATTTCTACTCATGCATGCTGAGAAAAAAACTGTTTGTACCAGAGCATGCTGGGGAAAAAACTGTTTGTACCTGTGCATGCTGGGAAAATTGCTTTGTACTGGAATGTGCTGGGAAAAATCGCTCCCATCCTGCCACTATGGTGCAATGCACTTTGGGATACCCTCCTGCACAGAACTGCAGAGCCTGGCTCCAAACACCCACGGGGGTAAGCAGATCCTACAGGAGCTCCCCCCACTCCCCACAGAATGGGGAGGCCTGCCCCCTACCCTGCCGCCGGGTCCCTGGGGCGCTCACCTCATAGTACTTGGGAGGGGCGTTGTATCTGTAGTGACTCCTGCCGAGCTCGAAGGCCAGCTGTTCCAGCTTGTCCTCTTGGTCCAGCCGGGCCACGCTTTTCTCAATGAAGGACATCACCCTGGGGTGGGGGAGAATCGAGCATTGGATTGGGGCGTGGCTGCATCGCTTCCCAGGGGTCAGTGCAGTATGCAGGAGATATGCCATACTCTGCCAACATCCAGCCCTCTAGCCTGCCAAAGCTGGCTGCTTCAGAGGGGGAGCCCACCTTACACCAGGAGAAAATCCTTCCTGACCCCCTCCAGCACCAACGCCCTGATGCATGAACATGAGGCCTGAGGGTTCTTCATGTCCAGAGGCCCCGAGCCTTGGTAGCTCCCACTGGCTGCACAGTGAGTTGTGGGTGCTCAGCACCTCTGTAAAGCAAGCCCCTGGCACAGGTCTAGCTTCCCTAGCATCAACCTGGCTCAGTAACGTTCTTTGGCAGGGAGTTCCACAGGCTAACAAGGACTGGTCTGCAGACGTCAGGGCCTTGTTCTTCAGACAGTAATAATATCCATCTAGCAAATTAACTGACTAACAAGCTGCCCCTCCCAGCTCCCCATAAATCTCCCCCCAACCCCCCACAGTTCTGTTCCCAGCCCCCCAAAGCTCCTCTCCAACCCCTCCAACTTTCTTCCCATGCCCCCCACCCCATAGTTGGGCACCCCTTATGGGACTGACTCCAGCCCTGACCCCCTGTCTCAGACCACTCTCATTTCCATGGCTTGATTACATTACCTTTCAAAACCGGGTCTGGTGGGAAAGCCCACCCTTGTTTTGGGGAACAACTCCCCTTCCCATGTTAGCCAGCACGGGGAGGTGAGACACCGCTCCCCACCCAGATCCAGGAACAAACCCAGGAGTCCTGGTTCCCAGCCTCTCTCCTGCTCTAACCATTAGACCCCACTGCCCTCACCTCTGAAATCCAGGAACAAACCCAGGAGTCCTGGTTCCCAGCCTCTCTCCTGCTCTAATCATTAGACACCACTGCCCTCACCTCTGAGATCCAGGAATAGAACCCAGGAGTCCTGGTTCCTGTCACTCAGCCACTTGCATTAGCCTTGTGACCCAAGGGCCGCGCCCTCACGGACCCAGGAGCTCGGGCCTGGCACGGTAGCGGGTTCCATGGCACCCCCACAGGGACCCACCTCAGGCCATGGGCTCGCAGCTCCTTGTTCATCTTGAGCTGCTCCAGGTCCTCGATGTCCCGGAAGAGGAAGAAGACGTCTTTGCACTCGGGGTGGGTCTCGAATAACCTGAGCGGGGGAGGGGAGACAGACTTAGGGGGATCGGGCACACGCACTAGCCGTTTCACTGGGTCCCGCGACGGGGCCCTGATCTCGGTCACTGTGTGTCTGGGCAGCGCCCGGCCCGACGGGGCCCCGATCTCAGATGCGGCCTGGGGGTGCTACCGTAATCCACATGTAGACGGGATAAGAAGCCTCCTGTCCCCTTGCGGGGACCCATTTTGCTGAGCCCAACAGAAACAAACGCACAGCTGGGCTAACGCTCCGAACAAACAGCTTGGGGGGATGCTCCGCAAGCATCCGTGCTAAATACAGTGCTCTTGGGAGAGTGATTGTTCTGCACAGCGGAGCTGTGGGGAGAGCCATCTGTCAGCACCTCACCCCATGCGGCACGGAGGGGAGGAAACCCGATTCAGAGCTGCTTGTGCTCAGTGGAAGGCAGCAGCAAATTCCAGGCAGCGGTACCACAGGCTGTGAGGCTGGTTGGCTTTTGCCGGCTAAGCAGAGGCTGGGCCGATCAGTATCAGAAATGTCTGGCTGGAAGGGACCTCAGGAGGTCGTCAGGTCCAGTCCCCTGCGCTGAGGCCGGACCAAGTAACCCTAGGCCAGCCCCGACCGGGGTTTGTCCGTCCAGTTCTGAAAAACCTCCAGTGACGGGGATCCCACAACCTCCCTTGAGAGCCTGTTCCGGAGCTTCCCTCCCCTGGGAGTTAGAAAGTTTCTCCTAATATCTCACTTCAGTCTCCCTGGCTGTGGATTAACCCCTTACGGCTTGTCCTGCCTTCAGCGGACATGGAGAACAGCTGATCCTCGTCCTCTTTAGAACAGCCCTTAACGTATCTGACGACTGTTCTCAGATCCCCCCTCAGTCTTTTTTCTCAAGACTAAACATGCCCAGTTTTTTTAACTTCTCCTTCTAGGGCAGGTTTGCTGAACCTTGGATTGTTTTTGTTGCTCGCCTCTGGACTCTCTCCAATTTGCCCACGTCTCTCCTAAAGCGCGGCGCCCAGAACTGGACACCATCCTCCAGCTGAGGCCTGGCCCCAGCTGAGCCCCAGACTCACTCACTGAGCGTCAGGACTCCTGGGTCCCCTCCCCAGCTGTGTCCCAGACTCCCTGTGAGCGTCAGGACTCCTGGGTCCCATCCCCAGCTGTGGCCCGGACTCCCTGTGAGCGTCAGGACTCCTGGGTCCCATCCCCAGCTGTGGCCTGGACTCCCTGTGAGCGTCAGGACTCCTGGGTCCTCTCCCCAGCTGTGGCCCGGACTCCCTGTGAGCGTCAGGACTCCTGGGTCCTCTCCCCAGCTGTGCCTCAGACTTGCTGTGTGACTGTGGGCAAGCTCTTTCACTGCTTTGTGCCTCAGTTTCCCCATCAGTAAAAGCAGGCTAGTGGTCATGTCCTGGGGTCTGCGAGATTTCCTTCCGCTGTTTGTGAAGTGCCTTGAGATGCCTGGATTTAAGGCCCCCTATGACATGCCCAGTCTAATGGTCTGTGATTATGCTCTGAGCAACTTCAGTGAAAGGGAATCAAGGGCAATTCCTCGCCTGGGGCTAACTCCTCGGCCTCTGCGAGACGTGGCGAGTCCCCAGAGAGGCGCTGGGCTATAGAACTCGGCTCTGCATGCTCCAAAAGCGGAAAATCCCCACTGGCTCGGAGCAGTAGAGGGGTTTATGACACATAGTTTGGCCGATTCAGTCCAGCGGTGGGCAGCGCAGCCCCGACACACCAGCTGGTGGATCGACGGCCTGCACTTTCGTTTATTTGCGAGGGCAGCCGAGCCTGACGAGGGGGGGGGGGACTTGGTGCTGGTTAATTATGAACCTTTATGCAAAGCAGCCCAACAAAGGAGAGGAGGAAAAGCCGCAGGGATGAAATAAAACTCCCCCCACCCCCCGCTTCCACCGGGATCCGCGGGGCTGCCCGCTGGGGAGCAAAGCTAATTGGAGCCCCGGCGCCTGGGGGTGCCACAGAAGTGGGTGACCCCCTGGGCCGTGCCCTTTCTGCAAACCTGATCGTGCCGTGGTTTATTGCTGGCGCGGCAATGGGGCTGGCGGGGGTGGGAGGCTGCGTCGGTGCCGAATCCGGTTGCTAAGCCGGCGGGGAAGGTGGTTGTCATGTCAGGGCTCCCGGTTCGTCGCACTGCAGAATCCCACCCCGGGGCGGCTGGTCCTTTAAGCAGGGGCCAGCTGTGTGCTGTGCCAGCCTCACCTCACCTCTCCAGGTGGAGGGGAGGGGGGCGCTTGCCGAGTTCAGGCAGTAGCTAGGACCAAGGAGGGTTAGCCAGGAAATGCAGCCCTATAGGTGGAGAAGACCAGGGAGCTGGGGGAGCAAACCCCCAACAGGAGGATGGAAGGAGACTGGCCTGAGATACCAAAGCCTGGGGAGTGAGACCTGCTGGGAGTAGAACAGAAATCAACGTGGCCTAGTGGATTGAGCAGCAGCCTGGGGCTAGGGAGACCCTTCCCCTGCCTCGCGCCTCAGTTTCCCCATCTGTCAAATGGGGATAATGCCACTGACCTGTGTTGTAAAGTCCTTTGAGATCCTGCTGGATGGGGCGAGCTAGGGCGCGGAACCAGTGACTTAGAAAGAAAGACACCTCAGGCCATGATGAAAAGGGGCTGAAATCCTTCGGCTGCTGAGCTCTTTGAGCCACTGGCCGGCGAGAGCGGAGGACTGGGATGTCAGGGTTCATAAGCCGTGCGGTTGTCAGGCAAACACAGGCCTTTTGCCCTATAACACTGGCCCCGGGCATGCAGATGCACCCTGTCCTACTAGGGAACGCGACAGAGCACAGGGCAACTGGCTTCTATTCCTGGCTTTGCCACTGATCTGTTGGGTGACTGGGGGCCAGTCATTTTCCATCTCCGTGCCTGTTTCCCCTCCCAACCTTTGGGTATTTAGATTGTGAGCTCTTTAGGGCAGGTACTATCTTTCACTGGATGTCTGGGCAGCGCCCGGCGCGACGGGGCCCTGATCTCGGCCGGGGTCTGCGCAGCGCCCGGCGCGACGGGGCCCTGATCTCGGCCGGGGTCTGCGCAGCGCCCGGCGCGACGGGGCCCTGATCTCGGCCGGGGTCTGCGCAGCGCCCGGCGCGACGGGGCCCTGATCTCGGCCGGGGTCTGCGCAGCGCCCGGCGCGACGGGGCCCTGATCTCGGCCGGGGTCTGCGCAGCGCCCGGCGCGACGGGGCCCTGATCTCGGCCGGGGTCTGCGCAGCGCCCGGCGCGACGGGGCCCTGATCTCGGCCGGGGTCTGCGCAGCGCCCGGCGCGACGGGGCCCTGATCTCGGCCGGGGTCTGCGCAGCGCCCGGCGCGACGGGGCCCTGATCTCGGCCGGGGTCTGCGCAGCGNCGCAGCGCCCGGCGCGACGGGGCCCTGATCTCGGCCGGGGTCTGCGCAGCGCCCGGCGCGACGGGGCCCTGATCTCGGCCGGGGTCTGCGCAGCGCCCGGCGCGACGGGGCCCTGATCTCGGCCGGGGTCTGCGCAGCGCCCGGCGCGACGGGGCCCTGATCTCGGCCGGGGTCTGCGCAGCGCCCGGCGCGACGGGGCCCTGATCTCGGCCGGGGTCTGCGCAGCGCCCGGCGCGACGGGGCCCTGATCTCGGCCGGGGTCTGCGCAGCGCCCGGCGCGACGGGGCCCTGATCTCGGCCGGGGTCTGCGCAGCGCCCGGCGCGACGGGGCCCTGATCTCGGCCGGGGTCTGCGCAGCGCCCGGCGCGACGGGGCCCTGATCTCGGCCGGGGTCTGCGCAGCGCCCGGCGCGACGGGGCCCTGATCTCGGCCGGGGTCTGCGCAGCGCCCGGCGCGACGGGGCCCTGATCTCGGCCGGGGTCTGCGCAGCGCCCGGCGCGACGGGGCCCTGATCTCGGCCGGGGTCTGCGCAGCGCCCGGCGCGACGGGGCCCTGATCTCGGCCGGGGTCTGCGCAGCGCCCGGCGCGACGGGGCCCTGATCTCGGCCGGGGTCTGCGCAGCGCCCGGCGCGACGGGGCCCTGATCTCGGCCGGGGTCTGCGCAGCGCCCGGCGCGACGGGGCCCTGATCTCGGCCGGGGTCTGCGCAGCGCCCGGCGCGACGGGGCCCTGATCTCGGCCGGGGTCTGCGCCGTGCAATTTGCATCCTTCTCCTAATGAATCTATAAGGGGCACGAGGCCAAAGTTAAGGGGTGCTGAGATCCAGCCCGCCAGCTCCAGTGCTAACCGCAGCCTTCGTTTCCCAGCAGGCCCTAATGACCCTCATTTGGCAGCTGATGCGATCGGACAGGCTTGCCGTGTTTCCAATCAATTTGCTGTTTCCCCTATTGGATTAGCCAGGAGACCTGCAGCCGGGTAATTGGAGTAATTGATGCCATATGGAACACAGGACAGGCTCTGCTGCCATGGGAGAGGGGCCGGAGTTCCCAGCTAAACAGCCAAGGGGGTGGGGGTTACAGATCACGCTGCCCGGGGAAAGTTAAACCCGGCTGGTGCCTCTTCTCCCTTCCTGGTGGAGGAACGTAGCCTGAAAGAGGCGCGTTTCTCTGCCCCAACTCCTCTGGGCCTGCCTCTCCGTCACGCTCAGAGCCCTTTGCCCCTCTCTGGCAGCCCGAACGGCCCCCTGAGAATCTCCCCAGGGTGGGGGGCTTCCCCGGCCGGTAAGGAGCTGGCATACAACCTCCTGTCTAGAGGCGCGGCCAGAGCGCCCTGTGCTGTGGGTATTCTCTGTCCCCCGGGGAATTCAGCCAACATCAGCGTCGCCAACTGTTGTGATTTCGTCAGGCGTCTCCTGATATTTGGGGTCTTTTCCCAAAGTCCCAGCTGCGGGAGGCAGGGGATTTCGGGAGTCCCTCGGCTCTCGTTTTAAACAGAAATGACGCTCGCTCCTCCCGGCGGCAGCGAAAAGCTGGGGAACGCCGCGATGGAGAACCCAGAATCTGTTCTCTCCTTTCAAATCTCGGGGGGGAGGGGGGGCTGTTAAGCCATGCTGGTGATTTGAGGGGCCTTAGCGCTGGCGAAGCTGCGACAACTCGCTGACTCCAGGAGAAAGTGCCTGGGGTCAGGGCCGCCCAGAGGGGGGGGGCAAGTGGGGCAATTTGCAGAGGCCCCCACGAGAATATAGTATTCTATAGTATTGCAACTTTTTTTTACAGAAGGGGCCCCGGAAATTGCTTTGCCCCAGGCCCCCTGAATCCTCTGGGCGGCCCTGCCTGGGGTACCTTAACGGGCTGGCACTGAGGCACGTGGGCCAGGGTGGGCGCACCCCCCCCGGGCCGCCCAGGCTGTGCCTGCTCTGTGGATGAGTGGCGGCTGGCAGGCTGCGGGTCAGACTTCCCCCGTGCTAAGTATCCAACTGTCCGCTCTGACCTCCCCCCTCCAATGCGGTCAGTTGCCACCTCACCGGCCCTAGGGACCCCAAAGGGGTCTGATCTCTGGCCAGTTTCTCCACCTCAGCAAGAACTAGAGCAAAGCAGTTTGCTCTCTCTCCCCCCCTCCCCCCCCCCGCAGTCACTTGGACACTGCCAGATGCAAAGCAGATCCTGCTACCACCAGGTCAGAGAGACACAAACGCTAAGCAAGAGCAGGTGCCAGCACTCCCCCAGTACGACCAAAGCACACTGCACTGTGGCTATTCTCTGCCCCCACAAGGCCAATGGGGCAGATCGGGGCCATGGCCAGAGCAAGGGGGGGACTAGGAGGCAGGACTCCTGGGTTCTCTCCCCGCTCTGGGAGGGGAGTGGGGTCTAGTGGTTAGAGCCAAGGGGGGGACTAGGAGGCAGGACTCCTGGGTTCTCTCCTGGTTCTGGGAGGGGAGTGGGGTCTAGTGGTTAGAGCAGGGGGGCTGGGTGTCAGGACTCCTGGGTTCTCTCCCGGCTCTGGGAGGGGAGTGGGGTCTAGTGGTTAGAGCCAAGGGGCCTGGGTGGCAGGACTCCTGGGTTCTTTCTGGGAGAGGAGCGGTTAGAGTAGCAGGGCTCAGCATAAGGATTTTCGGGTTCTCTTTCCATGTCTTATAAGGGTATTTGGTCTTGTGGCTGGAGCAATGGGGGTGGGGCCTGGGAGTCAGGACTCCTGGGTTCTGTTCTGAGCCCTGTCACTAACTTTGGGCAGATCCCTCTCTGTGCCTCTGTTTCCCCCTTCTATCAGAAAGGCAATAAGGATACTGACCCTTCCTTCGGGAAGGGCTTTGAGAGCGCTGGATGAGAAGCCCCCTAGTAATCGCGAAGATTATTAATTAAGAGAGAGCCCCGCAAGTGCGCTGACCAACAAGTATTTGCTTGAGCGTATTACAATCATAAACTGCTGCTGGCTACTTCTATCCAAGAGTGCTTTACAGACACACATGCGTTCAGCAGCACAAGCCAGTCTCCATACCTCTGGGGAAACTGAGGCAGGGAGAGGGGAGAATTGCCCAGGGTCACATGGTGAGTCAGTGTCGGAACTGGGAACAGAACCCAGGCATCCTGTTCTCCCCTGGGGTAACATTCGACCCCACTCCCCTCCCAGAACTAAGTATAGAACCCAGGAGTCCTGGAACCCAGTGCCCCCTCTGCTGTAATCACTAGCCACCATTCCTCCCCACCCCAAAGCTGGGAATAGGACCCAGGAGTCCTGGCACCCAACCTCCCTGCTATAACCACTAGACCCCACTCTCTTCCCAGCCCTGGGATAGAACCCAGGAGTCCTGGCTCCCAGCCCCCCTGCTCTAACCACTAGACCCCACTCCCCTCCCAGCCCTGGGATAGAACCCAGGAGTCCTGGCTCCCAGCCCCGCCCCCCTCCAACCACTAGACCCCACTCCCCTCCCAGAGCTGGGAACAGAACCCAGGAATNGGGCTTCCTCCTTACAGATCAGTGGCTGATCTCGAAGGCTGGCTCCAGACCGGCACCACAGCCACACATCCCCAGCTAGTGCAAACGGGGCAGTGTTCCAGTGGAGTCAGACCAGATCCGCAGCCAGTGTAAACAGGTTCGGCCCCATCGGAGTCAGATCCCCCAGCTGGTGTGAATGGGCCAGCGCTCCACTGGAGTCAAAGGAGCGATGCCGACTCACATCAGCTGGGGGTCTGGGCCCGTGGGTTCCTTAGTGCCCCCTTTGAACACCCGAGAGCTAGACCAGACGCCAGCTCCGAACACACTTGCCTTTTGGGCTCTGCTTTGCTAGAAACACGGAACTTTTTAAAGCCCAGAAACTCCCATCGGCTTCTTACCAACCAAACCAGTCAGGGGATTTTCTTCAGTGGCAAAAACTGTCCATCCCCAGCAATATCCCCGGGCACCCCAGAGCGAGCCGGACTCCAGGACAGGGACCAGGGAGGGGAGCGGGGATGACACAGATTGGGCGTCTGGACCCCGTGTCATCCACCCCAAACCTGCAGCTTCGCTCACCTGATAAAGACAATGATGCCGACCCGAGCGATATTGTCGTGCAGGATCCGCCAGGACTCCTGGATCCGCTCCTTCTGCGCGTCCGCCAGCGGAAAGGGACCTGCCCCCGGCCCGTCGCCTCCGTGCCCTGGTCCCGCTTTTGACGCCGCTAGGTTTTCCGAGGACGGGCACCACTTGGACTCCGAGGTGGTTTTCCCCGGGGCGATCCCAGAACCCGACAGAGCGCACCCCATCCCGAGAGGGGAATAAAACGCACCCCCAGCAGAGATGCAGGGGGGCCGGGGGGGCCGGACTCCTGGGTTCTATTCCTGGATCTTCCAAACCAGCTAGACAGAGATACAACAAATGAGTTAGGAACCTGCAGCTGGACTGAATTTAAACCTTAGTACCTCCCCTGGGACAGAAGCCCCAGAGAGTGTACCCAAGGGCAGAGCTCGGAGCTCAAAGCACCAGGAACTAGCTAACGATCTAAAGGGAAACAGACGTTCAGCCCGAGGGACAGCTGGCGTAAACCAGCTCCTTCCAAGTTGGCTGAGTACCGGTGATTTACACCCGCTGGGGATCGGGCCCTGAAACTCCAAACGCTCCCAGCCAACGCCCCGATAACGGGGACCCCCGCTGCAGTCTCATCCACCTACCCTGAGAGCCCCCCCACCCCGGGCGACCGGGAGGAGGCTGCTGGAGATGGTGAAAGAGGCCAGCGGCGCGCGCCTGTGTGTGTTTGAAGCTCACGCGTGCAGGTGGATCGTATTTGTACAGAGCTGAATGGTGCAGCCTTTCCAGGGTCCTAGACAGCGCAGGCTCAGCCCTGATCTAAACATAATGAATGGGAGTGTCAGGGCACGTGGTGGTGCGGGGAGCTCCCCAGCCAAACGCTCGCTGTCCTGGGCCTGCAGCTGATAACAAGCTCTCGGGACGCGGCTTCTTTGTAGCTGCATAGAAATAATCGCAGCATTCATAGACTCACAGGACTGGAAGGGACCTCGAGAGGGATCTAGTCCAGTCCCCTGCCCTCCTGGCAGGACGAAGTGTTATCTCGACCAGGAGCCAGGCGGTGTCGGTGAGACCGAGCCTGGGATGCTGCGCCCAGCTCTGGGGTGGAGGGAGGGAGGGGCGCACATTTAAAGACGCCTGTTGCAAAATTGGGGCGGGCGCAGAGAAGAGCCACAAAAATGATTCAAGAGCGGGAGAAGATGCCCGCGGGAGAGAGAGAGCGCGATTTTACGGCGCTCCAGCTGGCTTATCACAAAGAAGATCAAGAGGTGAGCTGATTTTACAGGTCTGTCGCATCTTAGGCGCATTTAACATGTGTGATTTCAGCTTTACGCGGTCGGCAAAAACAAGAAAAAAACAAAAAACAAAAAAAGAGAAAAATAACAATTGAAACACTGTTTCTGTAGTGCGGGCGATTCTGCCCGCCATTACACTCAATGTAATTTTGACTATACGCCGTTTTCGCTTTAGGTGCTGACCGCGGAACGTAGCCCCAGCGTAAGATGAGACAGACCTGTACAGCGTATATGGCCCTGGTTACTTGATCACAGCGTATACTGGGCGAACACCCCGGGCAAAGGGTTCACGTGTTTAGCAGAGAGAGACAGAACAAAAATCACCGGCTGGACGCTGAAGCCGGACACGTTCCGACTGGAAATAAGGCCCCGATTTTTTTCACAGTCAGGGTGACTAACCCTGGGAACAAACGGCCAAAGGAAGCGGGTGTCTCCAGATGCCTTGCTGCAAGACAGGCTGGATAGGCCAGTGCAAGTGATCGGGCGCCGTACATGGGGAGCCGGGCAAAATTTAACAGCCTGGAGATCAGACTGATGATCTAATGGTCCCAGCTCGCCTTGGACTGGGGCCAACCAAAGCCAGCTGGGGTGGGTAGGGCGGACACCAGGCCAAGGGTCATCAAAGTTAGTCCATGCAGGCCCCGGGAGCTCCCAGAAAATGGCTATGGTTTGGGTCTTTGCCGGCGCATGGAATCCCTGTGCATTGGGGTCAGATCAAGCTGGATGTTTATCTGGGAGATCACCTGACCTGGCTTTGCTGTACTGGAGGGAGGCGTCTTGAATTATTATTACGCTGCTGTATTAAGGGGGCCCGATTCCCAGGTTCCCCAGCCCGGCACTTGGGGGCAGGTGGCTTTTGAGTTCTGCTTTGCGCTCCCTGTATTCCAGGTCTGGCCTGTGGTGAATGTTAGAGCAGCCTCGGGGTTGCTCTAATTCACGCTCTGTCCCCTGGGGGCAGAGAAAAGCCGCAGTGCAGGGCGCTCCAGCCAGGCCCCCGCCTTCGACTCAAGCAGGGAGCCCTGACACCAGCTCCACACTGGCCAGAGTAGATCCCCGGCACAGGGGGAATTTTGGTGGGGGGCTGCTTGTGCCCTCGGTGGGCCCTGAGGGTGTTGCCCACTGACTCCAGCAGGAGGGAATTAATCGGTCCCACGGCTGCATCTGGTAGGTGTCAGAAGTGCCGTGACAACGGATCCGTGACATCGCTTTTTGGGGGGAGGGGCCGGGGGTAGGGGAGGAGAAGTGCCAGTAAAAAAACCCAATGAGGCCCTGGGCAACGTTCGTTAATTTCAACTGATGGTTCTTGAACAGTAAGAGTCAGCGTGAAATACATCCGGATGCATTCTGTGCCCATTTACACCTGTCTGACTTGGAATCAGGATCCGTACCTTGGGTTGGGAGAGGCCCAGTGGACAGCTAGGCAGCTCCCACAGTGTGCTGTGGCTGGACGGGGGGTGGGGGGGCATAGGACTGGCGGGGGGCATAGGACTGGGGGGGGCATAGGGGCTGGGGTGCATGAGTCTTGGGCACTTTGCATTGGTTCGGGCTCCCTCTCGCTGGCCTCACGTGCTCTGAATCCACCCCATTCTCCTGAGGTAGATCCATACGGTCTGCACCCCCACCATAGCTTCTGACCCACCCCCATGCCCTGGGAGAGGGGTGTCCCCTTGCTGGTATGGCTCAGAGGCGGGGGGGCCTAGCCCATTAACCTGCCCCCTCCTCCAGGGCAGAACTAGGTGCAAATAAGCAGCTCCTTGCAGGTCCCATCTGCTAGTCACTCCCCGTGGGCCCTTCTCCACCCCTACCCTGCTGCCCAACTATGGGCACCACTGGTGCCTGCTGGGAAAATCTGCAGACACCCCCCTCCCCTTACTGGTGCCAGGAAGCAGAGAATTCTGGGTATTTTTAAAGCACTCCTGGGAAGTATTGTGTCTGGTTTACAGATGGGGAAACTGAGGCACAGAGCCGGGGGGGGGGGCGGCGAGACGACTTATCCAAAGGTCACCCAGCAGCAGAGCCAGGAATAGAACCCAGGTATCCTGCCTCCTCCTCCTCCAGTGCCCTAGCCACTGTACTGCACTGCCCCATTGTACGGCTGGGGAAACTGAGTCACAGAGCCTGGATAGTGACTTGCCCAAGGTCCAACAGGGTGCTGGGACTTGGACCCAGAGCTGCTGAAACCCAGAGTTTAACGCCCCCCCCCCCGCAACTGCTAAACCAATCTTACCACCCCCACCCCGCTCACTGCACTGCATTCTGGGATGCCTGCCCCAGAGTGGGACCCAGAAAAGGGCTGTCACAGCCCTGCGAACAAGCAGGCTGCCGTCCCCTGGGGAGTCTTCCCTCCACTGGCCAGCCTCCCCCACGCGGGCTCAGGAGAATTCCAGCTTGGCCTGGATTGCTTCAAACTTATCTCCTGCCATCTGCGTCCGCTTCCCAAAGGTCGGTGTGTTCTCTGGCACGCGGCCTGGCCGCCTTGCAGCCTTCTTCCCCCGCCCCCCGCCTCGCGGCACACCAGCAAGCCACGGGCATACGCGCTGGTGACGGACCTGTAAGCTGCCTGGATCTTGGGGGGGGGGGGGGGGGAGGGTCACCCCAGATCTGGCCGAGTGCGTTTTTTTAAAAAACTCGACAGCCTGTTTTCCCACCTCTCCCCCAATGCCGTTAATTAAATAAACCTGTTTCTACCAAGTGGGCCTAACGGATTCTGTGCCACAGACGAGGTGGGTGAGGGGAGACCTCCTTCTGTTGGGGACCACACCAAACAAATACTAGGCCATGCAGCCATAAGATCCCCCTGCAGGCTTTGAATGCTGGGTTTTCAGATTCCCACCCCAAGCTGCTCCTACTGGAGCTCCAGGAGAAATGACTAGGGAGCTGGGGTGGAGGGGGTTAACGGGTTAACACAAGCTTTGCCAGTGGGTGATGTAGCTATTTGCCAGGCAGCCGCAGAGCAGCGGGGATCAAGCGCCCGGAGCTCTGGAAGGGAAATGTCACACAATGGTTAGAGAGAGACTTACCCAAGCACATATATGTGACACAGCCAGTCTGAAAGGCAGAGCGGATTAGATCTGGGTCTGCCGGGCACCTGGGTTCTGTTCCCAGCACTGGGACTTCAGGCGAGTTATTTGTCAAATGGGAAAGTTTACGATCCAGAGCCAGGGATAGAACCCAGGCGTCCTGACTCCCAGACCGCCCTGCTCCAACCACTAGACTCCCGCTCCCTTTCCAGAGTCAGGGATAGGACCCAGGCATCCTGACTCCCAGACCGCCCTGCTCCAACCACTAGACCCCCACTTCCTTTCCAGAGTCAGGGATAGGCCCCAGGCATCCTGACTCCCAGACTGCCCTGCTCCAACCACTAGCCCCCTACCTGCTGTAACCACAAAGGCTGGGAATAGAACCCAGGAGTCCGGGCTCCCTCATTCAGCTCATTGGAGCCCAGTTGCGCCATGGCTGGTCCCCGTTTGAACCCAAAGGAAATATACCTATCTATCTCATAGAACTGGAAGGGACCCCGGAAGGTCATCGAGTCCAGCCCCCTGCCTTCACTAGCAGGACCAAGTACTGATTTTGCCCTAGATCCCTAAGTCGCCCCCTCAAGGATTGAACTCACAACCCTGGGTTTAGCAGAACACCCCCCTCCCCCGGCCGCAGCTGTGGGACACAACGAGCAGGGGGGATCTGGCGCAGGTGTGCGCGGGGGGGGGGGCGTTTCTGTGCAGGGCTGTGGGTCCATTTCCAGCCCCTTCATGTCTCCGGCCCCTCTGAAGGGAAGAGGGAGAGCGACAGGCCAGGGTCACCCTGGAAGGCCACTGGGCTGCAGCTGCAGCTGCTCTGGGTTTGATCTGCTTGGTTGTGTGTCAGGACTGTGAGCAGCCGGGGGGGGGGGGGGGATTGTGTAGGGAAGGGGCAGAAAAGGGAGTGGGTTGTGAGGGGAGAGGGAGCAGGAGAGGGGAGGGGTGTGAGGGCAGGGAGGATACATATGGGGGAGGGAGTGTGTGGAGAGGGGGTGTTAGGGGGCAGAGAGAGCAGGGGGAGGTGGGAAACGAGAGGACAGGGGGAGGCTGGGTGTATGGGGAGGTGGGATGATGGGGGGAGGGACTGATGGGGGGAGAGAGAGGTGGATGTTCGCTTAATGGGCCCCACTCAAGTTCCTTGTTGGGATGATTTTTTTTTGAGTGCTCACAGAAGGGGGCCCCTGGCCCCCGGCTCTGGGGTTGCCGCGCAGGTTTGCCCTTGCTCTGTCATAATGAAGGGAGGACACTTAAGGGGGGGGGGGGCTGGGAATCAGGACTCCTGGGTTCTCTCCCTGGCTCTGGGAGGGGAGTGGGGTCTAGTGGTTAGAGCAAGGGTGTATCAGAACCAGGACACCTGGGGTCTCTTTCTGGCTGCGGCAGGGAGAGTGGTCTAGTGGTTTGAGCCAGGAGCCAGAACTCCTGGCTTCTAATCCCACCACTGCCACCAGCTCATGTAGGGCAGCCACTTTCTCCTGGGCCTCAGTTTCCCCAACCCTGATATTCTATGATTCTATGATCTGCAAAAGCTCGGCTAGTGAGATGTTAACAAGCTGTGCTGGGGACAGTTATTCCAATGAGGGCCTGCTCGAGAAAGAGAGAGTCCAGTGGCACTGAAAACATTACTGTTTATTAATCTCTTCCAAAATTAACTTTAATACAAAAACAAAACAAAACCAGAAGTAAAAATGAACAAACACGTCCAAATTGTACGTACAATACAGGGGCCGTAAACCAATCCACCAGCCCGGTAATAATAGCATCAGATCCTAACCAGTGCCAATGGATTCACAAGAAGCCAGAGGAACTAAACCCTGTGGCATTAAGTTAAAGGTGATTGTGACAGCATAAATAATGGACGAANGAACCCAGGAGTCCTGGCTCCCAGCCCCCCCCTTCTCTAACCACTAGATATAGCTACCTTGAGCTGGGAAAAGAACCCAGGCGTTCTGGATCCAGCTGCTTTGCTCTCACCACTAGGCCACGCTCCGCTGGATTGGAGAGCACTGGGGAAATCTGAAGGATGGGCGAGGTTGTCAGGAGCAATCCATTAGCGCTTGGGCGGGGCCACACAGCCATGGTGATGAGCAGAGTAGGAGCATACGAATACCTGGATAGCTTGATCCCTGGAGCCCTCATCCCTTCTCAATCTCACAGCCCTTGGCACCTACCACTCACCCCCATCCCGCTCTCGCACACCCGCCGGTCACACTCAGATGTCCACCAACCTCCCGGGTCATCTTCCCTCTCCTCACCATGGCTCAGGGGGTCGCGTGGGTCCAGGAGGGCTCTGAGGGCCCTGACTCAGGAGGGGGTGGCACAGCTGAGAATGGAACCCAGGAGTCCTGGCCTCCCTCTGCTAACTGTTGATCTTCACTCTCTCCTAGAACTAGGACAGGAACCCAGGAGTCCTGGCCCCCTTGCTCTCTCTGTTAGATCACACACCAACCCAGACCGGGGAATGGAACCCAGGAGTCCTGGTCCTCACCGTTAGACCACATGTCAACCCACATCTGGGAATGGAACCCAGGAGTCCTGGCTCTCACCGCTAGACCACATGTCAACCCACACCTGGCTCCCTCCCTAACCACCAGAGCACATTCCTGCCCAGACCCGACAATACCCTGGATGGCTCTGAGGACAGGCAGGAAACGACACCAGGAAAGAACTGGCCGAGGGGCGGCAGAGATGGAAGCCGTGCCCAGGGGACGAGGTTGGAAAAATATGTACCATGTGGCCCAGCTACAAAGCAGGGCAAAGCGTGGTGGGGGGGAAGGGAAAGGAAGGGCCACCTCCACCACAATTCCTCCCCGGGGCTGAGATTCACCCCTCTGCAGCGGGACAACCCCCCCACAGGAAGTCATTGGAGTTAGGACAGTTCTGTGTCTGTACAGCACCTGACACAACAGTGTCCTGGGCCATGACTGGGCAACTAGGTGTTACCGTAATACACCTCATAGCAATAAAAATATACAGCACCTGGCACAATGCGGTCCTGGGCCATGACTGGGCGCCTGAGTGTTACCGTAATGCACCTAATAGCAACAAAAATATACAGCACCTGGCACAATGCGGTCCTGGGCCATGACTGGGCACCTGAGTGTTACCGTAATTCACCTAATAGCCAAACAAATGTACAGCACCTGGCACAGTGGGGGTCCTGGACTATGACTGGGCTCCTGGGTGCTACCGTAATATAACTAATACTAATAAAACATACAGCTTCTGGTGCAATGGGATCTGGGCCATGACTGGGGTGCCTGAGTGCTACCGTAATACACCTAATAGCAATGGAAACATGGTGTTTGGCATGGGGGGAGGGGATGTCCTGGTCCTAGGTGCTACTCTGATGCAGACAATAATAATAATACCCTGGGGGAGTGGCTCAATTTACAACCATGCTGAGGGAGACAGAACCTCCTGCTTCAGGGCTTAAGACGATCTCAGACTATTAGAGATGAGACAGAGACCTAATGTGGCGGGGAGGGGGGAGCTTATCTGCGGGGTTCTTACACTTTGCTCTGCAGCACCTGGTGCTGGCCACCCCCACAGCCGGGATACCGGGCGAGACGGCCCTCGGCTCAGCTCCAGTCTCGTGCCCCCCTCTGACGTAAACCAGGTGGAAGTGAGATCAGAGTCCGGTCCATGAACGAAGAGGAGCTACAAGAGCAATCGGAGGGCTGGGGAAGCTCAGTCGATTTCATTAACCGAGGAGACGTGGTACTGCCCTAGGTTGGGTTAAAACCCCCTGAAACTGATGAGCTAACCGCTGCCCTTCGTTCAGGTTCAGTGTAAGATACAACAGCACTCTCCAAGACCACGGCACACCACAGCCACTCAGGAATTCGAAAGCCTTCGGTGGAGGGGCGTTTGGCAGAGTATAGGTTTCGGGCTAAGAGTCTTGAGGGCACGGACCAAGGAGAGAGAGAGAGACACACACAGAAGCAGAGAAAGACAGACACACACCCAGGATGTGTGCTGCGGCAGGTAAGGAAGCGAGCTCCCGTTTTTGGGGGTCCGCCTGTGTTCAGAGAAACAGGACTTTGTACGGCCCCTTGCAAATAAACCAGATTGCCTCAAAGGTGCCAGATTCTATCGTCAATTTCTCCGCCCAACTGGAACAACTGCAGGGCCCCGAGCTTTGACTGGCTGCTTGAGTCAAAAAGGGCGATCGGACCTACATGGGGGGGGAAGTTCGTTGACAGCAGAGGGCTTTATAATTGAGCAAAGGCAGAACAAGATTGAGCAGGAGGGAGTTGAAGCGACACATTCGGACTGGAAACGGGGAGAGGGCAGCAAGTTTGTAATGGGGCAAGGAGCTAACCGCTGGAGAGATTCCCCAAGCGACCGGGCAGATTCTGTGTCCCTCAGAATCTTTAGATCAAGACCAGGTGCGTCTTGCTAAAGATTGGCTCTCGCTCAGCTGGCTACCTGGATTATACAGCAGGGAAGAATGGTGCCTTCTGGCCTTTTAAAAAAAAAACCTACAAGAGAAGGAAATTAACGGCATTTTAAAACTGGCCGTGACATCTGGGACGGATTGCCCAAGGCTACCATTGCACCTAGCAGTCAGAGGAGAAAAAAGTTGAATCTCAAATGGACGAAAACATGCAGGCTCATACATTACAGGTGGTAAAGGAGGTAATAACCCTAGAGAGATTTTTTTTCCTCCCCAAATGGTGGGCTGCGAAATAATTTGTAGAAACATGTAGCTAAATGGTTCCATCTGGAAGGCTCGATATTAAATACCAGAGTCTCTTTAACTACCTGCTGCTCCAATTTAAAATCTCCTTGAGGAATCCAGCTTTAGAAATGAAGCAGAAAAACTCATGGCAAAAAAAACCCCAGAAATAGCTGTGCCGCTTTTCTAAGGAGCCAATATTTATTTCATTATTCTCATTGTATTGCCACCCTGTTCCTGATTTCCTCTTTTAGGGAAAGGAAACACACACACACGTATATGATTTCCCCTTGTTAATTTCAAGGAAAACGAACAGGGATTCAAACATTCCAAGAAGTTTCATCCAAATCACAACCCAGGATTGCTATGTCTGGAGGGATTTTACTATAGAAGTGCAATATTTAAGCAAATTTATTTTGCATCTTGAATTGGTCAGAGAGATCAACTAGAATCTCACAGCAACTCAGCTCCAGGGAAAGCTGGGAAGAAACTGAGGGGTGGTTTTGAGTTACAGGTTTTATGGGTGTAGGGAGGGAGGGAAAATCATTCTGGAGTCATTTGGACCAGTTGCCACTCTGTAGAGATTAAGACCTGGAGAGCCACCTAATTTAAACGGGGCATCGTTCCGCTGGAGTCAATGGGGCCAGATTCCCAGCTGGTTTAAACGGCCATTGAGCCGGTGATTTCAATGTTGATCTGATACAAATACTTAAAAAAAAACAGTTCTACCCAACTGTTCCACTGCAATTCTTATGGGGAAATTTTCTGAATTTAAGGTGCGTTTAGGCGGACGTGTGGCTGCCTTGACATTTCCAGCACACCCTGGGGCCAACTCTTAAGTGTGTGTTGAGGACACATCTGTGGTTCCCTTGCAGAGAAAGCAACTTCCACTTCCTAGACATTTGAGGGCATGGAAGACTAAACAGCACCAGCTTCAGCTCACCAGAGCTGTAGTTTCGGTTTATATTAGATTAATGACAGTAGCCGGGAAAATTGAGATGTATGCCGTGCCCAGAGCAAGCTACACACCCTGCCCCAAAGAGTCCACAATCCCCATGGGGGAAAATGAGGCACAGGGCCAATTAAGTGGCTAGACCACAATCACACACTAGGAGTTTGTAGCAGAACTAGGAATACAACCCCGGGCCAACAGCTCACGCAGGTTTAAGAGGGACTTATGTGGAGCTGGGTTTCTGCCCGGGGAGGCCCGAACACCAGAGCGAAGGCACAACAGGGATTGTGCGGCTGCCACAGCTCAGCATCTCAATGCGCCAGAGTCCAAAGCCTGAAACTGACCCCTGGGTCTAGCGATCTGAGCCAGGCTCCATACGACTTAACGGGGACCGATGCGGCGGGGCTGGCGGCTCTGCACCAGGACAATGGCTTTCCCCATGCCTGCTGCCCCCGCTCTGCTGGGCTGCTTCAAGGAGAGTTTGGCTGAAGCAAAGATTTGGGGATTTGGCCCAGAAGACACTTTGGTTTTCACACGTAAAGGCAGGAAAATAGTTGGGTGTATTCCTGCTGCCCCCTGTGGGTCCACACTGCTCCCTTCTGGCTAGGCGGGTGTGCATGCAGATCCCCCTGCTGGCTAAAGAGGTGTGCATATGTCCGGACTGCGCCGTGCCCGCTCCTGCCCCCTGCTGGCTAGGCTTGTGTGTGCGCTTGCGTCCCCCTAGTGCCCACTCCTCTTTACAAACACCCACACCGCTCACTTTGGTCCTGATGCAGGCCCAACCCGCCGAGGAACGAGCCAGGCGGTTAAAACAACCCAGAGCCAGAACCGAATGCCGTCTGCCTCGCGAGGGGCTTGCAGGGCGGAGAGCACTTTGCCTGTTGGCCTGTGGGTGCCGTGGCCGGGACCAGCACAATCAGTTGGGGGCACACGGCTTTTACAGACTGGGCCCCGCCGATCCCTCCTGGCCTGGAAACAGTTGCTTAATTGCACGGACGGACTCTTGAGTTCAGCTGGCCTTATCCACCCCACTGTGCCTCTGAAGTCACTCAGGAAACCAGATCCCCAGCTGGCATCAATGGGCCTCATTCCATTGGGGGTCCATGGGCATCGCTCCATTAGGGTCAAGGGACCCAGATCCCCAGCTGGCATCAATGGGGCTCATTCCATTGGGGGGCAATGGGCGCCGCTCCATTAGGGTCAATGGACCCAGATCCCCAGCTGGTGTCAATGCGCCTCATTCCTTTGGGGGGTCAATGGGCCCAGATCCCCAGCTGGCATCAATGGGCCTCATTCGATTGGGGGTCAATGGGCGTCGCTCCATTCGGGTCAATGGACCCAGATCCCCAGCTGGTGTCAATGCGCCTCATTCCTTTGGGGGGTCAATGGGCCCAGATCCCCAGCTGGCATCAATGGGACTCATTCCTTTGGGGGTCAATGGGCGTCGCGCTATTAGGGTCCATGGACCCAGATCCCCCGCTGGCATCAATGGGCCTCATTCCTTTGGGGGTCAAAGGGCAACGCTCCATTAGGATCAATGGACCCAGATCCCCAGCTGGTGTCAATGGGCCTCATTCCTTTGGGGGGTCAATGGGCCCAGATCCCCAGCTGGCGTCAATAGAGTAGGGCCAAATTACCCTAGCTGGGGATCTGGCCCCACCCCTGCCAACCCCAGTGGGTCAGTAACAATTCATCCCCCACCCATACCATCCAGCCCCAGGAATATATTACCACTGGTCCCGGGCACGTGCAGAGCCGGGAGTGCTCCTGCAGCCGTGGCTGTAACCCCCTCCCCGCCCGCCCTGGGCCGTCACGTTTTCTGCGGGGTCTCTAAGGTGCTGCCGTTGATCCGTCTGGCGCCGTGCTGCCCGGGCGCCGCCAGCAGCGGGTGGGTGAGGCTGACCTGAGCGTTGCTGAAGGAGGCGATCCGGCCGCTGCCCCCGATCTGGATGTTGACGGTGGTGGAGTAGCTGGCCCGATGGGGTCCCGTGTCCCGAGCCAAGTCCGCTCTCGCTTTGGGGTACTCCTCCGGCGAGCCCGGCGGCCCCATGCTGCCCGCCCGGTCAGCGTACCTGGAACGCAAGCCGGGGACGTCCGGCCACTTGATGCCATCCAGTTCGTCGGGGCTGGGACTGGCTGAGTTGCTAGGGGGTGCCCCGGAGCAGCACCCTGCCCTGTCTCCGTCCCTAGGGGACGGGGGGCTCTCGGGGTTTCCCCTCGGCCTCCTGCCTGGCTGAGGTAACGTGGCGGAGGGGTGGGAGGTGGGCTGCAGGGGAGAGGAGAGGCAGAGGGTGGAAGGCTGGGTGGGGACGTGCAAGGGGGCGAAGGAGCAAGGCCGCGGTGGGGCACAGCCAGCTCTTCCCACTGCGGGGCGCTGGCCGGAGGGAGGGGGGGAGCACACGCGGGGGCAGGCCGGCGCTGGAGACTGGACCCTGGAGCTGGGCTCTGAAGCAGAGGAGAAGGGGGCGGGCTGCTTAGCCCGGGGGGCTGGGCACGTCCCCGAGAGACGGTCGAAGGCCAGCAGCACGGCTGAGCCAGACGCCAAGGGGATGGGCTCCCCCAGCCAGCTGGAATCGCGGCAACAGCCCGGGGGAGAGGGCGACCCAGGGCTGGCACAGGGGGAAGAGCAGACGCTGAGCTGGGAAGGGTCCCGCTTGCTGGTACAATGGGACCAGGCGTTGGCCTTCTCACTGGGGAATGGAGCAGATGGGGGTGCTGGGGCTCTGGGGGGCAGTTTTGGGACGGCTGCGCACGGAGGCAAAGGCCTGGTGGGTGCCGGGGTCTCTGTCGATGGAGGCTGGGTGCCAGGTGGCCCCAAGGGGCAGGGGGGCGGTCTCGGGATGGCTGAGCAAGGAGGCAGAGGCTTGGTGGGTGCCAGGGTCTCTGCCGACGGAGGCTGGGTGCCAGGTGGTCCCAAGGGGCAGGATGGTCTCGGGATGGCTGAGCAAGCAGGCAGAGGCCTGGTGGGTGCCGGAGTCTCTGCTGCAGGAGGCGGGGTGCCAGGTGGTCCCAAGGGGCAGGAGGACGGTCTCGGGATGGCTGAGCAGGGAGGCAGAGGCCTGGTGGGTGCCGAAGTCTCTGCCAGCAGAGGCTGGGTGCCAGGTGGCCCCGAGGAGGCACCATTTCTCTTGGCCAGGCTCTGGCTGATGCAGGAGGCGGCGATGTACCTGGAGATGGCCGCAGCGCTGGAGGAGAGGCGCCGGTGTGCCGGAGAGGAGGTCTGGAGGCGCGGCAGAGCCGGGAGGGGGCTGCGATCCAGGCCGGAGCTGGGCGAAGCGGGAGCCGACCGGGCCACGGAGCGGCCGGGCTGGGCAGCTGCAGCCGAGGACAGCTCCGGGGACGGGCGTGCCACGCCCGTGGCCCGGGAAGGCAGGCGGGTGCCCCGGGACGGCAGAGCTGCCAGGGGCAGGACGTTGCTGTGGAGTGGAGACGGGGATCCCGCAGCACCGGAGGGTGCCGCCAGCGGGACGGGGTCTGGCGCGGGAGGCAGGGACGCCTCTCCTGTCCCGCAGCGGACAGGCCCCAGCGATGGCTGGGGGAGCAGCTCCTCAGTGCCAGGCGGGGAATCCCTGCCCAAAGCCAGGGCCCGCTCCTCTGGCAGCAGGACGGCGACAGGCCCGCTCTGCTCCTCCGCCGGCTCCTGGGGGCCAGCGCCAGGGATGGAGGGGCCCGGCCCCAGCAGGTCGGGCTCGGCGGACGTGCCGGCACACGCAGGCTGCCGTTCCACCGCAGGGCTGGGTGAGGCAGCTGGGACCGGCCCGGCCACCTCCGGCGCCTGCTGGCTCGGGGCCACTTCCCAGAAGGGAGAGGAGGCTGCCGTCTCCGCGGAAACCTCCCCGGCGCTCGGCTCACCCCGGCGCCCGCAGGCCGCCAGCTCTGCCCCCGCCAGCCCGGCTCGGCAGCCCGGCACCGACGGGCACCCGGCTCCCTCAAAGTCCCCGGTTTCGGGTGTCATGCCAGTTCCACTGGTAGCGTCGGGAGCCATGCCGGGGCCTTCCCACACCGGATCGCCTGGGCTTTGGGGGTCCCCGCTGAGCTTCAGGGGCGATTCTACCAGCGGGGGGGGAGGCTCCTGCCGGGCGGCTCCCGGCTCCTCTGCCGGGGGCGAACCCAGGCACCGGGAAGCCAGGAGAGGTGCAGGCCGGTCGCTGCGCAGATCCTGGGCGTTCCCTCGGACGGCGGCCACCAGCAGCACGTTCTCCTGGACGCAGTTCATGTGCAGGGGGGGCTCGCGGATGAGCACATGGCCGTAAAGCCGGGGCTCGCCTGGAGGAGACAAGGGGAGAGGGGTCAGTGGCTCCCTGTCGGCTTACGCCCCTTATCCCCATGTGCAGCCTAGTGGGTAGAGCACAAGCATGAGCTTCAGGAGACCCAGTTCTAGTCCTTGCGCTGCTCCAGGGTGACCTTGGGCAAGCCCCGTGCCTCAGTTTCCCCATCCGTACAAAGGGGGGGGGGTAATGAGACTGACCCCCTTTGTGAAGCACTTCGAGACCTGCTGAGGGGACGAATATTATTCTCTCGCCTACTGCAGGGCTGAGCACGCGGCCCCAATTTACCCCCGAAGCTAGGGATGCAGGGACCCAAGCAGGACAGAGCCCCCCGAGCTGGTGTGAACGGGCGTTAGGAGCCACGGAAGTCAAAGGAACGGTGCCGAGTTCCACTGCCTGGGGATATTACTCCGGCGTTCACCCCGGCTGGGGACCCGTCCTAGCAAATCAACTCCTGAATCCCTTTGAGCAGGGAACTCCGCCCGTCGTGCGAGCGCACCCCGTGCCAGCAGGGGGGGCTGCTGTCTCTCGCTCAGACCCACATACATGGCTCAGCTGGCAGTGTCTGATTTCACCAGAGCCAGCCCAGCCCACCCCGACGCTCCACTTTCCCAGCAGCCCTTCCCATCTGCTCTCAGGCCCCCGCAAGGAACATTTTCTTTCCTGGGCGCTGGTCCCAGGACAGCTGCTTTTGTTCTGACCCCGGGGGGGGGGGGGGGGGGGGCGNGGTTACAACCAGCTTTGTATTCTGATCCCCTCTGGAGAGAGAGAGAGAGAGAGAGTGTGTGTGTGTGTGTGTGTGTGTGTGTGTGTGTGTGTGTGTGTCCCCAGGGATAGTCCCCACCCACTTAGGGGAGATGGGACTAGAACCCACGTCCTTGAAATCCGCCCCGCAAGCTGGCCGCTCCTGCCACAGCTGGCACAAAGTCCCCTCTGCAGCTCCAGGCAGCTCCCTCCACCCCTGGGCCCCAGGACGGCTTTGCTCAGGCTCCGCACTCCCGTCTCCCTGGGCGGCTCCGCGCCGGCCGCACGTCATTGCGTCGGGGACCCGTTATCTAGCTCTGGGACAGGCCGGGTGGCTCCGGCGTGCAGTTCGGCCTGCTCTGGTGTCCAGGCACCCGGGGACAAACACTCGGACAGCAGAGACTAACGTAAGGAGGGATCCAGATACACAGACCTGGGAGGCAGGGGGCAGGGAAAGCCAGCGGCCGGGGAGCCGGGGGCAAACAGGCCAGGGCTGCTGGAGGCTCAGATCCTGTCCCGATCTGGACTCCACGTTACCCCATTGCCCTGGGATCCATCATGATTCTCCACACAGCCTAGAGATTTGAAGGAGGGACTGGCTGGCTCAGGGAATGGGGCACGGAGCCTTTCCCCTCTAGGGGGTGCCGGCTCTGATCCATCCGAGGGTGGGGACTGGCTGGCTCAGGGAATGGGGCACGGAGCCTTTCCCCTCTAGGGGGCGCCGGCTCTGATCCATCCGAGGGTGGGAACTGGCTGGCTCAGGGGAATGGGGCACGGAGCGGGGAGCAGTGGGGAGAGGGAGAGCCACGCCGCAGAGAGCCTGGCACAGAGTGGCACCCTGGGGTGCCCTACAGAGGGGTGGAGTTCTCGGACACCTGGGGCTGCCCCGGGCCCCTCCCAAGGCCCCCCTCCAAGCCATGCCGCAGCAGGAGGGGTCCTACCCACCCAGCCAGAGGCCCTGGGACTCACAGTGAGGGAGGCAGGGCCCTGGCATCTCCTCCCGCAGGCTTTCCAGGGTGCCCATCCTGCTGGGTGCCGGGCGGCGCGGCCCGTCCTGCGGCCTCCGGCCCGTCTTGGCCCGGCTGATCTTCTCGCTGTACATCCGCGCCAGGGCTTGCACCTTGCTGAGGATCCGCTCCGAGTTCTCCAGCAGGCAAGGGGCACTGTCCTCGTACAGCCCTGGCAGGGGGGCGTAGCCGGCGGGCGGGACCCCATCGGCACGAGGGACCCCGTCGCCCCGGGGCAGCCGGGGCGGGGCTGCCAGATCCGATTCCTCCACGATCCACAGGGGCTCCAGGAACGGTGGGGGCTCGCGGGCGGCCGCCGGCCCTTTGCTGCCCCGCTTCATGCGGGGGGGGCACGTTCCCAGGGCGTCCGCCGCCCCCCGCTCTTTCTCCCGCCAGGCCCGCCGGATCTCCGCGCACGACTTGTACTCGGGCTCCTGGCTGGCAGGGGGCGGGGCAACATGGCTGGCAGGCTGGCCCCGCCCCTTCCCAGCATCCTCTTGGTTGGCACCAGCTTCGGTGCCTTGGTCGATGAGCTGGCCCCGCCCCTTCCCAGCATCCTCTTGGTTGGCGCTAGCTTCGGTGCCTTTATCGATGAGCTGGTCCCGCCCCTTCCCAGCATCCTCTTGGTTGGTGCCATGGATGTCTGGGTTTATAGGCTGGCCCTGACCCTTCCCAGAATCCTCTTGGGCC
The DNA here is from genome assembly GCA_003942145.1 of Platysternon megacephalum. Taxonomy (NCBI): domain Eukaryota; kingdom Metazoa; phylum Chordata; order Testudines; family Platysternidae; genus Platysternon; species Platysternon megacephalum. The sequence continues at coordinate 483,026 of QXTE01000439.1, forward strand.
TCTTGGTTGGCACCAAATTGAGTGCCTTGATCAAAGGCCGAGCCCTCCCGCTTCCCAGAATCCTCTTGGTTGGCGTCATGAGGGGTGGTGTTTTGGTCAAGAAACTGGCCCCACCTCCTCCTAGCATCCTCCTGGCGGGCAGGGCGGGCCTTGGCCCGAGAAGCCCCGCCCCCCTCGCGGTCCGTGGCACCCTCCTGCTGGGGGAGGCGGTTGAGGTGGAGCACAGAGTCCCGCACCACGCTGGCGGGGGCGGAGAGGGTGTCCTCCCGAGCGGGGGGGTCTGGGGCAGCCTCGTAGTAGCACTTGATCTTCTCGATCAGCAGCCGGTCGTCTCGGGTCAGCGGCGAGTCCCGCGCTGACCCATCCCCGTACCGGGGGCAGGCCCCATCGGTGGAGCCGAGCTCCCCACTGGACATTTCCCGCCCTGCACGTGGGGCGTTATCCCCTGCCAGGACCTCTGGCTTGCCGGCGGCCTCCTCTGCACCCAGGTCTTCTAGGACACAAAGAGGGGAAGGGCCCCGCTCCTGCTTTTGCTCCTCCTCCGATTCGCTGCGGGGGGGACGGCGCGGCGGGAGGGGTTGTGTCACGCCGTGGCTGCCATGGCGGGGCTCGTCTCGCCCGGCGGCATCTCCCTCCTGGACCTCGCTTCCCTCGGCTTGTTCTCCCAGCACAGCTCGGCTCAGAGGCAGATCCTGGGGGATCAAAGCAGACAACAGCGGGGTCAGAGCCAGGCTGGGGGGATAGTTCCCGGCAAAGGATTGTTCCATCAGAAAACAGTGATCCGTCGAAACCAGACCCCCGCTGGCGGGAAACGGATGCATTTCTCGCCTCGAAAACACCTGGGGGAAAAAGTTTCTACATTTTTTTAAATGAAAAATTCCAGTTTTCCGGTTCAAACCATACAATAAAAAATAGAAATAATAAAAAAATTAGGTAACGCGGCAGCGGGTGGGTGAATTCTTCATTTCGCTCTTTGTTCCGGTGTTACAAAGTATTACCCGGGGCAGGCAGGGCTTGAAAATCACCCCAAAATGTGGTACGTCATTTATGGAGAGCCCCGCGTTAAAAAAAAAGGATCAAAAGTGAAATGAAACGACCAGAAGAGAAACGAATTTCCGACTGGTGAAAATCTTTGAGATTTTGATTTTACGTCCCGATTCGGGAAGGGAAAATGTTTCGATCTCTTGACCGTGTTCCTACAATAAGCAAAGTTTCCCGTCCAGGTCTAGCTAACAGATCCTTGCGGTTTCACTTAATAATCACACAGCTCCTGGAATCATGGGCTTTCGAGGGAATCTCGGCTTTGATTCAAAGACCAAAAGGAAATTGCTAGCCCTCCTGGTTGCACAAAAAAGGGTGAAAACGTGACCTCAAAGCAGCAGAAAGAACCCTTGAATCTCACGATTTCTCAGGCAAAATTCGCAGGATTTCGCAGCCAAATCTCAGGCTGGGCAGTAGGCTGATGTCGCCGTGCTGGCAGAGCCGGGGTAGAATTTTCACAAGCCCGACGCAGTTTCGGATCCCAAGTCCCATTTAAGGGACCCGGGAAGAATCAGACTCCGAAGGGCCCAGTCGCTTTTGAAAATGGGGCTTTTGCTCTTAAGTCAGGTGCTTTTGAAAATGTTACTCGTAGGCACACAAAAGTCTGAGTCCCAGGCCCTGCTCTGACCACTAGACCGCACTTCCCTCCCAGAGCCAGAGACAGACCCCAGGAGTCCTGGCTCCCAGACCCACTGCTCTGACCACTAGATCCCACTCCCCTCCCTCAGCCAGAGACAGAACCCAGGAGTCCTGGCTCCCAGACCCCCTGCTCCCAGACCCCCTGCTCTGACCACAAGACCTCCCTCCCCTCCCTCAGCCAGAGACAGACCCCAGGAGTCCTGGCTCCCAGACCCCCTGCTCTGACCACAAGACCTCCCTCCCCTCCCTCAGCCAGAGACAGAACCCAGGAGTCCTGGTTCTCAGCCCAGTGCCCCATCCACTAGCCAATGCTGCTTCTACCTTCTCTCCCATTATGCCCCTTCTCCTCACGTACCTGCTCCGGCTGTGGAGTGGGGCTCCCAGGGCGCTGCTCCCCCTGCCCCCAGGGCGTCTCCTCTGTCCCCAGGTCCCTGCTCAGCCCCCTCTGGCTGAGCAGCTCCAGGATCTCCTCGGTGATGGACAGCGGCTCCTCGGCCAGGCAGAACGGGGGCGACTCGGCGTCCTCGCCGGGGTCCGACTCCTCGGCCACGCTGGAGTCCAGGGTGCAGACGCTGCCCGAGAGCTCCAGGGGCGGCGGGGCGGGGAACAGCTCCCCCTCGCTGCCCGCGTGCTGCAAAGGGAAGAGGCCGCAGGCTGCTAAGGACGGCAGTCCTGGACTGATACCACCCCCCCGATCCCTCCCTCCACGCAGGCCCCCCAGACCTGGGCACTGGGTGGGGAGAGGGAAGGGGGGTTATTTGCCTGTTTTAACCCCCCCCCCCCAAAGCTGGGGATAGAACCCAAGAGTCCTGATTCCCAGCCTTCCCCCCCCTCTAATCACTAGCCCCCATTCCCCTCCCAGAGCTGGGGATAGAACCCAGGAGTCCTGGCTCCCAGCCCCCCAGCTGTAAGCACTAGACCTCATTCCTCTCTCAGAGCCAAGGAGAGAACCCAGGAGTCCTGCCCCCACCCCCTGAGCTGGGAGCACAGCACACACCTTCCAACTTCCTACCCTGGCACTGAGGCCCTGTTGGCAGCAATAAAACACCAACCGGGGAAGGGAAACCCCAGAACACGCCGGCCCCTTACCTTCAATTTGGGGGTGGCTGGGAGCCCCCGACAGCGACCTAAGCACAGAAGGGAAAGAGACAAACCCAGAGTTAGACACCTGAGCAGCCGGCCCCGAAACCCACCAGCACGGACCCGTCTGGCAAAACAAGGGCTAGCCCCGCCAGCGCCTCCTGGGCTCAGGTCCTGTCCCGGGCTCTTAGGAACACAGGAATTTTCAGATCAGATCAGACTTGGGGCCCATCTACCCCGGTATCCTGCCTGCATCAGAGGAAAGGGCAAGACTCCCCTCTAGTGGGCAGTGATGGGATAGCCAGTGACTGCCTAACCCTCCGGGAAGGCTGAGGTCCATAACTCAGGACTGTCTACATGTTGGCAACGCAGCCAATTGAGGGGCCTGGTTGGGGGGAGCCCAGGGCTGGGATAGCAGGGAGGTGAGGGGCACCAGGAGAGCAGTGGGAGAGCCCAGGGCTCGGTGGGGGCTGCGGGTCGGGACTGAGGGGCACCAGGAGAGCGGGGTGGGGGATACTTACCGTTCTGCTCCTGCCCCATCTGGCTCAGCTCAGTGGCCGGCTCTGGGGGCAGAGGAAGAAGAAGCGTTAGCTGAAGCCCCCCGGGGGCAGGGAGAGGGCGGGAACACCTCGTTAAGGCCACTCAGGTTCCACCCTGCCAGGAAGAGCTGGGGCGCCTCGGGTCACCCGGGGAGCTCCCCTGTGTGGCCCACCCCAGCAGGCGGAATGACAGCCGGGGAAAGTGAGGCACCAAGGGGGGGGAAACTGAGGCATGTAAGTGACAGAGCTGGGGAGAGAACCCAGGAGTCCTGACCCTGTTGTTTCCTGCTCTAGCCACTAGACCCCACTCCCCTCCCAGAGCTAGGGAGAGAACCCAGGAGTCCTGGTTCCCAGCCCTCCTCCTCTAACTCACTAGATCCCGCTCCCCTCCCAGAGCTGGGAGTCAGGACTTCTGGGTTCTCTCCCCAGCTCTGGAAGGGAAGTGAGGTCCAGTGGCTAGAGCAGGGGGGCTGGGTTCTCTCCCCAGCTCTGTCACTTACATGCCTCAGTTTCCCCATCGGAGCGCGGGCGGGGGTGGGGGGGGGAGGGCTCTATCTTCGTGGCCCAATCAATCCTTCCCCTGTCGGCTGAGCCCACTGACAGGGAGGCCAGATTTGCATGAGTTGGGTGCCACCCCCCCCCTCCCCCAATCCCCACAGGAGCTGGGCTGAGTCCCGGCAAACTCCTCTCCTGCCGTCCCGTGCTGGCTCAGGGGCACTCACCGGATTGCCTGCGCCCCCGGCGGTACTGAGTGGCGCCGTCCAGCTGGATGACGGGGCAGCTTTTGCGGGCTCTCTCCGGGCTGCACATGAATTTGGGCGGCTCTGAAATGGGACAGGAGAGCCCAGATGGGAGAGGAATCCTGCCCCACCCCTGCCCCTGGCTTCTCTGGGGCGCCAGCCCCCTACTCTGTGTGCTGGAGGGGCTGGGTCGGGATTTCCCCCCCGCCCAGCCCCTGAGTGCAGCAGGGTCCTTGCACATGGGGGCATTAGTGCCAGGACCCGCTCCCTGGCACAAGGTCCCACCCCCACCCCGCTGGCGTCAAGATCCCCATAGCGTCCCGGCTCACTCAACGGGGCGCGGGCCTGGCCCATGGCTGGGAACATCCCCCCCCACTGCAGGAGCTGCCCCTTAGTACCTGACTGCCGTCTGCGGGGGAAGCCCCAGGCGTCCTCCATCCTTGGAGAGGGGGCCGGCGTCTTCAGGGGCTCCGGGCTGCAGCGGATCTCCGGGGAGCCTGGTACAGACGAGGGGTTGGAGCGTCTAACGCCGCCGCCCCTGCCCCCCTCCCCAGACGCTGTCGATGCTTCAGACCCCGGCAGCCCCACAAGCCCCTGTGCTCTGCTTATACCCTGCCCAGCCCCTCCTCCTTCCATCCCCTCCCTTCCCGTCACTCACCAGGCTACTGGCCTACAGCAGAGCTGCGGGGCTGGGTTCTCTCCCCAGCTCTGGGAGGGGAGTGGGGTCTAGTGGTTAGAGCCAGGAGGACTGGGAGCCAGGACTCCTGGGTTCTCTCCCCAGCTCTTGCAGGGGAGTGGGGTCTAGTGGCTAGAGCAGGGGGGCTGGGAGCCAGGACGCCTGGGTTCTCACTCCAGCTCTGGGAGGGGAGTGGGGTCTAGTGGTTAGAGCAGGGGGGCTGGGAGCCAGGACGCCTGGGTTCTCACTCCAGCTCTGGGAGAGGAGTGGGGTCTAGTGGTTAGAGCAGGGGGGCTGGGAGCCTGGACTCCTGGGTTCTCTCCCCAGCTCTGGGAGGGGAGGGGGGGCTAGTGGCTAGAGCAGGGGGGGCTGGGAGCCAGGACGGCTGGGTTATCTCCCCAGCTCTGGGAGAGGGGGGCTGGGTGCAGAGAGCTGCTCACTTACTTTGGAAGCTGTGCTCCAGCAGCACTTGCTTGGCCTGTAACAACAAGGAAAGGGGGTTACACACCTGACTGCAGTGCACAGCGCCCCCTGCAGGGGTAAGAGGGGAGCGCGGCCTCCCATGCAACGCCCCCTGCAGGGGTAAGAGGGGAGCGCGGCCTCACATGCAACGCCCCCTGCAGGGGTAAGAGGGGAGCGCGGCCTCCCAGGCCCAGTCCCTTGTTGGCCCCTGGCCGAGGCCGGCTGCGGGAGGCAGCCGGGGGCAATGGCTCCATTAGGAACAGGAGTGAGGTCTGAGAACAGACTCCGAGCGGCCAGCGGAGACCCCTTAGCTGCATCCTTCCCCTGCTCACCTTCTGAGGGATAGACGCCGGGTGGTTCTCGACGATCAGGCGCTTCAGGTAATGGATCCACAGCCGCTTCTCTTCCTGGTTCCTGGCCTGCAGAGGGGACGGAGGAAGTAACACCCATAGCCGATTTGCAGCCACCTCTGGGGCGGGGGCTGGTTATACAGGGACCCCTCGCCCGGTGCTGAGATGCAGCCGCCTCTGGGGTGGGGTGCGGGGGGCTGTTTATACAGGGACCCCTCGCCCGGTGCTGAGATGCAGCCGCCTCTGGGGTGGGGTGCGGGGGGCTGTTTATACAGGGACCCCTCGGCCGGTGCGAAGGATCCAAGCGAAGGCGCAGAGGGGAAACCGACCCGGGTTTTGGGCCAGGGGCAAGTGCCAGGGGATCTCCAGTAGCCACAACTTGTCAGGATCTCGGCTGTGTCTCTCCGGCACAAGAACAACGCGCGCTACCACAACCCTGGGGCAGTGAGGAGAGCGCCCCCTTTTGAGCCCCTCCCTACCCCCTGCAGCCCCGCGGGGGATACGGGGGGGGGGGGGGAGTCTGCACTATGAGGGAAGAGACCCTCCCCCCACAACACAGCGCCCCCTAGCGCCGCATTGGGGAATTGCCCTTGGAACTCATTGCAAGGGCAGAGCCCCCCCGCCCGACCACACTGCTGAGTCCCTGCCCCCTAGTGCCGCAATATGGGGGGCGGGGGGTTGCACTCACCTGCACCACGTGCTGCTGCTTGGGGATGGTGAGGTCCGAGATCTTGAAGCTCAGGGGGTCCTTGAGGCTCTCCAGCAGGGCCAGGTTACAGCACTGGAGGGGGGAGGAGAGCGCAGCATGGCTCGCGGGGGCAGCGCAGGGGCCCGGATGCGACAGGGGGGAGCTGCGGAGGGGGAACTGCCCAGGAGCCGGGCACCCCTCGATGGGGCCCACGCGGGGCTAGTACGGACCCCGCCCCGGCCACAGGGGACGGCTGGAGAAAGCCAGCAGAGGTGAGGGGGGCCCCCGCCCTCCAGTGGATTTGGGGTGTCCCTCCCCATGCCTAGCCCCCAAAGGATAGGGAGCCCCTGCCCCTAAGGGAATGGGGTGCCCTTTCCCCTGCTCACCCCCCAGAGAATAGGGACCCCTCACCCGCCCCCCCCCAGAGAAGAGAGCGAGCCCTGGCCATACCCCCCAGAGGATGGGGGTGCCCCTCCCGCTTCCCATCCCCCACTGGATGGGGGCGGCCCTCCCCTTGCTCACCCCCCAGAGAATAGGGAGCCCCTCTCCCTCACCCACCCCCGCGGAGAAGAGAGCGAGCCCTGGCCACGCCCCCCAGGGGATGGGGGTGCCCCTCCCCCTTCCCACCCACCCCCAGGGGCGGGGCCCCCCCTTACGAAGATGTGGCTCTTGTAGACGAAGGCCGGCCCGCGGCGCTTGGCGACCAGCAGCATCTTGCTGAAGAGGAAGAAGGCGCGTTCCCGGCGCACCCGCTGAACCCGGAACTGCCCCTCCAGCACCAGCTCCCCGAAGGCCTCCAGCTCCGGCCCCATCCAGCCCACCAGCAGCCCCTGCAGCTCCTGGGGGGGACACGGGCGCAGATCAGCCGCCGCGCGGGCCGGGTGGGGGGGGGGCTTGGCTGGACGGGGGGAGGGACCAGCTGGGGGACCGCCAAGGGGGTGACCCGGGGGGAAGGGTCCCTGGCATGGGAGGGCTTGGGGGCCGGGGGGGGGGGGGGGGACAGCTGGGGGTCCAGCCAGGAAGGGACCAGGAGGTGGGGGAGACTAGTTGGGGTCTGCCAAAGGGGGGACCCGGGGGGGAGGAGATCACATCTGGGAGCCTTGGGGGGGGGGGGGTTGTGGAACCAGCTGGGGGGCCGGCCAGGAGAGGCTCTTGGGGGGGTTGACTGGGGTGGTAGGACAGTGCCCCCCCCCACCCCTCACCTGCAGCCGGGCGGCGTGTTCCTGCTTGCGCTTCATGTCGTTGATGTACCAGGCCACGGCCGTCATGGTGATGGTGGCTTCCTCCACCGCCTCATAGCCCGCGCTGCTCCGCTCGCAGTGCCGGGCCAGCTCCTGGGGGGCGGCAGGAGAACGGCCCCTCAAGCACCCACCAGCTCCCCCCGCAGGCAGGGGCCACGGCAGCCTGGGGGGCCTGGCACAGACGCCAGGGAGAGGCCGAGCTGGGCCCTCAGGGCGACAAGGGCCATGCCCCTGGGGGAGCTCCCAGCAGGGGGGGCTAGAGCAGGGTGCAAGGGGGAGTGGGGCGGGAACACTGGCTGTGGGGCAGAGCTCCCAGTCTCTCCCAGCAGGGGGCACTGTGGGGGCGGAGCTCCTAGTCTCTCCCAGCAGGGGGCGCTGTGGGGAGCGGGGCGGAAACCCTGGCTGTGGGGCAGAGCTCCCAGTCTCTCCCAGCAGGGGGCGCTGTGGGGAGCAGGGCGGAAACGCTGGCTGTGGGGGCGGAGCTCCCAGTCTCTGCCAGCAGGGGGCGCTGTGGGGAGCAGGGCAAAAGTGCTGGCTGTGGGCAGAGCTCCCAGTCTCTCCCAGCAGGGGGCGCTGTGGGGAGCAGGGCGGAAACGCTGGCTGTGGGGCAGAGCTCCCAGTCTCTCCCAGCAGGGGGCGCTGTGGGAAGCAGGGCAGGAACCGCTGGCTGTGGGCGGGAGCTCCCAGTCTCTGCCAGCAGGGGGGCGCTGTGGGGAGCAGGGCAGGAACCACTGGCTGTGGGGAGGAGCTCCCAATCTCTCCCAGCAGGGGGCGCTGTGGGGAGCAGGGCAGGAACACTGGCTATGGGGCAGAGCTCCCAGTCTCTCCCAGCAGGGGGCTCTGTGGGGAGCGGGGCGGGAATGCTGGCTGTGGGGCAGAGCTCCCAGTCTCTCCCAGCAGAGGGTGCTGTGGGGAGCGGGGCGGGAATGCTGACTGTGGGGCAGAGCTCCCAGTCTCTCCCAGCAGGGGGTGCTGTGGGGAGCGGGGCGGCGACGCTGGCTGTGGGGCAGAGCTCCCAGTCTCTGCCAGCAGGGGGCGCTGTGGGGCGCGGGGCGGGAGCTCTGGCTGCGGGGGGAGCTCCTGCCTGGGCAGTGCTGGGGTCTTTGCTCCGTGGATTCCTCCGTCTCACCTCCCCATCACAGTCGCTTCAAGCGGGTGCCCGTTCCCAGAGCCCTTTGCAGGGAACCTGCGTACCCCACCTGCGCCTCTGCCCACCTGAATCTCCCGCAGCCCGGGGAGAGGGGCAGGGGGTGTCGGCCCTGGCCCCGCTGGGGGTGTCACCCACCTGCAGCAGGAGATGGTATTTGAGGATCCTCTGGACGGGTTTCAGCAGATAGGTCTCCAGGGGCAGGGAGTGGCACAGCGTGGCCTGGCGCTCCCGGAAAAACCCCGCCAGCACCTGGTTCTCCATGCACTCCCGCAGCACCGACACCGAGCTGCGGGGGAGACGGGCAGGCTAGCCGGGCACCGGGAGGGGGCGAGCGATGCGGGACGGTGCCCGTCCGCCCCAGCACTGGGCGAGGGGGCATGCCTACCCGCCCCGGTCTGGCTCCTAACACCCCTGCCCCCTTCCCCAAGCAGGGCTGGGGGGACAGACTCGGATCCCAGTGGCCCATGCATCCTCTCCCTCCTCCCCCGGCCCGGGGGGGGGGGGTGGGACCCATCAATCCCCCGGCCCTCCGCCCTCCTGGGCTGGGGGCACCTACTCACTTGGGGTAGTTCATGCAGTACAGGGTGTAGATGTCAAATTCCTCGCTCTGCAAGAGAAAACAGGGGGTGTCAGGGGAGGGGGCAGTGCCAGGGACAGGACAGGGGCACGGAGCGAGCGGGGTTGGGAGGCACCAGCCAGGGAGGAAGCTGAGGTGCAGAGAGGGAGGCGGGTTTCACAGCCCCTCTCCCAAAGGGCATCCAACTCCCCCGGTGCTCAGATGCGGCCACCTCTGGGGTGGGGTGCAAGGGTGGTTCATGCACCAATCCCTCGCCTAGCACTAAGATGCATCTGCCTCTGGGGTGGGATGCAGGGGGGCTGTTTATAAGGGATCCCTCACCTGGCGCTGAGATGCAGCCACCTCTGGGGGTGGGGTGTGTGAGGGAGGCTGTTTATACTTGGAGCCCGGCTCCGAGATGCAGCCGCCTCTGGGGTGGGGCGCCGGGGCTATTTTTACAGGGATCCCTCACTTGGCTCCGAGATGCAGCCACCTCTGGGGTGTGGCGCTCCCAGCCTAGACTCCGTCCCGGCCTGGCTGCTCCACTTTGCTTGGCTCCTTCACACTTCGTTCCCACCCTACCCTACCCTTCCAATCTCCCACTGAAGTTCACAGACCCCAGATCGGACCCCCCCCACCCCGCCCCCTCCCCCGCCCCAGCCCCCCCCCCCCCTCCCCCCCCCCCCCCCGCCCCCCTTCCCCCCCCCCCCCCCCCCCCCCCCCCTTTAAACCCGGGCCCCCCCCCCCCCCCCCCCCCCGGCAGGCAGCTCTCCCAACATCCCCTTAGTGGAAATCAGTTTGCTCCATCCATCCATCCATCCATCCTCTCCCACTCCATTCATCCATCCAGCAGCGCTCTTTCCCCCTCCAACCCCCATCCATCCATCTATCCTTTATCCACCCACCCCCCCCCCTTCCCCCCCCCCCCTCCCCCCCCCCCCCCCGCCCCCCTTCCCCCCCCCCCCCCCCCCCCCCCCCCGGCAGGCAGCTCTCCCAAGATCCCCTTAGTGGAAATCAGTTTGCTCCATCCATCCATCCATCCTCTCCCACTCCATTCATCCATCCAGCATCTCTCTTTCCCCCTCCAACCCCCATCCATCCATCTATCCTTTATCCACCCAGCCCCCATCCTTCCACCCCTCTGTCCCCCCAACCACCCTTCATTCTTTCCATTCCTCCTTCCCCCCTCCCTCTCTCAGCCCTCCCCCGCCAAAGGGTCCCCCTAACCAGACTGGGTGGGGCTCACTCCCCCTACTGCTCTGCTCCAACTCCCCCTGGTTGGGAGGGGCCCCTTTCTCCTTGCAAAGGGCTGGGGGGGATGAGATGACCCGTCCCTGTCCCACCCCTCCGTCGGCGCCTGTACCCAACGTTGAACGGAGCCGGAGGGAGCTCGTGCAGTACACACCTGGGTACACTAGGGGGTGCAGGAGAGGCAGAAAGGGGTTGCAGCTGGCTGCTGGAGGGGGGCAGGGAGGGGCAGGACAGGTGGGCCCTTACCCGTTGCACAAAGCACTCGGCGATGGCGTGGGCGCTGCTGCTGTTCTCCAGCTCTTCCAGGAGCTCGCTGCACAAGGGGGAGAAACAGGGCAGGGGGTGAAGCCGCTGATGCAAGGGGCACGCAGTGTAAAGGCTGTTTCTGAGGGGGGCGGGGGGGCTCTGTGTCATCAGGAGACCCCTCTGCACGCACCCAGAAACTGCATCTCCAGACGCCAAATTTGCATGTAGTTTGCATAATTGCACTCCACTATACAGGTTGGCACTGGCTGGATTCGAACCCGTGACCTCAACGTACAAGGCACTGAGGCCAAGTCCCTGAGCCGTGCACCTTCCCTTCCTTTCAACGCAAGCAACAGGTGCAGGATTTCTGCTGCAAAGGCCCGGTTCCCGCCCGCCACCAGCACGAAAGGAGAATCCCCACTAGCCGCTAGCAGTATAGGGGCCATGACACACAAATGGGGCAGTGCTGATTAGAGCCAGTAGAGGGCAGCGGCACTCACACGCTTAGCAGCCAGGCCAACCCTCTCCCAATGCTTTAAGGAGTGGGTGGGGGGTGAATTTACACAGCAGGTGGGTTCTCTGGATTCTGGATGCGCCAGGGTCTCACTTCTCTAGGGCGAACCCGCTGGGCCACTGGGGTTAGGGAAAACTGGGAGGAGAGAGCGCCCCCTAGTGAGCCCTCTCGCTCCCAGCCGCACAGCGCCCCCTAGTGGCCAAGGGCTGCGACTGCCAAGAGCCCACAGGACCGGGCCCCGTCCCTACTCAGATCTGTCCTCGCAAGGCCCGTCACCCCAGCCCCACGTCCCATGCCTGCCCCAGAGCGGGCTCCCTCCCCGCCCCACCCACCCCCACTGTTAACCCTACGCTTCCCCGGGGATAACGGCGGCTCTGTTCCGAGGGAGCCCCCCAGCCAGACCCCTGCCCCGTCCCTCCCACAGACTCCCTGGCCATCAGCGCCCAGAGAACACCCGCCCCCACCCCGCCCCCTCACACGGCCCCGCCAGGAAACGAGCTCCGGGAACCGGCCGGGCTGCAGAGGAAAACCCAGCCGCAAACCACATGGCGGAAGGCGCGGGGGGGGGGAGGGAGGGGAAGGGTTCCTCATTGATCCACCCTGCCCCCTCCAACCCTCCCCAGCCAAACACTGCCATGGGGGGGGAACCCATCCCCCATCCCTTCCTTCCACTTACTCGTTTCTGCATTCCTTCCTTTCAAACCGACCCCACACGCACCCTAAACCTGGCTGCAACTGATACCCTGCAGTTCCCACAGACCTGATTCCGAGCCGGCCCCCTCTAACCACTAGACCCCACTCCCCTCCCAGAGCTGGAAATAGAACCCAGGAGTCCTGGTTCCCAGCCCCCTGCTCTAACCACTAGACACCACTCCCCTCCCAGAGCTGGAAATAGAACCCAGGAGTCCTGGTTCCCAGCCCCCTGCTCTAACCACTAGACCCCACTCCCCTCCCAGGGCTGGAGAAAGAACCCAGGAGTCCTGGCTCCCAGCCCCCTCCCCCTGGTCTAACCACTAGATCCCACTCCCCTCCCAGAGCTGGGATAGAACCCAGGAGTCCTGACTTCCAGCCCCCCCTCTAACCACTAAATCCCCACACCCCGTATTGCAACCCCTGTTTGCACTCTAATGCAAAGTTGTCCCCCCCACCCCCCGACTAGGAAAACTGCCCAAGAAAGCGAGGACGCCTCTCCCCATGAAGAGGTGTCCTGGGTGGGGCCTGGGGTGGGGTGTGAGGGAAGCCCCCCCCCCCCATCACGCTACTGAGCCCCCGCTTGGCATCCGGCTCCTTCCCCTACAGGGTTAAGCACCCCGGGCTCGGCCGGCCCACGCAGCTGAAATACTTAAACAGACGCAGATGGGAGTTCTCACTCTTACAGGAAACAACCTCCGCCCCCCCCTTTCCCCTCCCCCACCCTGAGAAGAGAGTTGTGGGGGGGGAGGGTGGCCCTGAGCCAGCCCTGGCTGCAAACCGAACGCGCCACGCAAACCAAGCGCCCGGCCCCGAGACGCTTCGTTCGCTGCCCCCGCTAGCAAACCGCTGGGGCGTCCTGCCCCCACCCAGCAAAGCGCCCGGATCCCTGGGGGAACAGCCCTGGGCCTTTTAGAGGGGGGGGGGGGGCGCCTGGGAGGCCGGACTCCTGGGTTCTATTCCCAGCTCTGAGAGGAGAGCGGTGTCTAATGGTTAGAGTGAGAGGAGCTGGGAGCCAGGGCTGCTGGGTTCTGTTCCTGGCTCCGGGAGAGGGAGTGGGGCCTAGTGGTTAGATCTCACCTCACATGGGCTTGGAGGGGTTTCTCTTTAACCCCATTGTTACAGCAAAGGAGAAACTGAGGCGCGCCCGGCTGGATGGCGGAGGACCCCGCATCTCCAAGGATGCTGAAACACTGGGCGGGGGGCAGAGCAGAGATACAGGAATAGTCCGAAGAGGGAGAAGGGCGGGGGGCAGCCCACCCCCGCGGGTAGGGCACTGGAGTGAGAACTCACTGGATATTTTCCTAAAAGATCTGCTCTGGAAATTATTTGGGGGCAGGTCTCTGGCCTGTGCCATCCAGGAGATCAGGCTACATGATACCAACGGGCCCTTCTGGGCTTGGCATCTATGACTCTATGAACAAGCCACTCCCCGCTCTGGGACTCAGTTTCCTCTGAGGGACTGTCGCTTGTTCTGTGTCTGTGCAGCTCCTGGCAGGATGGGACCCTCAATGTTTCATTTCGACTTTATCGTCATTTGAGTTTGACTTTTAGATTGCATTAAAATATTAAATATACCATATACACCATTGAATATTGTGTCCGCCCAGGCCAGGAGGGCTCCCCACATAAAGGACGTGGGTGATCTTGTGCGATCACCTTTTCCGTGAGCGTTTGCACGGCAGCCGGGAGCGTTTGTGAAAACGTCTCTGATCCCGAAAGTTTCACCAATTAAAAAACCAGGGAAATTCCCCCATGCAAAAATAAAAAACGTTGTGAACTTTGAGAAAGTTGTTTGAGTCAAAGCAAATCATCAAAACTGTTCAATCTGTCATTTAGCTCAAGGTTCCTCCCTGCGCCCGGAAAATTTTGACTTTTGGGGCAAAATCTTGAATTTCGGCCAGAGACTAAAATATTTCAAGTCAATAGTCATAGCTAAGGTACCTTATGATCTCATTCTCTATGGGCCAGGCTCTCTGATTGGACTACATCTCCCATGATGCACCACTTTCTCCTCTCTTAGTGAGGCCATGCTGCATCATGGGAGATCTAGATCCCGAGGTTGCAGGTTCAATCCCCACACGGGGGTCACTGTTACCAAAGTTGTAGGGAACTCAGAAATCAACTCAATACCCCCAGTAAGTCCCTCTCCTGATCGTCTCCCACCATTCTCTCCCTGCCCAGCGGGCGCTAGGGGGCAGCGGACTCACCTGTTGAACTCATAGATGTCTTCGATGTTGCAGAACAAAGTGCTCACTTGCTCAGGTTTGAGGGGCAGGTGTCCACTGTCTATGATACAGCCAAGATAATCCTGCAAAACAGGAATGGGTCAGACCCTGGCGTTCCCGGAACGCCTCTCCTCCTGCAAAGCACTTTGCAGACATCACCAGGCAATGCTGCATCATCATTTCATCCACGGTGCAGATGGTGGCTGTAGGGTGGGGCGTGGCAGCTGTTTATTCAGGGATTACTCATCCCAGCACTGAGATGCAGCCACCTCTGGGGTGGAGCCTGGTAGCAGATTATACAAGGACGCCTCACTCAGCACTGAGATATGGTCACTTCTGGGGTGGGCCAGGGCAGTTGTTTATACAGGGGTCATTCCCCCAGCACTGAAGTCCAACCACCTCTGGGGCAGCACCCGGCAGCTGTTGCATAGCACACTGCACAGGGACCACCCACCCACGGTTGAAATGCGACTGACCTGGGGTGGGGCATGGCAGTTGCTTAACAGCCAGCCACACAGCAACATTGCTGCAGGATGACATGCCCAACAGTGAAATTCAGAAACCTCTGAGGTGGAGCACGGCAGCTGTTTATACAGGAATCCCTCGCCCAGCACCAAAATGCAGCCACCTCTGGCAACGGGGCTCGGTAGCTCTTAATACAGTTGTCCCTCACCCAGCACTGAGATGCCGCCACCTCTGGGGTGGAGCATGGCAGCTGTTTATACAGAGATCCCTCACCAATGAGACACTGCACTGGCTCAGCCATGGGGAGAGACCATGGTGCATCGTGGGAGATGGAGTCTGGCCAAGGTGGGTAAATGTTGCTAGCGGCTGGATTCAAGGGGCACCATCATCCCGGTGACTGCGAAGGGGTGGAAAGAGCTGAGCTGAAATCTACATGCAGCACGGACCGGGGCAACTTTCCCTCCGGAAGCCAACATGTTTAGGGGTGAGGGACTGGGAGCCAGGACACCTGGTTTCCATCCCCAGCTCTAGGAAGGCATGTGGTATAAGGATCAGATGAGGACTCCTGGGTTCTTTCCCAGCACTGGGAGGAGGGGGAGGAGCCGGAGAGTCAGGACTCCTGGGTTCTTTCCCAGCTCTGGGAGGAGGGTGGGGTGTAAAGATTAGAGGGGAGGGGGGGAAAAGGGGGCAGGACTCCTGGGATCTATTTTTAGCTCTAGGAGGGGGATGTGTGGTTTGATGATCAGAGCAGAAGCCAGGACCCGCTCTGCGCCTCGGTTTCCCCGAGTGAAATAACATTTCCTTCCACCCCCTGGGCATCACTGTGCTGAACGTCCCGGCCTTCGCCCACCCACCAAACGCTGTTAATAAACCCGGAAAGAGCTCTGCTGAGACAATCTGTTAAATCAATCTCATTTCGGTGCCAGTGACCTTTCGCTAGCTCCCCCGTCACAGCCAGAAAAACCTGCCTGTCCACGCGGAGACTCAGCGCTGGCCAGGACCCGGCACAACTCCGGAGAATTCACAACAGCCCTAGAATGCAGGGACCTGCCCTGATCACAAGCTGCACAACCGAGATTTCAGGAGCTCCTGCTCGGATTCTGCCCCGAGAGGAACCCAGGCAATGGCAGAGGCAAAAGGTGCCGAGCAATCACTCCAAAAAGATCTACTTTGGGGGGTGGGGCCAGAGGGAACCCCAAACTTTTATAGCCACAATACGAAATCAAAAATAACCGTCAATTTTCCAGACGAGCGGTTTCTCCGCCCCAAAACGCACGCACTGAATTTGATTTGGGGGAAACGACCGGGAATTTTTGGAATCCCCATTTGACCCGAACCAAATTATTTTCCATTTTTCAGAACGGCCCGCAAACCAAAAAGAGCGCATTTTGGGGAACGGAAGAAGTCGCAGCTCCCGAAAGGTTCGCCAAATAAAAAAACCTGGGAAATTCCCCTGGGGGGGGGGGAATAAAAAACTTTGTTAAACACGGAGAGAGCCGTTAGATTCAAAGCAACTTGTCAAAACTGCAAAATCCCTCCATATGGCTCAGCCACCCTCCATTTACCAATGCCCCTTATCAATCTCAGCCATTTTGGTACCCGCCCCTACTCCCCATTATGCTCAGAATCTGTTAGTTCTAATCCCGCTGAGATCAGGGCCCCATTGTGCTTGGAGCTGTAGATTCCTGCAGCAGAGTTCCCTGCTTAAAAGATGGTACAATCTCAGGCTAGACGGACTAAAGATGGGAGAGACTGAGGACTATTATCCCCATTCAGCAGATGGGGAAACTGAGGCACGTCGCGTAAGGCCCTCCTTTTCAGAACTGCCAGTCATGGATGTTTAGCACTTCTAATTATTAGGCCTCAAGTGGTTTGCTCATGGTCACCCAGGGAGTCTGCGGTGGAGCTGGGAATAGAAGCCAGTCTCCTGAGTGCCATATCCTCTGCTCTAACCACTGCACATCACTCCCCTCCCCAACCTGCCAATAGAACCCAGGAGTCCTGGCTCCCATCCCGCCCCTGCTCTAACCACTAGATTCCCCTCCCCTCCCAGACCTGTCAATAGAATCCAGGAGTCCTGGCCCTCGTCCCCCCACCCCCACTCTATCCACTAGATTCCCCTCCCCTCCCAGACCTGGCAATAGAACCCAGGAGTCCTGGTTCCCGTCCCGCCCTGCTCTAGCTAGTAGATTCCCCTCCCCTCCCCGAGCTGTCAATAGAACCCAGGAATCCTGGCTCCCATCCCCCCCTGCTCTAACCACTAGATTCCCCTCCCCTCCCCGAGCTGTCAATAGAACCCAGGAGTCTTGGCTCCCAGCCCCCTTGTTCTAAGCCCCTGCACTGGGAGGGGAGGGGGGTCTAGTGGCTAGAGCAGGGGGGCTGGGAGTCAGGACTCCTGGGTTCTACTCCAGGCTAATGGTTAAAACCAAGCACTGGGAGGCCTTTGGTCCAGGGGCCCGTGATCCGTTTCTCGCCGGGAGCATGAGTCCAGCTCTGGGATGAGCCGTTTGCTGCCGGGGCTGGAGTTACCGGCGAGCCGATCCCCTCAGCTCCCTGCCTGGATCCAGGCTCCCGGCAGACGCTCCCCGCCCCCACCCGCCAGAGCTCGCATTTCAGCCCTTCCTGCCGGAGGAATAACTGGGATTCTTTGGGCCTCTCTCGGGGCAGCCGGGGCCTGTCTGACCGGCCAGGGCAGGCGCTGATCCACTGACACTCGCGAGGCAGCTGAGCAGCAACTTACTCCCCCCGCCCACCCCGAAAATCGTTATGCTGCTCACAAAGGTCCCTCCGGGGTCACCTCTGTGCTGAGACGGCGCTGCTGAGTGGCCAGGGGGTTGGGCTGGGCCTCAGGACTCCCGGGTCCTACTCCTGGCTCTGCCCCAGATTCGCCATGTGACCGTGGGGCAGTCACATCCCCGCTTTATGACTCAGTTTCCCCACCCTTTGTCTGTTTAGACTAGACGCTCTTTGGGGCGGCGCCTGTCTGTGCAGCACCCGGCGCCGTGAGGCCTCGATCTCGGGTGGGGGCCTAGAGCCGCTACTGGAAAATCAATGGCAATTAATATT
This sequence comes from Platysternon megacephalum, assembly GCA_003942145.1. NCBI lineage: Eukaryota > Metazoa > Chordata > Testudines > Platysternidae > Platysternon > Platysternon megacephalum. The sequence goes on from QXTE01000439.1 coordinate 500,648, forward strand.
GTTTATTAAGGATATGCATTAGCATAAAGAAACCCATAGCAAAATCGGGGCCCCATTAACTGGGGTGTTGTACTTCCTCCCCGCAACGTCCCCTGCTGGGAGAGGCTGGGGCTGGAGCAGCCGGGAGCTCCACACAGCCAGGGCCCTGCCCCGCTCCCCACAGCGCCCCCTGCTGGGAGAGGTCGGGGCTGGAGCAGCCGGGAGCTCCCCTCACAGCCAGCTCCTGTCCTGCTCCCCACTGCGCCCCCTGCTGGACGAGGCTGGGGCTGGAGTAGCCGGGAGCTCCCCCCACAGCCAGCATCCCCCGCCCCGCTCCCCACAGCGCCCCCTGCTGGACGAGGCTGGGGCTGGAGTAGCCGGGAGCTCCCCCCACAGCCAGCATCCCCCGCCCCGCTCCTCACAGCGCCACCTGCTGGACGAGGTCGGGGCTGGAGCAGCCGGGAGCTCCCCCCACAGCCAGTGCCCCTGCCCTGCTCCCCACAGCGCCCCCTGCTGGACGAGGCTGGGGCTGGAGTAGCCGGGAGCTCCCCCCACAGCCAGTGCCCCCGCCCTGCTCCTCACAGCGCCCCCTGCTGGACGAGGCTGGGGCAGCCAGCCGCTCCCCCTGCTGCTCCCTTCGCTCACCTCCACGATGCTCCTCAGGTCCCGGACGTAAGCCTGCTCCGTCTCCACAATCTCCAGCACCACCCGGTCCAGTTGGGACAGCTTGACCCGGCGTTCCCTGGCTCTGGCAGGCCCGGGGGACCAGGCAGTGCCGCCGCCACGCTTGGCGCCCCCCGGTGGCCCCTCGGCCTCGGCCGGCCCCTCCAGCAGCGCCACCGGGGTGAGATCGAGGCTGATGTCGCTGCCGTTCTGCTGGGCGTCGGGCGGGTAGCCGGCGGGGCAGCCCCCGCCCAAGGCCCCGCTGCTGCCGAAGGCGCTCTGGCTGTCGGGCAGGGAGGCGGAGGAGGCGGAGGAGCTGAGGCTGACCGGCCGCTCGCCGTCCGAGCACACCGTGTTGACCGAGGTGCAGCTGCCCGAGATGGTGGCGGCGGCCATGCCGCCGGCGATCCCGCTCAGCGAGGACACGGAGGATGGTCTGGCGGCCACTGAGGGGGGGAGAGCGAGACGGACGGGTTAGCGGCACCCACCCTGCTGGGAGATTCCCCATCGCGCAGCGCCCCCTGCTGGGAGAGGCTGGGGTTGAAGTGGCCGGGAGCTCCCCTTACAGCCAAGGCTCCTGCCCCGCTCCCCACAGCGCCCCCTGCTGGGAGAAGCCAGAGCTGGAGTTCCTGGGTTCGCCACCCTGCTCTTGGAGGGGAGTAGGGTTTACTAGTCAGAGCAGAGCGGTGAGTCTGGACTCCTGGGCTCCCCCCGGACGGAGCTCTGTCGCTGGGTGACGTTGGGCAAGCCCCACGCCTCCCCCCCGTGCCTCAGTTTCTCCCTCTGTGTAAGAGGTACCGTGACACCCTCCTCCCTCACCACTGAGGGGCGCGCGCATGCAGGTGGCTAAACTCATTCGTGCCTGCAGAGCTCCTCCGACGGGACACACCGGGGGAGCCAAGGGGCCACTGCATGGATGCCCAGGGCTCAGGCGGATTTCCCCGTGCCCACAAGCAGCAGCAACGGCCGGAGCATCAAGGGATCGATTCCTCCCCCCTCCACCTCTGTGGCTCTCCGGCCCAGCGTGGCCGGGAACGGCCGCAGCTCTCTCTGTTCAGCCCTTCTCAGGCTGGGCCTCCGGCACTAATAGGAGACAGGTGCACCCCATGAGCCAGGGGGCGGGTCCTTTCTAGTCCCAATGTCCCTCCGGCCCAGACCCCGATGAGCCGGCTCCATCGGATGCCCCCGGCACCCGCCCATGCATCCTGCAAACCACCCCATCCTGGAGCTGCAACCACATTGAGCTCAAGCAGCTTCCTCCCGCCGCCCGCCGCCCCCCACCCCCCATCGTCACCTCCGAACCCGGCTCCGCGGGGTTGTGCCCCCATCTGAGGTGGCGACGCCAGGGGGGACCCGTCCCCAGCTGCACTTCACGCTCCCCACCCCCGCCCCGGCTCCGCTCTCCGAGAGCTTCCTCGCCCGCCTTGCACCTTCGAGGCTGTGGTTTGCGTTGCATTGTGGGAGGAGAGGCTCTGCACACACACACCCTGCGCACACTGAGCTCTGCCGCTCGGGGAAAGGTTTGCACAAAAATATACATTAGAGACGGGGCCCTGGATTCAGATAGTCCCTGGGCAGCTCGGTGCTGGGTTCTGGTCCTGGGGCATGAGCCCAAGTCTCTCATCTGTATTTATTTATTATATACACAGATCCCTCTATGCACACGCGCACACACACACACACACACCACTAAGCACATACCCCTGTGCGCACACACACACACCTCTATGCACATATCCATTCACACACACGTACCTCTGTGCACGCACACACCTCAAGGCACACAACTCTCTATGCACACCCACACACTTCCATGCACACACACATATGCATACACACACCCCAAGTGTGTGCACACACACCCTCTATGCACGCACACACACCCTCTATGCACGCACACCCCGCTGTACAAACCCAGCCCTCTATGCACTCCCGACACGCACACCCAGACACACACACCATGCATTCGTGCACAAATGAACTTTTCCCATGCACTCACCCGCCACTCACACTCGCCCCTCGTGCATGCGCACACCACCACGCACATATTACACAAGCGCACCGCTGTTTAAACACACAGATGCACAAACGCCTCTACGCACACATCTCCCTCTATGCATACACGGCCACCCCAGCCACACGCACAAATGTGCGCTCCCCCCACGCACACACAATTCAAGGCCACTCCGTGCCTGTGCCCCCACCCCTCCATGCACGCGCACACTCGCCCCAACCCAGCACTGTGCACATGCACCAGTGCACAAACACCTCTCTGCATGCACGGACACCCCGCAGGTACCCACACACCCCCATGCACAGAGAACAATGGAGAATTTTACAGACACACACACACACACACAGAGTGGATTTGAATAGCCGTGGGGAGTGTCACACAGACAGCAGTATAACAATACCTCCCAGCTCGCATCATTGGCTGATCTCAGGGCGCTCCGTTTTACCGAGGGGGAAACTGAGGCACAGAAAGGGGAAGGGACTTACTCACAGGCCCCCAGCGGCAGAGCCGGGATGGAGCCCGGGTCTCCTGAACACCAGTCCAGCACACTATCCACTAGGCCACACTGCCTCCCATCTACGGTGGCACAAATATACGGACCCTTCGTCCTCCCCCGTTGCCCGTGCTCCAGGAGCAGGACTCTGGCAGCAGGAGGCCTGGGGTCGGGGTCTGCCGGCCCCATGGACTCCAATGGAGCGACGCCCATTGACACGAGCCGGGGATCTGGCCCCTCCCGACAGTTCACATCTCTCTGGCCCTTTCAGTTCCGGCCAGCGAGCAGGTGAGTCAAAACAAACAGCAGCCACAGAGCCAGAGAGAGGAATCGACTGCACGCGACACTTCAGCGGGAGGAAGTGGAACATGAACCAAGCAGGGGCGGGACACCGGGGAAAGGGGGGGGGGGGGGGGCGCCGGCACTGCCTGGCTGTCTCCGTGCGCCCTGGCGGCATGCCTCAGTTTCCCCTTTAAAAGCCGCACCCGATGCTTTCAAATGGGGGGTGGAGGGACCAGCTTCAATGCAGACAATGGCTCTTCAATGCAGACCGGCTGGGTGGGGGTCCCTGCTTGTCTCTTGTCAGTTTCAATGGCGGGGGAAGGGTTAAATGCGATCCCTTAAAGGGCCCATCCACCCCTCCATGCGCCAGGCTCCTCATGCCAAGACTGCCAGGAATGCGGAAGCCCTCGGACGACCTGTTTGCTTTTGTCTCCCCATTGGGGGCCTCCTCGATCCAACCGGCTGCGTGAAGCCTGGAGGTTTATTATTCAAACCCTGGCCCCCCACTCGCTGGAAGGGAGGGGGGTGGGACTGGCGCATGCCCAGGCTGAGATGCCCGGCCCCGGCATGGAGTCCATGACTCCAGCTCTGACCCCCCTGCCCCTCCCCGGTCGCCTCCTCCTCCGGCTGCCCCCTTCGGGCCGGGATCCGCATCTTTGGGCCTAAGAGTCAGCTCCCCGCCATCGCTGAGCTCTGGGCTGGGGTTGTGGGGAGGTCGCTTTGACTCCCTTTGTTCTGGGTCCTGCCCGGCTTCCAGTGTCTTTTAGAGCAGCCTCTGGGCTGCTCTAACTCACCCCCCACAGTCCCCATCCACCCAGAGCCCCTCTCTGCCTCATCTGAGCTAGGATCAGCACCCATCGCTCTGCTGGGGTGGGTTATTCGGCTCTGAGAAGTGGTTTGCAGCCGGGGTGTGATGGAAAACCCCATCTGCTGCTGCTGCTGCTATTCAGCTCTGTTTACGTAGGGCTGCCGCTGAGCATGGGGATCTGCAGGCGCAGCTGGGAGACGCTCGTCGTCCGAGTGGACAAAACACGGGGCAGCAGTTTGGGGGAGGGGGGAGGTGTGGGGCGGGTTTCAAGAAGGCGGGGGGTGGCTGGTGGGTTAGGGATGGGGAGATCGTTCAGGGGCTGCAGGGAAGAGGGAATGAGAAAGAGCGTGGGAAGAAGAGAGACAAGGAGCCCGTGAAGCAAATCACAATCACTGTGCCCCCATCTGACAGATGGGGAAACTGAGGCACGGGGGGGGGGAGAGATTTCCCCAAGGTCAGCCAGCGAATCGGTGGCAAAGCTGGGAATAAAATCCAGGAGTCCTAGCTCCCAGGGCCCCCCACTCTAACCCATTAGACCCCCCCCCTCCCCTCCCCCATCTGGGAAAAGAACTCCCAATCTGCCCGCTCTAGCTACTAGACCTCACTCCCCTCCCACACCGGAGAATAGGACCCAGGAGTCCTGCCTCCCCGTCTCTGCTCTGTGCAGTAACCCACCCCATCTGCGGGCGGGGCAGATCGCCTCATCAGCCCGGGAGCTCTGCGGCCAGCCCCACAGGGGGTCCCACCGCGTGGTGGCCCCGGGCACCAACCTTGATTGCCTGCTTTCTTCTTGCTGCCCCGACGGGCTCCCTCAGGCATGGTGCTGTGGTCTCCGACGGACGTCCTGCGCAGAGAGGGAGACAACGCCGAGTCACAAGTCACAAACCAGGAGTCTCACAACCGCCTCGCTCCAACCCACAGTCCACACTCGAGTCGAAACATTCAGGTTTGGATTGGATTGGATGATCTTCCGGGGGGGGGTGGGGGGGGAGAGAGGGGAGGCCTGGGTCATTTACCAAATTTCAGCTGGATACTGGATTCTTCTTCCCTCTCGCGCCTAAAAGATAATCACCATCGTGCACAGAGCAAACAGCTTCCATGCCTAACCCCAGAAGTGGCTGCATCTCGGCACTGCGTGGGGAAAAACAACCCCGTGGGCACAACGGAAGCACGAGCCACTCGGTGCAAGATGCACCGAGGAGCAGACCACTTTATGGCCCCAGGGCAAGTGTCCCCCAGGCGCCACCAACAGGACCAAGCCTCGTCCGATGCAAGCCGGGGAAGAACCCAAGGTGAATCCACGAGCTCACGAACGCGGAGGCACCTTTCTGCTGCAGACTGGGACGGGCATGTGCCTGGGGGGGGCTGATCCTCGTGTCGCCCTTTCCCTGCACCGGTGCAAATGCAGCCTGGCTCATCTGGGCAGCCTTTTGCTCTGCTGCAGGTGTTGCTGCAGGTGCAGAGCGACAGGGAATCGGGTCCCTCTGCCTGAGGCACATCTGGGTCATCCACTAACTGCCACTGCCACCAGGGAAGCTAGTTTAGCGGAGGGAGCAGCCTAGGCTGAGAACACGGAGGATAATAGCACTTCCCTTTGCCTCGATGTGGAAGCATCATTAACCCCTTGTGCAAACTGTGCAGTGTTGGTGCAACTCACACCATGCAAACTGCATTGCACGGTCCTCGTGCAACTCCCCCCTCGTGCAAGCTGCATTGCACGGTGCTGGTGCAACCTTAACGATGCAAACTGCATTGCACAGCATTGCTGCAAGTCCTTCTCATGCAAACTGCATTGCACAGCATTGGTGCAAGTCCCCCTCGTGCAAATTGCACTGTGCTGGTGCTGCTGGGGCACCATGCAAGCTGCTGGGGCAACCCTTCTTGGGCAAAATGCACTGCACCCTGTTGGTGCAGCCCCCTCTCGTGCGAACAGCATGGTGTTGGCGCAACCCACACCGTGCAAATTCTGCTGCAACATGCCGGGGCAATCCCGCCTCGTGCAAACTGTGCGGTGTACGCCAACTCCCCCTCGTGCAAACTGGTGCGAACAGCGGCTTGCACCACCCCAGCTTCCCCGGGGCAGACTCTGGGAGCTCAGGAACCGGCCTGCCACGAGGAGTCTCACACCTCCGTGCCAATCAGCCGGGCCTGGTCCCCGCTCAGCTCCGTCTGGCGGGGTTGGAGCAAGGTCAGGATTGCTCAGCTGCCAGCCGCCGCGCGGAGGAGTGTATCACAATCATATCAGACAGCCCTTCTGCCCTACCACCACCCCCGCGTCCTTCCCTCTTTCCTGGGGCTGCAAGAAACGGGCGAAAGCTGGCACCGCTCATGCCCGCTGCCCTCCGGGTGGGCCTACGGCTTTAATTCCTGCACAGCTCACTGCTTCCCCCTATTCATCTCCGTGGACCAGAGCACAATCAACACAGGCTGGGAACACAATGCAGCCTATTTTGAGCCCAGTGACTTCAGCCGGACCAAACCACTTCAACCCTCAGGAGTTTCAACAGTTGTGCGCCACCGGCCACTGCCAGGAGCGACAGGTGCCCCCAATGCCCGTGGCCCCTGCGATGGCTGGGGATTGTTTAGGCAAGATACACCCCGATGAGCCGAGCTGGCGCCCCACGCCCCACGCTGCAACCAAACCCCAGAAACCGTCTGACCAATTGTGCATCGGGGGGTGGGGAGCCAAAATCCTTCCTGACCCCCGCAAGGTGGCCGGGTGCAGCCCTGAAGCATGAGATTAGATTATAGTCATTAAGTGCACGTTGAGGGCAATCGCAGCTCATCGATAACGGGGATCGAGACGAAGCAACAACCGTCCCCCTTAACGTTCTAAACGGAGGACCCAAAGGAAAAAGATTGGGGGGGAGGGGGGCGGTTGATGGGACAAGACAGCCTCCCCCGAAATAAACCCAAATACAAGTAGGTTCCCACCCCCGCAAGCAGATGCAGGCTGGCCTTGAGGTTAGGGCATGGGGCTGCCAGTCTCCAGCTCTGCTACAAACGTCCTGTGTAGTATTTTTTATTATTTGGTATATTTTGGTAGGACCTAGCGGCCCCAGATAAGATCCAGGCCCCATCACGCCGGGTCTGGGGTTACAGGTGGAGCAACTATTAGGTCTATTACGGTAGCACCTAGAGGTCCCAGCGAAGATTGGGGCCTCACCGCGCCGGGTGCTGCACAGACCCAGAGCCAGCCCCGACCGAAAGAACTTCCAGTCCGATCCACTTCGGAAGTGGAATAAGCTGACTCGGAAAAAGGCACTTCGCTTGGTGCACGGGAACCTACTGTGTTTTCAGTTCACACCTGACCTTAATCCGGAGTAACTTCCCCATGTAGATAAGCCCTATAGACAAAGGAAGGATCATCCGCCCCATGGGGAAACTGAGGCCCAACGAGACACGAAGGGCACTAGATTCCATAGTGAGTCTGTGGCAGCGCCAGGAATCCAACCCGGATCTCTTCAAGCCCAGCCTGGTGTGGTAACCAGAAAACCACATGGGGAGTCCCGTGTGCCTCAGTTTCCCCACCTATACAATGAGCAGGAGGATCCTTCCCTATCTCCCGCGGCAGTTGTGGGGAGAGCAATTGCGATCCCTAGCGCTTTTCATCATCGAAACGTCGGGCTGGAAGGGACCCCGAGAGGTGATCGTGTCCAGGCCCCTGCGCTGCGGCCAGACCGAGTTAACCTAGCCCAGCCCTGACTGGGGTTTGTCCAGCCTGTTCTTAAAAGCCTCCAGTGACGGGGATCCCACAACCTCCCTGGGACGCCTGTTCCAGAGCTTCACTCCCCGGAGGGTTCTCAGTTCTCCCCAGTTGCCTCCCTGGTCTAACTCCTGTTAGCAGTTACATCTCAAAGAACTATACCAAGGAGGTCAGTATCATTAGCCGCATTTGGGTAAACCGAGGCACGGAGGGGCCAGGGACTTTCCCACGATCACCCAGTGGAGAACACAACCCAGGTTTCCTGTGTCCCAGTCTAGCGCTCAATCCACTAGGCCACGCTGCGCCTAGCGCAACCCACGACTCCTGATCAGGGTGATACCACACGACAAACAGCAACCGAAGACGCGAGGGGGTTCGACGACCCCGGGGGCGGGCGTGAGGCCCAGCTGCCCGCCAGCAGGGCGGCGGTGGAGGGGACGCCTGCTCCGTGCCCAGAAACCAGGGTGGGTTTACACTCACTCCCAGCAGTTCCCTCGGGTCGGGTGCCAGAGTCGCATTCCTGAGCTAATGCCGCTTTCCAGATTCCCCCACCCAAATCCCCAGGCTTAAAACAGAAAGAGAGTGGGGGAAAATATCCCCTAATAAGGTCAAACGGGACACCCTCCACGGCAGAAAGAACGTGGCCCAGCGGCAGGCTTTGGAGTGGGAATCCAGTCGATTTCCGCCGGGGCGGCCGAGGGCAAACCTGGGCTCAATTGAGAATCGGTTCTTGGGTCTTTGGTTTTCACGGACATCTTGGTCCTGGTTCTCAGTCACGCTCAGGTCCCCCTGGGAGGCTCTGGGGTGGGAACGGCTGCCCTGAGAATCTCCCACCCACAGGGGGCCTCCCCGGTCTGCCGGGAGCTGGTGTAAGGGCCCTGCTCACAGCCCCCGGATCGGGGCCGCAGCCGGAGCACCCTGCGCTGTGGCTATTCTCTGCTCTCCAGGGCCCAGAAGGGGCGCAGCATGCGTTAGAGCAGCCCTGAGGCTGCACCGAGTGGACCAGGCAGGGCTCAAAATACAGGGAATGTAAAGGGGGCCCAAAGGGATCCCGCCATCCTTGCTCCAGGCTCCTAGGAGCTGCACCCTGTGGGTCCTGGGGGGGGAGGGGGGGGGCAAAGAATAGCCACAGCGCAGTGCGCTCCAGCCATACCCCGGAAGCTAAAACTGCATCTCTCTGGATCTTGTACAGCGCCTGGCACATTGTCACAGCTCCACGGTCAATGACAGCGACCAAGACGAAGCAAAACCCGTCCTCCCTGTCATTCCAAACAAAGAAACCCCAAGCGGAAGGATCCCATGCATAAAAAAAAGAGGGGGTGCAGGTGAAAATATTTGGTGCTTCCTGTAAGGCCCTAGCTTCTGGAGTCATGGGATTTCTTACAAATCTAGCTTGCTTGAGTTTCTAGCCGTCATGTCTTCCGAGAAATCCTTGGAAACATGGACTGAGCATGACCCTAAGGATTACAAAAACCAGAAGGGAAGTAAAAAGAAAACCCCAACATTATTCAACATGAAATGTCTCCATGGCTCCAAACTGAACGTCCTCAGAATTCATGTTTCCTGGGAATTTTGTTCTAATGCAGAGCGAAGTTTCCCCTCCTCAAAATGTCGCAATTTCCCACAGAATAGAAATCTCGGGAGTCCAGCCCGCTCTAAAAGCAGATCAGACCTGACAGCCAGTCCTGCTCCTGCTTTAACCACTAGATCCCACTCCCCTCCCAGAGTCAGGATAAGAACCCAGGAGTCCTGACCCCCAGGCCTGCCCCTGCTCTATCCACTAGATCCCCCTCTCCTCCTGGGAGACGGACCTAGAACCAGGTGTCCTGCCTCCCAGCTCCACTCCTGCCACCATCTTCCCCACTGCTGCCACCATCACAGCCCCCATCCTCTATCTACCCGGCCCGTGACCTCCCCCACCCCAGCCTGCCACAAGCTAACCTGTGTGTGGAGGTGCGTCCATGCTGCAGAAAGCAGCTGAGAGCCTTGGCTCACAGGAGCTGCCCGGGCTGGAATCAGGCAGGGGATTTCCGGGTTCACAATTATCCCTTTCAGAGCCAGCGAGCTGGAAAGCACCCAAAGACCCAGCCGTGCCTACGGGGTTCTTATTCCAGGTAGGATCTTAGCACCCAGAGGGCCCCATGGCACCCAGGGCTGCACAGACAGTGGAGAGCTACCCAGTCTAAGCAGACAAAGGAAGCACTAGAGATTCGCCCAGCTGGCAGTGGGCTGATTGTGTCTGTATCACACTAGCGACTCGAGGGAGATCGGGGCCCCAGCGCGCTAGGAGCTGCACAACGCGACGCGAGAAACAGGCCCTCTCCCAAAGGGCTTCCAGGCTAAATAACCGAGACAGACAAAGGACGGGAGGGAAAAGAAAGAGGCCACTGGCTGCATCAAAACACCTCAGGTCTCCTGGGTCCCACCCTCTGGTTGATCCACTCAAGCTAATTAGAACTCAATCCTCCCAGTCCCTCAGCTGTGTTGGGTCTTATAGTATTATCCCCATTTTACTGCCAGGGAAACTGAGGCACAGAGCTGTGATTCATGCAGTGAGGACCTGCCCACCAGGAAGCTGGTTCCAGGAAACATGTGAGACCCCAGGACTGGGAGGGAGGTGGAGAATATCCATGCCTGCTCCTTCTCTGCCCGCAGTGCCCATGGCTGAGCCAGGCTCCGGGAGTGGCGCTGTGATCCCCGGCATGCCCTGCCTCGTGTCTGTACAGCGCCTAGCACCGTGCGGTCTTGCTCAGAGCGTCTACGTGCTACCATAACGTACACCACAGCCACACACCCTGTAGCACCTCGTCACTTTCTGGCAGCCCCGTGTAACCGGCAGGTGAGGGAGAAAAGGTCCAGCTGTCATTTAGCGACGCTTCCAGAGCGTGCCCCGCTCCGGACGCAAAGGGTTCTGGGACGGCGAACGCTGGGGCGTGGGATCAAACACAAACTGGGCAGGGCGCCCAAAATTACCAAACACATGCAATGCGCAGACATGCCCGGAACCGAGAGGGCAGGGAAAAACTTTCACTCCCAGAGGTTTGCATCCCATGATCCTCTCAAAGGGCTTCCATCAGACCAGGGTTGTTTTACACACACACACGGGCGTAAGCACAGGGACCCGGAATGACTCCCCCAACACCACAAAGAAAAATCGGTGGCAGAATCAGGAATGGTTCCCAATCCCAGCCACTAGATCCCTCTCCTCACAGAGCTGTGCAAAGAACCCAGGTGTCCTAACACCCAGGCTCACCCTTACTCCCACCACTAGACCGCACGCCCCTGGGAGACCCGGGAAGGGAAGTCAGCTCTGCTGACACGCAGGCCTGTGCTCTAACCACCAGGCATCGTCCTTTCCCACAGCCTGGGAGTGACCTGAGACCTCCTGACGGCCCATCTCCTGCTCTAGCCACCAGACCCCACTCCCCTTGGAGACAGAACTCGGGACTCCTGACTCTCAGTCCCGTGCTCTTACCACTCGACCACTCCACCAGGGCAGCCCAGGGACCGACGCGAAGCGCAGACCCGGTTGGGTCGGTACCACCCTGCCTCCCAGCCTGGTACATTCGCCCTCATTCCGAATCATTGCGCCACACAGCAGCTGCCGCACAACAGTCACCGCGCTCCACCCCAGAGGTGGCCGCTTTCCAGCAGACACGAAGGCAAAAATCCCTTGACGTCACGCAGAGGCCGGGGTTTTGGCTGCCGTCAGCAGGAGCCAGGTCAGAACCGGGCTGGTGGGGTTTGGCCGGCAAGCACTTTGGAATCCTCCGACAGAAGGAACCGGATTCTGCCCCTGGAAGACGCTGGCAAACTGCATGTTGGCTGGCTCCTCCGGAGGATAACAGCCTACTAGAGCCGCCAGCTGCGAGTTAGTCCTTTGGCTTCAGCAGCGGAGATCTGGCGCGCCTAAGGCCCCGGGTTCAAGTCCTCCGGCTGCGAGCCTAGCGGCCTCCCTCCACCCCCGACATGGGTCAACTCCACCGGTGTGACTCCAGATTGTCATCTGAAGTGTCCCTAAGCTGCCCCCACCAAGGGGGATCTGGGAGGGCCAGATCTGGCTTTCAGGCTCCGAATCTGTTCCCTGGGAAAGCCTGTCCCAGAACGGACCAATACGAACGACCTCCGTTCGTGAATAGACCCTCCTCCGCGCTGGCTGGCCCGGGCGGATAGAGACAGACAAAGCGAGGGCAGAGGGGAGCTTCCCTTCCTTCCTTCCTTCCATGTCTGTGGCTCCTGCTGCGGCAGCCAAGCCTGACCTCAGATGAACCCGCTTTGCTCCAGCCCCTCTGGGATGGAGGGTCGCTGGGGCCTGGCCAGCAGCACACATGCACCCTACTAGAAGCCAAAGCAGCAGCCGTGGGGGGGAACCGGGCTGGCGTCAGTCTCCGGAAAGTGGATCTTCAGGGCAAGTTACTCCTACCTGCCCTAAGCGTGCTGTGCCAGCCATGGTCACCTGACCCGGACCAGCGCCCCATGCCAGGGCCATCTAACCNGCCTGCCCTAAGCGTGCTGTGCCAGCCATGGGCACCTGACCCGGACCAGCGCCCCATGCCAGGGCCATCTAACCCAGCCCTGCGCCCCGTGCCCAGGGGCCACCCAACCCAGCCCAGTGCCCTGCATCCAGGACAGACCAACCTGTCCCCATGCCCAGACCCCCCCCCCCAGCGCAACCCAGCACCCCACACCAGGGGTCACCCCATCCAGCACCTCGCACCCAGCAGCCTGCCAACAATCTCCCAACATCTCACTGCCCCATGCTTGCCCCCCCCACACACACACACAATACACACTTGGGCACCACAACTTGGTCCCAAAGATTTTCTGGGTTTACGCTGCCCCGTTTGCTTGCTTCAATGATTTCAATATCAGGGAACAAGACAGACGGGGAGACACGCGGTGAGACAGATTTTTCCGGCACCGCTCCCGGACCCTGTTGAAAAATAGCTTCCTTCCAAGAACGGTAGCTCTTGGCACCGCTAAACCCAACGGTTAACAGCCGGACTCGGCCGATGCCAGCTCGTTTTCTCTCTATCACCCCCTGCTGGGACTGGCATCGCCACCCTGGCCCAGCCCAGAGTTAAAGTCCTAGATTTGAAGGAATTCGGAGGGGAGCGGCAGATTTCACATGGAGCATTGGGGAGACCGAGACGGGAATACTGCATCCCGTTTTGGAGTCCACGTTTTAAAAAGGACATTGCAAAAAAAAACTGGGATGGGTGCAAAGAAGAGCTGCTGAAAGGTTCCAGGTCTGGAAAACCCACCTCCCGGTCAGGGTTAAAGGAGACTGGGCGAATGTATCCAAGGGACGGTTACGAGGCGACTCGGTCCTGGTCTGGAAGCACCTCCACAGCGAGTTCTGATACCCAGGAGTGATTTAATTCGGCAGACAAAAGCAGAACGGGATCAAACAACTGGGAGCAGACGCGAGACACATTCGGACTGGGATGGAAATTGAACAGGGAGGGGGGACTGTCTCCCAGGGCCGGCGCAACCCATTAGGCGACCTAGGCGGTTGCCTAGGGCACCAAAATTTGGGGGGTGACGGCGCCCCAGTCGTCGGTGGAATTTTGGGGGCGGGACCTTCCGCCGCCTCTGTCAGGGGCGGCATTTCGGGGGCGGAACCTTCCGCTGCCTAGGGCAGCGAAAAAGCTAGCGGCGCTCCTGTGGCCTCCCAAAAAGAGCCGCTCGAGCTCGACTATCAGAGAGGGGCTGGATGCAGGACTCACTGGGTGAGGTTCTCTGGCCTGGAAAGGGGCAGATTGGATGGTCCATTCTGGCCATAAGATCTCTGAAGCATGTGGCCTGACCTCGAGCACAGCACAGGATGACGAGTTGGCTCCTGTATACACGGCCCCCTCCAGGCAGGGCACCGGCCGGGGTCGAATCCAGCCCCTCTGCGGCCACAAACAGGAGCCTCTGCTACGTGGGCGAAGGGACCAGGCCAAACCCCTCCCGTGACAGGGATCCTTCCATTCCCAAAAGTGAGGGCGGCCAGGCCAGACATCCCCCGCTGGGGAAACGTGCCTTTTGCTGGCTTGCACTGACTCCGCTGGACACCGGGGTCTGTTCCCATTCCCTAAGACGCTGTGGTGGTGCCACTGCTCGGCTGCATCCCAGAGGGGGCTGCATTACAGTGGCAGGTGACTCAAATCCTGTCCAGAATGTTGCTTCCTGTGTGACAAGGCCAAACCCAAGGGAAGGCCCAGGTCCTCGGTTCCCCAGTCCCTGCAGTGGAAACAGGGAGGGGGGGTGGCTTTAAGTCCTCATGGCACCTCGCTGCCTGGTCCCCGATGTCAGCTAGAGCAGCCTCAGGGCTGCTCTAACTCACAATTCACCCCTCTATGAGCCCGGGGGGGGGGGGGCAGAGCATAGCCACAGCACAGGGGGCCTCCAATTGCCCCCTATGCTTGGGGGCGGGAGCAGGGCCCTGACACCAACTGCACTCCCGCCGGGGAGGCCCCCGCACAGTGGGAGATTCATCTCTAGGTTCTGTCCTGTGGAAGGAGCTAGGGCTGTGTGGGGGGGATGCTGCCCCCTGATGGATGGAACTGGAACTGCTCTGCTGCGGGTCAGAGCCCCCTTCGCGGCCAGCAGCCACTGGAGATTCCCCTTGAGCTCAAGTGGCCGGGGCCTGCGTTCTGTCTCCCCCTCCACCCCAGCTGTGAAGTTCTGAGTGGGGTGTGGGTCTGTCACGTGGGGGGCGGCTGAGGGTTTGAGGTGGGGGTGAAGGGGAGGTGGGAGGGACAGGGCAGGGCTGACCTGGGCCTGAGTAGCTATTTAGCGTCCTTTGGGAACCAAACCTGCTGGGTCGCCCCAACTTCACCTCCGACCCACATGCGTGGGGCAGAAATTCGGCCTCTCGGCTGGAGCCAGCCGATCCAGGGCCAGGGGGCATGGCTAGGGATGTCACCCCCGAACAGGGGGAGCCTATGCAGCATTGTCCAAATGCCTCTAGCCCATTAGGAAAGGCCCTAGGGCATTACCCTTTTCTGCCCCCCCCCCCCACTCCGGACTGCTTCCCCCTCCTCCAGGCTGGCCCCCCCCGGCGCCCCGTTCCCATTGTCTCGGGTGCACCATCGGTGAAACCCAGCCCAGCTGCACTGCCCCATGGGCGAATACAATACAATGCAGAACGCACATGGGGGGGTCCACTTCCCAGCCACCCCCTATAACCTCCACCCTACACAGAATCCCCCCCCCACACACACACACACACTGCCCTGCAACAAAAATCTCACCCCTGCCCCGAGACCACACACACCCTACGCGACCCCCCTTCTGGATTTAGCCCCCTCCCCTGCAAGCCCCAATTACCTCCAACACCCACACAGCCCCCCACCATTCAGAACCCCCCTGCCACAGACGCCCCCGCCCCCGCCAGATATCCTAGAGCAGATCTCCCACTCCGGTACACAGCCCCCCCCCCCGCCCCCCCCCCCCCCCCCCCCCCCCCCCCCCCCCCCCCCCCGATATTCCCTCTAGATCTCTTAGAGGAAATCCCCTCCCCCAGCACGACCCACCCCCCAGCAAGGATCCCCCTAGATTTCCCAGAGCAGATCCTCCCGCCCCAGTCAGGGACCCCCCCTAGATTTCCCAGAGCAGATCCTCCCGCCCCAGTCAAGAACCCCCCCCTAGATTTCCCAGCACAGATCCCCCCTCCTCAGTCAAGAACACACACCCCTAGATTTCCCAGTGCAGATCCCCCCCTCCCCAGTCCGGGACCCCCCCTAGAATTCCCAGCGCAGATCCCCCCTCCCCAGTCAGGGACCCCCCCTAGATTTCCCAGCGCAGATTCCCCCTCCCCAGTCCGGGACCCCCCCTAGATTTCCCAGAGCAGATC
>QXTE01000439.1:516597-552551 GCA_003942145.1 Platysternon megacephalum
CCCCCCCCCCTAGATTTCCCAGAGCAGATCCCCCCTCCCCAGTATGCAGCCCCTCCAGCCAGGGATCCCCACTCGGGGACCCCACTCCCGCAGCTCCGGCACACAAAGGCAGCCCTGTTCCTGCAGCCCTGGGAGCCGAGAAACTTTTCCGAGCCGTGTGTGTGTGTGTGAGACACTCTTTCCAGCAGGCCCCTCGCTGCCCCGGCCGGGGGGCTCCCCCCGCTCCCCCCCAAGCCGGACTCACCTCCCAGGCTGTGCGGCGGCGCGGGGCGCGGCGCTCCCGGGGCCCGGGCGGGCTCGGATCCGGGCTCAGAGCGCGGCGGGCGCCCGGCGGCCGGCCCAGCCCATCAGCTCCGCTGGGGGCCGGTGGGAACGGCCATGCGGACGGGCCGCCAGGGTGTGCGAGCGAGGGGCGGCCCCGGCCGTGTGTGTGTGTGTGTGTGTGTGAGTGCTGCGCGCGCACAACTACAGCGGGGTGTGTGTGTGTGTGTGTGAGTGCTGCGCGCGCACAACTACAGATGTGTGGGTGTGGGTGTGTGTAGCTAACAAATCTGTGTGTGTGAGTGCTGCGCGCGCACAACTACAGCGGGGGGTGTGTGTGTGTAGCTAACAAATCTGTGTGTGTGTGTGTGTGTGTGTGAGTGCTGCGCGTGCACAACTACAGCGGGGTGTGTGTGTGTGTAGCTAACAAATCTGTGTGTGTGTGTGTGTGTGTGTGTGTGTGAGTGCTGCGCGTGCACAACTACAGCGGGGTGTGTGGGTGTGTGCTGTGTGCGCACAACTCCAGCTGTGTGTGTGTGTGTGCAGCTAACAAATCTGTGTGTGCAGTGTGTGTGTGCTGCGCGTGCACAACTACAGCGGGGTGTGTGTGTGAGTGCTGCATGCGCACAACTACAGTGGTGTGTGTGTATGTGCAGCTAACAAATCTGTGTGTAGTGTGTGTGTGCTGTGCCCACACAACTACAGCCCTGTGCGTGTGTGTGTGCTGCATGTGCACAACTACAGCAGGGTGGGTGGGTGTGTGCGTGCTACATGCGCACAACTACAGATCTGTGTGTGTGTGTGCAGCTCACAAATCTGTGTGTTTGGTGGGTGTGTGCTGCGCCCACAAAACTACACACCTCTGTGTGTGTGTTGTGCACACAACTACAGACCTGTTTGTGTGTGTGTGTGCAGCTAACAAATCTGTGTGTGTAGTGTGTGTGTGCTGCGCCTGCACAACTACAAATCTGTGTGTGTGTGAGCTGCACACGCACAACTACAGATCTGTGTGTGTGCAGTGAACAAATCTCTGGGTGTAAGTGTGCAGCTAATCTCAGTTTTGTGTGTGTAACTGCAAATCTCTGTGTGTGTGTAACCACAGCTCTGTGCTGTGCGTGGCTACAGACCTCTGTGTGTATGTGTGTGTAACTACAGATCTGTGTGTGTGTGTGTTCAGGACATAACAACTTCCCCCTCCAACACACACCGCCCGGGTCGCTTTCCCTTCTTCCCAAGCCAATGCAAGTCCCCCAGGTCGTCTTTGGATCCAGTTGGTAAAGAAAAGCGGGGGGCGGGGAGGAAGCGGGGAGACACCAGATCCCAGCTGGGAGGGATGGGGGGGTGCTGATGGATGCCCAGTTGAAATGTTGAAGGCTGGGCGGGAGGGGGAACGGACAAGCAAAAATTCTCTCACACTCACTTCTGTTGGACAATTTCCTGTTCACAGGCAGATGCACTGCTGGGTTTTTAACCCCTTCCTTACGGGATTCTAACTACACATGCACACACAGTCTGTGCAACTGCCGCAGCAGGATCACACACACACACACACAGGATGGGTACAGACAGGCCAGGCAGTGGGATCTCACACACACACACACCCACACACACACAGGGTGAGTATAGGCCAGGCAGCGGGATCTCTCACTCTCTCTCTCTCTCTCTCTCACACACCCACACACACACACACACACTGAGTATAGGCCAGGGAGCGGGGTCTCTCTCTCTCTCTCTCTCTCTCTTTCACACACACACACAGTGGGTATAGGCCAGGCAGTGGGATCTCTCTCTCACACACACACACAAACACACACACACACACAGTGGGTTAGGTACAGGCCAGGCAGAGGGATCTCTCTCTCTCTCACACACACACACACATACACACACAGTGGGTATAGGCCAGGTAGCGGGATATATCTCTCTCTCACACATACACACACTCTACACACACACACACACACACACACACACACACACACACACACAGTGGGTTGGGTACAGCCCAGGCAGCGGGACCACACACACACACACACACACCTGCACAGAATGAGACAGGCCTGGCAGCAGGATCACACACACACACACACACACACACACACACACACACACCCCATACCGAGATACAGCAGGAGCAGATCACATCCACACAGAGTTTGTTGGTAGGCTTGGAAGGGTTAGATTTTGATCAGTCAATGTCAGTAACCATCAATTTCACCTTGCACACTCAAAGGGAGGAAAAAATATTTCCATGGGATGATCACTGAAATTTATGCAGAGGCAAAGTGAGAAAAAACGCTGACTGAGAAGTAATGAGAGTTGGATTTAAGGATGGTGTACTTCCATGTCGACAATTTGTGTTTTAGCGGCAGGAAGCTTTCGCTTTTGGAATATCAGCGTCTAATTAAATAATTGTCTGATCCCCCCCATGAGTTCCCACAACTGTGATTCTTTAAATCGATACAAATTGAAAAAAGGCTTAAAAATAAGCATCCATATTATCCACTGAAATTATTAAAACAATCAAATTTTTGCCCAGCCCAGTTATTAGATAGGATGCATAATTTTCTCCCTGGAGCCTTGGGTTAATTGCCACTGGAAGCAAAACATTTGTATTGACTCTACAATTCTTTATTTCACACTGGTTCAAACACAACTAAAGAGACAACCTCACCCGCTTATTATTGTCCCTGGAGTGGGTTGAAAAATCCAATTTTATTTCAGCAAAAAAAAAAAATCGAACAATTTTGGTTGAAATTTTTGGCCAAAAATTTCAATTTTTGTTGACAACAAAATCCCAAATGAGGCTTTATGGGTCATTCCAAATCAACATTTTCATTGGCCATCCGAGTGAAATGTTCATTCCTTTCCAGTTTTCAAAACATAAATTGAAATGAAAATATTGATCTGAAATGAAAAAGTTTGGGGTTTTTTTTGTGTATGATGAAAATTCAAAAATTTTATCTCAAAGAGTTTTCACAAAACATGTTGAGCTGGACTGAGCTGCATTTTTTATTGAAATAAATACATTCAGTCAATAAATTTCAGCTAGCTCTAAATATCTGGGTAGCATGAAGAGGCGCTAACTGAAATCAGGGCCCCCATTGTGTCAGGCGCTGCACAGACACAAAGTGACAGTCCCTGCCATGCATGGTTTACAAATATGCAGAGCACAGAAAGGGAAACTGAGGCACGGAGCAGGGACGTGACTGACCCAATGTCACCCAGCAGGCCAGAGACAGAGCTGAGAATAGACGCCAAGTCTCCCGAGTCCCGCTCCAGGACTCTCTCCGGGAGGCCACACTGCCTCCGCTGGAATTTACAATCGTGCCACTAAAGACGTTAAAAATTGAAACGTTAGCAAAGCCTCACGCGGCGCTGAATGGTGGCAGCTAAGGACCTCGACCCAAATCGGAGACAAGGCAGGCAAAAGGGAGAATTGCTCTGCCTGTTTTCCAGCTGGGGAAACTGAGGCACAGAGGCAGGCAAGAGCCAGATTTCCTAGGGCTTGACCCCCACAACAGAAGTGCCAAGCACCTGACACACTGAGCTCTATTGAAATATAAAAATCAAGGCCCAGGTACCATAGGGAGGCAGCATCAGAGCCAGGAATGGACCCGCCCCAGCCAGCCCTTCCTACCAAGCAGAAAGCCTTTATGATTTTTTAAGTGCTGATCACAGTTATTCTATGTCCCTGAGACAAAGCCCCCTGGCCCCTCCCTGCCCAGCCTTCAGACATCCTAGCTGCCAAGTCAGCAATGGATGGGAGAAAGGACCCATTCAAGGCTGCTGAATCACTAAAAGCACGTCAGCTTCCCAGCCTAGGCCTTCTCTTCCCTGGGAGGGGGGCGAATTGGCTGGCGGAGCTAGAGGAGCTCTAGCTCTCCCTGGTATAACTTCCAAAGCGGAGTGATTAGTCTGGAGTTGAGCGTGCAAACAAGGGGCTCTTCCGGGGTAGCCGTAGCAGCAGGATAATTATTCCAGGGGAGCGATGCCCATCAATTTCCCCAGGTAGAGATCGCCCAGGGTGACTTGTCCCCAGCAGCTTGAGGGCGGGTGGCTTAGGACGCTTGCTCCCAGCGATTACCGACTGATCGGCCCCCACGGAGATGGGGAAGGGGGGGGGGCCTGGGTATGTTCCCACCCCTCCAGAGAAGATGAACGAATCACGCTTTAGCTCTTTCACCCGAGGATCTCAAAGCACTTTACAGATTATTATTATTTATTTGTATTATGGTAGCACCTAGGAACCCCAGGCATGGCCCCGGGCCCCATTGTGCTGGGCGCTGTACATTTTTATTGCTACTAGGAGTATTACGGTAGCACTTAGGAGCCCCAGTCGTGGCTCCAGGCCCCCATTGTGCTGGGCGCTGTACATTTTTATTGCTACTAGGAGTATTACGGTAGCACTTAGGAGCCCCAGTCGTGGCTCCAGGCCCCCATTGTGCCGGGCGCTGTACATTTTTATTGCTACTAGGAGTATTACGGTAGCACTTAGGAGCCCCAGTCGTGGCTCCAGGCCCCCATTGTGCCGGGCGCTGTACATTTTTATTGCTACTAGGAGTATTACGGTAGCACTTAGGAGCCCCAGTCGTGGCTCCAGGCCCCCATTGTGCCGGGCGCTGTACATTTTTATTGCTACTAGGAGTATTACGGTAGCACTTAGGAGCCCCAGTCGTGGCTCCAGGCCCCCATTGTGCCGGGCGCTGTACATTTTTATTGCTACTAGGAGTATTACGGTAGCACTTAGGAGCCCCAGTCGTGGCTCCAGGCCCCCATTGTGCCGGGCGCTGTACATTTTTATTGCTACTAGGAGTATTACGGTAGCACTTAGGAGCCCCAGTCGTGGCTCCAGGCCCCCATTGTGCCGGGCGCTGTACATTTTTATTGCTACTAGGAGTATTACGGTAGCACTTAGGAGCCCCAGTCGTGGCTCCAGGCCCCCATTGTGCTGGGCGCTGTACATTTTTATTGCTACTAGGAGTATTACGGTAGCACTTAGGAGCCCCAGTCGTGGCTCCAGGCCCCCATTGTGCTGGGCGCTGTACATTTTTATTGCTATTAGGTGTATAACGGTAGCACTTAGGTGCCCCAGTCGTGGCCCCAGGCCCCCATTGTGCCGGGCGCTGTACATTTTTATTGCTATTAGGTGTATAACCGTAGCACTTAGGTGCCCCAGTCATGCTCCCAGACCTCGTTGTGTCAGGTGCTGTACAAACATGGAGCAAACAGACAGCCCTTGTCCCAGTGATCCAAGCCTGCCCAACCCCCTGGTCCAAGCCCAGGGGACTAACTTGAGCTGCTGCCTGTGTGGCAAAGTTCCCACGGCTATTCTATGCACGCTAGCTGGAGCTGAGCTAGCCCCCGGCTGGCCCCCCAGGGGGTGCGGCTGGCCCCAGGCTGTAGTGTAGACGTGCCCGGAGACAGCTGGAAGGAGCAGCTGAGATGCACGGTGTCTGCCTCCGGAAGGAACCCGGGGCGGTGTGTGGGTCAGGGGAGCAGGCTGAAGAGAATGCTCCCGCTGCTGTGAGCAAAAGGAGCTGCATTCAGTCGTCCGTTCTTTGTAAATAAACGAAACTGCCTCCAAGAAATAGCCGACTGTCGCCAACTTCTGCTCCCAGCTGGATCACCCACAGGGCCCCCAGCTTTGACTTGCTGCTCGGGTCAAAAAGGTGCAAGAGTATCGTTAACCTCGTTTCACAGATGGGGAAACTGAGGTACAGAGAGAGATGGAAAGCGGCTCCTCCCAGGTTCACACAGCAGAGCTGGGAGTAGAACCCACAAGTCGGGGTTTCCAGTTCCCCCTCTCTAGCTACTTCTCAGTGCAGGGGACAGAACTGAGAAGTCCTGACTCCCAGCCCCCCCTGCTCAAACCACTAGACCCCACTCCCCTCCCAGAGCTGATAACTCAACCCAGGAGTCCTGACTCCCAGCCCCCCCTGCTCAAACCACTAGACCCCACTCCCCTCCCAGAGCTGATAACTGAACCCAGGAGTCCTGACTCCCAGCCCCCCCTGCTCAAACCACTAGATCCCACTCCCTTCCCAGAGCTGATAACTCAACCCAGGAGTCCTGACTCCCAGCCCCCCTGCTCAAACCACTAGACCCCACTCCCCTCCCAGAGCTGATAATAAATAAAATAATAAATAATATAATATATGGAGATATACCTATCTCATAGAGCTGGAAGGGACCCTGAAGGGTCATTGAGTCCAGCCTGCTGCCTTCACCAGCAGGACCAATTTTGCCCCAGATCCCTAAGTGGCCCCCTCAAGGATTGAACTCACAACCCTGGGTTTAGCAGGCCAATGCTTAAACCACTGAGCTATCCCTCCCCCCCCAACTGAACTGAACCCAGGAGTCCTGACTCCCAGCCCCCCTTGTTCAAACCACTAGACCCCTCTCCCCTCCCAGAGCTGATAACTGAACCCAGGAGTCCTGTCTCCCAGCCCCCCCTGTTCAAACCACTAGATCCCACTCCCCTCCCAGAGCCAGGAATAGAACCCAGGTGTCCTGATACTCAGGCCTCCTATAATCACCAGACCAGCCTTCCCCATCTAGCTCATGGATCATTGTTCATTGCTGCTTGTGAACCCACCCTTCCAGTAACTGGCGCAAAAGAACTACCCTGGGCTCTTGTTCCCTGTAGATCTCAAAGCACTTCCCCAAGAAGGTCGGTATCATTATCCCTGTTTTAAAGATGGGGAAACCGAGGCACAGAGCAGGCACTTGCCCGGCAGAGCCAATACGAGAACCCATATCTCCTGAGTCCCAGCCCAATGCTCCAGTCACTAGGCCGCAGTGCTGTGCATGGGACACCCAGCTGAGAGCCGGCCCCGCCGGAATAGATCCGTATTGCTGGCACGCCCATGAGCCGGTTTCAAATCGTGCAAGCCGGGGAAATGTCTCCGAGCTGAAGGGCAAGGGGCCGTAAATCAACCGAATGTTGCAAAATCCTGGCCCACTGTTGTCCCAGAGCCTCAGTCCCGCGGGGCAGCGGAGCGTGTGATGCAACAGCCGCCGCATTGACTCAATGCGGCAGTTCCCCTCCAGCTCCCCCCCAGGCTGGGTTTGGGATCCCCGGCGCTGGGGAGAACATGGGCCAGAGCAGCTCACGCTGCCGGGCGGAAAAGGGGTGGAAACTTTGCAACGTGGAATCGAACCATCCCTGCTTGGCCTACGCCCTGGTGAACGTTCAGTCCCAACTGGAACTAAGCCAAGCCCAAGCTCCTTAGCCGTGGGGGTCAACCGGGCAGTGGCTTGTTGCATGCCCCAGATTTCCTCTTAGCCCTTGAGTGTGTGGCCTGGGGGCTGTGCCCGGGGGCCCTCAGGGAGCTGGAGTTGGGTGGGGTTTTATTCACCACTTTTGTTAAAAATTGCTTCTGTTTAGAAGGTTAAGATGCCCAAAGGACTCCCAGGATCGAGGTCCCAGCCCATGGGATCCCCGCCCGCTGCAGGGATGAAGCGAGATGTGTGTGTGTGCATATGCTTGCATACACACACGTGTGTGCTTGTGCCTGTGTGGGTGGGTGCATATGTTTGCACACACGTGTGTGTGCTTGTGCCTGTGCATAGGTATATGCAGAAGCCAGACTCTGGCCCTGACTTCAGCAGTAAAGCTGAGTTATTTGCCGCACTTCACCTGGTCCTGAAGCGAGAAGCCACTCAGGGGACGCTGCTCCAGTTGTGGGGGTAATTTACAGACCACGCTTCCCACTCTGCAGCTCCCGGTGTGGGCTGGAAAGCTCCCGCCGCCAGCGAGGGAAGGAGGAAAGGAAATAATTCACAAGCTACTCAGAGGCTCATTCATGAGGGGAAACCACCTTTGCTGGCTGGGAAGGGTACTGGGTAGTCCCAGGTCCTCAATGGCACCATATTGACCTTGGTTATACTGGTCCGTAATGGCACGATATTGACCTTGGTTATACTGGTCCGTAATGGCATGATATTGACCTTGGTTATGTTGGTCTGTAATGGCACAATATTGACCTTGGTTATACTGGTCCGTAATGGCATGATATTGACCTTGGTTATACTGGTCTGTAATGGCACAATATTGACCTTGGTTATACTGGTCCGTAATGTCACAATATTGACCTTGATTATACTGGACCATAATGGCAAGCTATTGGCCTTGGTTATACTGGTCCATAATGGCATGATATTGACCTTGGTAATACTGTTCTATAATGGCACAATAGTGACCATGGTTATACTGGTCCATAACGGCATGATATTGACCTAGACCTTGGTTACACTGGTTCATAATGGCACACTGTTGACCTTGGTAATACTGGTCTGTAATGGCACGCTATTGACCTGTTACTCCATAGTGTGCCCTCACCATAGAATGCCGACCCTGGTCTGTAATAGCACACAATTGACCTCCGCTACTTAGGCCTCAAAGAGCATGTTGTTGATCTTGGCTCTCCGTGCCTCAGTTTCCCCATCTGCGAAATGGGGGTGTTGCTACTTCTCTCCTTTGTGAAATGCTTTGAGATCTAGGGATCATTTGTAAATTGCCTTTGGCTGCTGAGCCACGCGTATAGGTAGCTTGGTGGGTGGAGCCTGCCCAGAAAGCTGGGTTCTATCCCCAGACTCGAGTAAGTCCCCTCCCCTGCTGCTCTGTGCCTCAGTTTCCCCTATCTGCAAAATGAGGGTCGCCCCAATGACCCATCCTTGTAAAGTGCTTCGAGATCCAGGAAGGAAGGCTAAGCATCTCCAAAGTCACTGATGATTTGGTGGGGATCCAATCCGGCACACCTTAAAGGGGCCTGATCTTTGGCACTGGGCACCTGCCCCGCTGGAGAACCCGGCCCCTTTAAGGACATTCACAATGCCCGATTGTTGTCTCCCTGAGGCACACGGGGAGCCCTTGCCACGTGGCACCGCTGCACTAGCCAGTTGTTGATTTCCCAGCCTGGAAATTAGCTGGCCGGGCCTTGAGGACCTTTGCGCTCAGGGAGACGTCATGCCTTTGCCAGCGGCTCGTTTCCTGCGTCCCATAAAACCCCAGACTTCCTGGCAGAGCTGAGACACACGGACCCAGTGCCATAAACCCCCTGTCCCCGGGAGCCCTCCCTCTGGGAACGGGCCCTCTGCCCGGCTAAGCCAATGGCCGGCCCCTCAGCCGACCCCCCGCGGCTCAACGGAGCGCACGGCACAAGCCCAGAGCCTGGTTCTCAGTGTCGGTCGGCTCTGGAGTGGCGCCCGTTTACACCAGCTGGGGATCTGGCCCCGCTGACTCCAACGGCGCGAGGCTGATTTCCCCCAGCAGGGGATCTGGCCCGTTTGCACAGCTGGGACTGGCGCCTTTCCCAGCAGCCTTTTTTTTTTCAGCGCAGACGATCTATTTGGTGATTTATTTTCTGGCTTCGAGCAGAACAGGCCCAAAGGGGCTTTTAAAGGGGCCCCGCCGTCCGTCCAGACCCAAGGCCTAACGCTGAGGTCTCGACTCTTCAACAGCACCAGAGATGGGGTGTCCCGTCCCCCCAGGCCTGCGCCCCCACTTTAACAGGGCAGACCCTGGTGCCTCACAGGATCGGGCCCCTGCCAGGCCGGGCTCCCCACCCCATAAGGGGGCGGCGGGCTGGGGGAGAGGGAGCATTAGTGTGAGGTGGGCCCAGAGGAGGGAGAGTGAAGGGGGCCATGGGTCGGGGGGGACAGGAGGAGGGGCCCAAGGGGGGGGCAAGAAGGGAGGGAGGGGGTCAGAGTGCTGAGGGGAGGGGTGTATGAATGTTGTGGGGGCACAAGAGGAGGTGGGTGAGAGTTGGGGGGCCATGTGCTGTGGTTGGGGGAGGGGTGCTAATGTTGGGGGGCACAGAGGGAGGGGTTTGAGTGCTGGGGGGCTAGGTGCTGGGGAGGGGGGTTGGGGGGCAGAGGGAGAGGGGTGTGAGTGCTGGGGGGGCTAGGTGCTGGGGCTGGGGGAGGGGTGCTAATGTTGGGGGGCAGAGGGGGGCTGAGTGCTGGGGGGCCATGTCCTGGGGTTGGGGGAGGGGTGTGAATGTTGGGGGGCAGAGGGGGAGGGGTGTGAGTGCTGGGGGGCTAGGTGCTGGGGCTGGGGGAGGGGTGTGAATGTTGGGGGCACAGGAGGGAGCGGGTTGAGTGCTGGGGGGCTAGGTGCTGGGGGGGGTCATGCCAGCCCCCCACTCCTGGTGCGGCTGCACTGGTTGGTGCCAGAGCCCCCCGGTGCAGCCAGAGCGAGCCCTGTGGCCTTTCCCACGCCCCGCAGCCTCCCAGCGCTGACAGCTGAGCTAACAACCGCCCAGGCCCCGCGCTCCCTCCCCGGCCCCCGCCCCAGGCTGGGCCCGCAGGGCTGCACTGCCAGAGCTGCAGCTGGACCCCCGCAGCCAGTGCTCCTGCCCCACTCCCCACAGCGCCCCCTGCTGGGACAGGCTGGGACTGGTGTAGCTAGGGGCTCCCCCCACAGCCAGTGCCCCTGCCCTGCTCCCCACAGCGCCCCCTGCTGGGACAGGCTGGGACTGGTGTAGCTGGGGGCTCCCCCCACAGCCAGCGCCCCTGCCCCGCTCCCCCCTCCCAGCACCCCCTGCTGGGAATGGAGTACCTGTGAGCACTCCCTTGCTGACGCTGTCACTGTGCCCAGCCGGGAATGGCCCCCACAACTCCAGCGAGTGCCCCTGAGTCCCAAAACAAGAGGCCGAGCCCGAGCAGCCGCCAGCCGCCTCTCGCCGCCAGCCACTGCCAACGCCTCGGCCGCCTCCACCCAGCACATCGCGCCTGGCAGTGCCTGCCATCGGCAGCACAAAGACCTGATTCTTCCCCCGGCAGGTCCAGGGAGCTGCGCTCGGTGGCTGGGAGCTCCCATTGTGCCAGGCCAGCCTCCCCGAAAGGAAACCAGGCAGCAGCCTGGGGGCCAGGACTCCTGGGTTCTCACCCCAGCTCTGGGGGCTAGCAAATTCTAGTGGCCAGAGCACAGGGCTGGAGGCCAGGACTCCTGGGTTCTCACCCCAGCTCTGGAATGGGAGTGGGATCTAGTAGGTTAGGAGTGTGGGAGGGCTTGGGCGCAGGACTCCTGGGTTCTGTTCCTGACTCTCCAAGGGGGGTAGGATCCAGTGGTTAGAGCAGGGGTGGGGCAGGTCAGGGTTCAGTCCCAATTCTGGAGGTGCGGTTAGGGCTGAAATCAGTGGGTGCTCATCAGCTGTGAGAATCAGTCTCAGAGGCACCCCAGATCAGCAGCTCCGTTTGAAGATCTTGGCCTCGTTACGGGCCTAAAAGTTTCCAGCCCTGGCTTTGCTGGGGGTCCCTGTGCTGGGTCCTAGGGGCCCACAAGCTCCTTGCTTCGTAACCATCTGGCTCATGGCTCATGTACCCCCCCTCCCTGCCCCCAGGCCCAGAGAGCTGCCAGGGAGGGACCCATGCCCTCGAAAGGGACTCATTGACTGAGTCACAGGGATCTCCCTAAGGACATGACACCCTGGTGTCCACCCTCTGCTCTGGCCATACTGAGGCTGGGCGTGACTCTGCCAGGGGCCATATGGCCGGCCACCCCGTTGGCACAAGGGCTGTTAGGAGAGGCAGTGTTGCCTAGTGGGTAGCGCACTGGTCTGCGCTGCAGGACACCTCGGTTCTATTCCCGGCTCTGTCTCTGGGCGACCTCGGGCAAGTCCCTCAGCTTCCCCATCTGTCAAATGGGGATAATGATCTTTTGTAAAGTGCTTTGAGATCGGCGGGTAATACCAGCGAGGGATTATTACTAGGGCATCCCACGTGGGATGGGAATCCGGCGCCTACCGAGGCCGGACAAGGTGAGGCAAACAGCTGTGCACCCTCCATCGCACACCAGGAGAATGGGGAGGGGAGAGAAAAATCACAGGAGTTGTCTAGTCCAGCTCCCCGCGCCGAGGCAGGACTATGTATCCCTAGCCCCGCCCTGACGGGTTTCTCCAACCTGTTCTTAAAAACCTCCAGTGACGGGGATCCCACAACCTCCCTTGGGAGCCTGTTCCAGAGCTTCACTCCCCGGAGAGTTAGAAACCCAGCAAAGCGATTTATAACCGGGCAGGGCTCGTCGAGGGACTGTACTAGTGTCTTTGCAGGCCTAGTGTGCTTTCCAGGCAGGAAGATTCAAGTGCTTTCTGAGCTGTGGGAACCCCATCTCAGGCGAGGACGTACAGGGTTTGCTTTTGCCCTGGCACCGGAGCGCTGCTGTCACTGGGGTGGGGCGGGGCGGCTATTTATACAGACTTATCCTTTGCTAAAATGCAGCCACGTCTGGGGTGGAGCACACACAGGTTTTATATAGGGATTCCTCACCTGTCACTGAGATGCAGCTGCCTCTGGGGCAGGGCGCAGCAGCTGTTTACACAGCGGTCTCGTACCTGTCACTGAGATGCAGCCACCTCTGGGGCAGGGCGCAGCAGCTGTTTACACAGCGGTCTCATACCTGTCACTGAGATGCAGCCACCTCTGAGGCAGGGCACAGCAGCTTTTTATCCAGGGATCCCTTGTCCAGCACTGAAATGCGGCAGCTTCTGGAGTGGGCTATGGCAGCTGGCTAGCGAGGGTTTGCTCACCCAGCACTGAGATGCAGCTGCCTCTAGGCTGGAACAAAAGGCAGCTGTTTGCACAGGGATCACTTACCCAGTACTGAGCTACAGCTGCCCCTGGTGCAATAAAGATACTCCTCTCCCCTGAACCGACCACCCCGATCAAACAAAGGAAGTCTCCCGAGAGAGCTACTGCCGGAGAGTCAGCATCTGAGGCCTGAAACTGGCCTACACACCCCTGAAAGCCTCAAGCCACGGCTGGGGCCTTGCCTGGGTGAATACAAGCATGTGTGTACACACACACAGAGCGGATACAGGCCAGGCAGCAGCAGGGTCTCTCTCTCTCTCTCTCTCTCTCTCTCTCNAGGCGGGTGTGAGCGTGCAATGCATGTGCACACCCAGGTGTGTGTGTATGTGAATGAGAGAGAGACAGAACACGACAGGGCCTGTCTCCTCCATACAGAAGAGGAGGAAACCTTAGCAGAGACTCGGCTTAGTTCTGGCTCAAGGCACAGATGTGATGATGTTAGCGGCATCTCAGCTGATGCATGACCTGGATTTCTTCCTTTCTGAAGGATTCACGGCCAGTGAAAGCTCACGGCACCTACGACAATAGCCCCAAGCTCTTATTGAGCACCTGGCATCAGCAGATCTCAAAGGAGGCCGGTCCCTTTTTACAGATGGGGAAACTGAGGCACAGGGACTCACCCAAGGTAGCCAAGCAGGCCAGTGGCAGAGCCAGGAATAGAACTCAGGTCACGTGAGGCCCAGACCTGAACATAACCCACTGGGCCACACTCCCTCACTTCTCAGCACTTGCTCACACCCACAGGGTCAGGCTACCATCGCCTGGCACCGTGCATGGTCATCGGCACACAGTGCAAAGCGGGTGCACGCAGGTCTGATTGGGCAGTTTTGCACCCGTTGATGCAAATGGCCTGCAAATTGCAGGGCGGCAGAGAATCAGGCCCGGTGCCCGCAGCCAATTCTTTGAACCCATTCCACATTATTGGTGGGTAGAGAGAGGACGGTAGCCCAGGAGATGGAACGCTGGATTTCCAATCATGCTGTTTAAAACGCCCTGGGGTGTCTTTACATTTAACTCCAATGCCCAATGAGCAGTCTGGAGAAAGGCCCTCTTTGTTAAATATGCAACAAACCGGTACCCTATTGGCGCTACCATAAATCAACCGAGAGTGAGCTCCCCACAGCAGTGCCCAGCCGTTCACGCTTCCTGACTGGTCGAACTACAGCCGCAAGACTATCGGTCCTCCCCCCCTCCCCCATTCTGCAAAGACTTTGTTATATTGTGTTGCCGAAGAAACTGGATTCTTGGAAAGTAGAAATGTGGCTTTCAAATTTAGACCCCTCCCTCCTGATGTAGTCACCCCCTCCCCGAAAATAGAAATGTCAGTTTCAAATGTACCGCCCGCCCCACCATAAATAACAGACACGATGGTTTCAAATTTAGCTGCACCCTGAAAATAGAAATATTGGTTTCCCACCCCTGCCACGTATCCCGGTGCCTTTAATCTGGATGAGACCCAGACTAGAAACCGCCGCAGCACATTTCTAGCACACGCTAAAGCTCCGTGGACGAGCTATTCCCACAGACCCAGCCCCCACCCCAAGCCAGCGTGAAAGGGTCAGGATTCTCGAGCGCTTCCCTCAGTCGGACGCTTGGGTTTCCCCCACCTTCCCTTGGTCAAAGCGAGAGAGGGCCACGGATCCCGCCCGGCCACCCCCTCCAATGAAGCAACTTTCCCGTCTCAACCGTCGCTCCTGGAGTCCAGGGCTCCGTCTGGGGGCAACGGCATGTTTTGCCTTTTTAAGGCATGGCTGAGAGGTGACCCGCGGTCAGATTACTCACTCCCTGCTCTGGTGGCGTGGGAACCAGCGGCTCGGTCTGAACTCCACCGGTCCTGCTCCTTCCCCCACCACCCCCTCTTCTCCCTGGGAGAGTTCACACAAGTGCTTTCAATTTAAGAGGGGAGAGAGAGAGAGAGAGAGAGAGAGAGGATCCCCTGCAGAGCAGACCCAGACGTGCGCACACCCCCAGCTTGTCCCCAACCACGCTGCTATCCTCACTCATGCTACAGGCCCTGGTGGGCCCCGAAGAGCTTTTGTTCAACGGACGCAGGCAGAAGTAGCATCCTCACCGTTTGACAGATGGGGAAACTGAGGCACGGGGCGGGAGTGAGGGGAGCAACTTGCCCAAAGTCACCCCACCGGCCAGTGGCATTGCTGGGAACTGAGTTGAGCTTCCCAGCCCAGGGGCCGTAAACCTCAAGGTCAACCTGCCTCGCTGTTTAACCAGCGCTTCGCTTAATATTTCCTATGTGCAGCCTGCTAACCACAGGGCATAGTTTGATAGCTACCCCACCACGCACATCTGTACGGCGCCTCCTGCTGTGGGGAGTTTGTCCCAGCAGGTCAAACCCATCCCTCCTACTGCCAGGGTTACAGAAGTGACCTTTTCCCCGTCAAATCCGAGCCTGATTTAGAGATTTCTGTTCTATCGCTGATCCATATCAGGCACCCAACACCATAGCACCTGGGCCCCTCGCGAGCTATAAAGTACCGCCGCCCTGGGGAGCAAGGCAGGGCTCTGATCCACCACTGTACAGATGGGGAAACCGAGGCACGGAGCAGCTAAGTGACTTAGCCACGGCCACACAAGAAGTCTGTGGCAGAGCCAGAAATTGAAACCAGCTCTCCTGAGTCTTCACCTACCGCCCCAGCCATCTCGAATGGCTCTAACACTCTGGCTTAATGCTGATGGGGCTGCAGAGCAGGCTCCAGATCCCCTCGTCCGTCAATGGGCTTTGGGGTCATTGGTAAAAGCAAGGCCCTGAAATGAGCAGAACGAAGGGGGGGCGTGGGGATGACACACAAAGGTTCCTGCCCAATGGGTCCCCACCCCCAATCTAGATCACCTCCAAAATGGCAGGGCTGGCTCAGGCCACCCACCTGCCCCCTGCCTGTGCAGATGAGAAGTACCAGGCCCTGTTCCCTTCCCCAAGGCAGCAGAGCAGACAGAGCTGTGCTGTTGCGTGAAATAAGGGATACAACACACACACCCACACACCCTGATGTTGGAGGTGGCAAAGCAGAGCGGATGCCTCATCCAGCTCCCCTGGGAGGGGGGGTGTCTTTGCTCCGCCAGCCCCCCAGAGTGGCTCCTCCGCAGCCCAGTGAGAAGAGGGTGGGTCTGAGCCGCAAAGCTCTGAGCTGGATCCATAATGACCCTGAATTCAGGAAGGTTTGGGTCAGGAGTGTCCCCTTCCCCCACCCCGAGGCTGGGATTGGCGGTGAAGTTAGGATCTGGGTCAGAACTTTTCCCAAAATTCAGGGGTGTTTGGAATAGAACCCAGGAGTCCTGACTCCCAGCGCCGCCCCAACCCACTCCCCCCCCCAGCTGGTGAGAGAACCCAGGAGTCCTAACGCCTACCCCCCACCACACACACTCTAACCACTAGACCCCACTCCCTTCCCAACTCCTGCAAAGCAAACCCAGTAGTTCTGACTCTCAGTTGCCACCCCTGCCTCTTATCCCACTAAACCTGCCCCTCCGCTCCCCTCCCAGCGCTGGGGTAGAACCTGAGTCCTGACTCCTGCTCCAATCACTCGACCTCACTGCCTTCCCAACTCCTGGGAATAGAACCCAGGAGTCCAGACTCCCATCCCCCCCACCGTCCACCTCTAACCCACACTCCCCTCCCAGGGCTGTGAATAGAACCCAGGAGTCCTGGCTCTCAGCCCCCCCGTATTCTCTGTAGCTGTGAATAGAACCCAGGAGTCCAGACTCCCATCCCCCACACCGTCCACCTCTAACCCACTAACCCCCACTCCCCTCCCAGGGCTGTGAATAGAACCCAGGAGTCCTGGCTCCCAGCCCCCCCATTTAACTAACATTCTCTGGAAGGCAAGCGAGCCCAGCATCTCCAAAAGCCAGGGCCAGGAGATTTCACATGGAAGAGCACTGCAGGGCTCAGGGCCTGGAAGAGAAGTAGGTCAGCCGGGGGGGGGGGGGGGGGGGGGGGGGGGGGGGGGGGGGGGGGGGGGNTGAGAGGCTTGGGAAGTGTTTCCATTTCAGGCCCCGTCGCCCTCCCTCCCTCCCCGGCCTGGGCCGGTTCCGGTCAATGTCGGCCGACGTCCGTTTCACAAACCGTCCAGGCCACGGCTGAGAATCTATGTTTGCAGGTAAACAACGTCGGAGAAACGCTGCTGGAGAACCTGTCCCACCTTTGTGCGTATAAAAGGGGGGGGGGGAAGTAATCTTTTTCTGGGACCAAATTTTCTTTTGTTTGACTTTACTGGACAACCCACCTGGTCTCGCTAATATCCTGGGACCCACACGGCTCCAACCCATCAACTGGGCTGCAGGGAAGGCAGCACAAAGCCCGTTGCTACAGCTCTGCTGACACAGCCGGCTTATAACACCTCCCCCCACCCCGTCATGCTTCAAAATAAACATTGATATTATCCCTCAACATTATGTTACCAAAAATCAAAATCTTCCAGGACGAACCGTTCCCCACGTGCTGCAGCTCGGGAGGTTAGTACACAGTTATAGCTCACCCTCGCGCCTCCCCGGGGGGGGGCTGAATCCCCACCAAACCACTGCCCAAACCGAAACCAAGCAGCAGCCGAGAGTCACGGCCGCCATGGAAGGTGCTGGCCTCAGGGCCGCCCAGAGGATTCAGGGGGCCTGGGGCAAAGCAATTTCGGGGGTCCCTTCCATAAAAAAAAGTTGCAATACTATAGAATACTATATTCTCGTGGGGGCCTGGGGCAAATTGCCCCATTTGCCCCCCCCCCCCGGGTGGCCCTGTCTGGCCTGCGTGGGACACCGCTTCCCTCCAAACTGCATATGTGTGTCCTAGACCCCTGTACCGCATGCAGCTAGCAGCGATGCTCCTTTCGCTCAAGTGGCGGCGGTGGCCCTCGGGCACAGGCAGAGCTGGGTTCTGTCCCCACTGCAGGCCTGAAATTCGGAGTGGTTGCTGTACACGGGACCAGGGAGGAGATCCACAGGACCATGCCTCATTAAGGGCACAGGGTGGATAATGCTCAAGGAGAGGCGGCGGGCGGGCAGGATTTAAATCCAGGGAAAGAATTTTGGCAAAAGCTCTTCTGCTTATTTCTGATTTCTCCCGTGGTGCTGTGTGAGCATGGCAGGGTGTCCATGTGAGCGAGAGGACACGCAGGAGAACACCAGCGTGGGCATGGTTATGAGCCCTTCCTACGGGCGGGGGGGGGGCGTTCAAACCCCATTGAGATTGATAGGCGTGAACTCACCCTTCAATTCACATAACCGTAAGCATAAGCCCCCACTTAAGAATAAAGGAGGGCAGATAGCAACGCGGGGCTGAATATTGTTTTGGGAAGGGGCGGGGGAAGCGAGAACAGACAAGAACAGAGAGACCGTCAAAAAGCAAGAAAGGCCGGCAATAGCCTGTGAGCACCACGTGATCCTGGACAACGCCAGAGAGAGATTTTTTTTTGGCTACAGAGGCTTGGGGCTGGAAGCTAAGGAACAAGCAGGCCTTCGTACGGTCCTTGGAAATAAACAAGATCGCATCAAAGAAAATACCAGACTCCGTCCATTTCTATTTCCAGCGGAACATCCCCAGGGCTCTGAAATTTGACTAGCTGCTGGGGTCGAGAAGGGGCAGCAGGCTGGAGATGAGTGAGTGAGTGAGAGACAGAAAGAGAGAGATGGTGTGTGGGGGTGCAAATGATTGTGAGTGTGTGTGTGTCCTTTTTATCCCCAACACTCCCACACCCCCTGCTGAGATCCGTCCCGATAGCTGTAAATGAATGTTTCATTTCCTGGTTCTCTCCCGTTAGCTCTGTGAGCCACTCACCCATCAACCGCTTGGCAGAAGCTTCCCTAGCCAGCCCAGAGTAACCAGCCCACAGGCAGAGGAGAGGGAGCAGCCAGGCCCGGGCTGAGGACAGAGGGGGTGTGTATGCGACTGAAAGACCCATTAACCTCCATGACCTACTGACATCACCAGGGCCAACCATGATGTCACATGTAGAGGGTGTGACCTCACGCTGGGTGACCGTGACATCACGTTCGGAGGCTGTGATGTCACACCAGCTTGTGCATGGCATCACATGAGGCGGGTGTGACGTCACGCCGGGGTGGCCATGATGTCATATGTGGAGGGGGTGATGTCACTCTGGGTAACCGTGATGTCACATGACCAGGTGATGGCATCACTCTGGGGCCATGCCAGGGTCACCGTCACGTCCTTTGTGGAGCGAATGCAGAGCAGTGAGATTGTGGGGCTGAGGATACGGTGTCACACAGGGTCCCATGGGATGGCCAAGCCCAGAGGGCGTGACGTCACGGGAGTGACGGTGATGTCCCATGCAGAGGGCATGAGGTGGACGACCATGATGTCACAGAGAGCACGTCATCACTTGGGTGGAGGGGGTGTGTGTGTGCATGACCTCACGTGTGGCAGGAACAAGATCACTCCTGGGGTGGCTGCCACGGCATGTACGCAGGCTGTGATGTCACCCCCAGGGCAACTGGGACATCACATGTGCAACCTTCTGCGGTCAGTTTTCTAGGAGTCCCGACAGTCTAGGGCTGAGAGCAGGGTGGCTTTTGCTGCGCCCTGGCTGGGAACCCCGGAGATCCCCCTTGCTACCAGGGCCCTTTACACCACACGCTTGCGCAGGACACTGGCCCAGACAATCCCAGACGAAGGCCCCAAATGCAATCCTGCCGGGTGCCGGCAACAGCAAAAAGGGCCAGCTTCCATTTCCTAGGGGGTTCCTAGACCGAAATAACCCTACCCAGAAACCTGGGAAACCCCCTGGGCACCCTGCATAAGCAATTCTCGCCCGCACTGCATCCAGGGCTTGAAAGCAAAGCCAACGTTACTGGGGAGGAGGGAGAGAAAGCGGGGGGACAACTGAATAAACGTGGAAAAGCCCCCAATTAATAAATGAACAAATTCTCCAAGGTAGGGCTGATTTCCCCCAAATAAAGCCAAGTTCAGACCCCCTGCCCATCGGGAGCGACTGATGCTTTCTAGACGCTTTGCTCCTGCCCGCTCCCCGCTCCCACTTTGCTGCCCAGCATCGGTGGATTGCAAGGCCTCCGGCAGGTTGGTGCCGCTCGGAACCTGTGCCCCCCAGTCCCGGGTTCTCAGCTTTAATGGCTGAGCAGGGGGACGTACCCCGGCGTCCCTGGTCTCCCTGGAATCTGCCTCCACTCGGTGCCATCTGTGGGCTGGATGTCGCCCGTGCTCCGCGCTGCCCATTCTTCGGCACCGTCCATTCCTGTTAAGGAAGAATCCGGGTATCAAGGACCCTTGGCAGCATCCTTGGCAGCGAGGCAAAAGCTAGGGCCCTCTGTCTCTGGAGGCAGCTGGGGCAGACTGCAGTGTAGGGCAGGGGGACCCAGGCATGGCCGATATCAACCGCACGTCCCTTAGTTTCTCACAGGCTCGGAGTGGCCAATTTGGGGGCCCCTCCCACCCTGCCCCACACAGACACCCAGATGCCTCTCCCATCCCACCCCACAGGGACCCCTGAATACCCCTTCCACGCAACACAGACCTCACCCCTCATACAGACCCCTGAATTCCCAACTCCCCCCACAGACCCTGATTGCCCCTCCCATCCCACATAACCCCAACCCTCCATCAGCCCCCATTTATCCTGATATCCCCCCCCCACCACATCCCAGCAGCCCTGACATGCACCCTCTACCTATCTATCCTTTCCCATACACATCTATCTATCCCCATACACCCCCTCTATCTATCTATCCCNTTATCTATCCCCATACACATCTATCTCCATATACCCCCCTTTATCTATCTATCCCCATACACCCCCTCTATCTATCTATCCCTTCCCATTCACACCCCTCTATCTACCCATCCCTATCTCCCCGTACACACCTCTCTATCTATCTTATCCAATGACCAGGCTCAATCCAGGAGATAACCCACTTTAGAAAATATACCCAGCTAAGCAATGTAACCCGGCTTCCTCAGTAAGGGGTCTGGGCCTATAGAAGAAAAAACTGGCCATGGAATAGCCCCTCCATGCCATCAGGTGGGCAATGCCTTGTTGACACATCAAGGGTTAAGGCTGCTAAACAGGATCAAGGCATTCTAGTTCCGGACTAAGAGGGTCCACACAGGGAGTTAATCTGGAGTCAATCCTTAGGCACCCATGCAACAAAAAAAGCAGGACCCCATCTGGCCCTCCTGGTAGCTGCGTGCCTTGCAAACACTAACAATTTACCCTTGCATACCCCAGCAGGCAGTGGGGCCAAGTGGTTAGCACCCCGGCCTGGGACTCACAAAACCTAGAGTCTATTCCCCAGCCTGTCACTGGCCTGCTGGGTAACCTTGGGCAAGTCCCTCTCTCTGGGCCTCAGTTTCCTCCCTTACTAAAGGGGCGATGGTACTGACCTTTGTGAAGGGCTTTGAGGTCCATGGATGGAAAGAGCGAGAGAATATTTAGTATTAGCCTCATTTAATAAAAACCACAGATGGGGAAACTGAGGCCCAGAGGGATGACGTGACTTTGCTAAGGTGGCCAAGTTGGGAGGCGAGCGCGGATCTCCTGGGCCCCAACCAGAATAACGGGCGAATAACTGATTTTTTCAGTTCGGTGGCAGGGCTGAAAAATCAAAAGAAGGTCGGTTTGGGTTGAACCAAACCTGTCGTTTCCCCAGAATTTTCGGTGAATTGGAAAAGTCCAAAGCTTGGGTGGGCATCCGAGCCACTGGGCTAAAAGGTACCGGGGAAGGGGCAGTGGTTTGTGAATCCGTGTCAAATTCACCAATCGTTTCGCAATTTCCAGTAAATTAACTATTGGCCTGAAAAACATCACCCACTTCTGTCCCACTCCCGACCTGTGCAGCTCAGGTCGCACCGAATCCGAAATTCTATCCTGGTGCCTCGGCCACAAGAACATCTTCCCCTTAGCGGGTGACTTCTAAAGCAGAGGGGGCATCACGTGCCCATCTTTAAAAAAGGGAAGAAGGAGGACCTACAGGCCAGTCAGCCTCACCTCAGTCCCTGGAAAAACCCTGGAGCAGGTCCTCAAGGAATCAATTCTGAAGCACTTAGAGGAGAGGAAAGTGATCAGGAACAGTCAGCATGGATTCACCAAGGGCAAGTCATGCCTGACTAACCTAATTGCCTTCTATGAGGAGATAACTGGGTCTGTGGATGAGGGGAAAGCAGTGGATGTGTTACTCCTTGACTTTAGCAAAGCTTTTGATACGGTCTCCCACAGTATTCTTGCCGGCAAGTTAAAGAAGTATGGGCTGGATGAATGGACTATAAGGTGGATAGAAAGCTGGCTGGATCATCAGGCTCAACGGGTAGTGATCAACGGCTCCATGTCCAGTTGGCAGCCGGTTTCAAGCGGAGTGCCCCAAGGGTCGGTCCTGGGGCCGGTTTTGTTCAATATCTTCATTAATGACCTGGAGGATGGCGTGGACTGCACTCTCAGCAAATTTGCAGATGACACTAAACTGGGAGGAGTGGTAGATACGCTGGAGGGTAGGGATAGGATACAGAGGGACCTAGACAAACTAGAGGATTGGGCCAAAAGAAACCTGATGAGGTTCAACAAGGACAAGTGCAGAGTCCTGCACTTAGGACGGAAGAATCCCATGTACTGTTACAGACTAGCGACCGAGTGGCTAGGCAGCAGTTCTGCAGAAAAGGACCTAGGGGTTACGGTGGACGAGAAGCTGGATATGAGTCGACAGTGTGCCCTTGTTGCCAAGAAGGCTAACGGCATTTTGGGCTGTATAAGTAGGGGCATTGCCAGCAGATCGAGGGACATGATCGTTCCCCTCTATTCGACATTGGTGAGGCCTCACCTGGAGTACTGTGTCCAGTTTTGGGCCCCACAGTACAAGAAGGATGTGGAAAAATTGGAAGGAGTCCAGCGGAGGGCAACAAAAATGATTAGGGGGCTGGAGCACATGAGTTATGAGGAGAGGCTGAGGGAACTGGGATTGTTTAGTCTGCAGAAGAGAAGAATGAGGGGGGATTCGATAGCTGCTTTCAACTACCTGAAAGGGGGTTCCAAAGAGGATGGATCTAGACTGTTCTCAGTGGTAGCAGATGACAGAACAAGGAGTAATGGTCTCAAGTTGCAGTGGGGGAGGTTTAGATTGGATATTAGGAAAAACTTTTTCACTAGGAGGATGGTGAAGCACTGGAATGGGTTACCTAGGGAGGTGGTGGAATCTCCTTCCTTAGAGGGTTTTAAGGTCAGGCTTGACAAAGCCCTGGCTGGGATGTTTTAGTTGGAATTAGGTACTGCTTTGAGCAGGGGGTTGGACTAGATGACTTCCTGAGGTCCCTTCCAATCCTGATATTCTATGATTCTATGATTCTAACCCCCGAGAGATGTTCCAGGCAGGTAGCTAGTTACGCTGCTAGATACCTGCCGTTCGCTTTAAATGGGTCAAAGCCGGAGCCTGGGAAAACTGAGACGGAAAAGGGAGAATGTCCGAAATGAGGAGCGTTCGGCATTTCCAATTTTGGTATGGAAAAAAAAACAAAAACTCCGTTACAACATGAGTAATAAGAAGAGCTGAAAGAGACATATAAATAAATGGATTATTTTGGGCCCCAGATTTGTGAGTTTGTGACCTACAACCCCGGCTGGGAAGCCGCGGGAAAGAGACTGAAACGTCCGCAGACACTTGTCTCGCTAACGAGGCTCTGTTCCTGTCCGAACAACGGGCGGCGCGGGCCGAAATTGGACAGTGGGCCCGATTCTGCCGTCATTTCAGCTTCGTCGAGTGTACGGCCCATCGAGTCCAACCCGGATAGCACAATCCAGTGAGCTTCACTCTGGGCTGCGCCCACTACATAACCGGGGGCTGGCCAGAGCATCAAGTGCAAAGTACTTCGCTTAGGAAGGAAAAAATCAAATGCACAACGGCAAAATAGGGAATAACTGGCCAGGGGGTAGCCCCGCGGGACAGGAACTGGGGAGGCTAGTGTGGATCACAAAAAATATGAGCCAAACAACGTGATGCCGTTTTAACATACCGTCGTTCTGGGGGGTATTAACAGGCGCGTCGTACGGAAGACACGGGAGGTAATTGTCCCGCTCTACTCGGCACTGCGGAAGCCACAGCTGGAGGACGGTGTCCAGTTCTGGGTGCCGCGCTTTAGGAGAGACGTGGGCAAATTGGAGAGAGGCCAGAGGAGTGCAACAAAAAGGATCCAAGGTTCAGCAAACCTGCCCTAGGAGGAGAGGTTAAAAAACCTGGGCCTGTTTAGTCTAGAGAAAAGCAGACTGAGGGGGGATCTGAGAACACTCATTAAATATATTAAGGGCTGTTATAGAGAGGACGGGGGTCAGCTGTTCTCCATGTCCGCTGAAGGCAGGACAAGCCGTAACGGGCGTAATCTGCAGCGAGGGAGATTTAGGTGAGATATTAGGACAAATTTTCTAACTCTCAGGGGAGTGAAGCTCTGGAACAGGCGTCCAAGGGAGGTTGTGGGATTCCCATCACTGGAGGGTTTTAAGAACAGGTTGGACAAACCCCTGTCAGGGCTGGGCTAGGTTGACTTGCTCCGGCCTCAGCACAGGGGGCTGGACGTGATGGCTTCTCGAGGTCCCTTCCAGCCTGGCATGTCTATGATCCTTTCTCTTCTAGGAAGGCAGCCAGTCTCCACCCGAAGATCTCAAGAGAAGGCGAATGCACCGCTTCCCTTGGAAGTTGGTTCTGCAGGTTAAATCACCCTCACCGTTAAACATTCGGGCCTTATGTCCAACTGGAATGTGTCTGGGTTCAGCTTCCACCCATTGGTTCATGTTCTGCCTTTCTCCACTAAATGGAAGAGCCCATTTACACATGGGCGTCAGATCTGGAATCACTCCAGTCACATTGAGTTTGATCCCATGTACACACCACTGTGAATCTAGAGTGACTCCAGTGACTTTCTTTCTTTCTTTCTTTCTTTCTTTCTTTCTTTCCTTCCTTCCCTCCCCATGCCACCTGGCTTTCCCCTTACACTCACGCACACAGAGCACACTCCTGTTCTCCTGGAGTAACCTCCATGACGCCTCCGCTAAACAAGGGGAAAAATAAACCGAGCCTGAATTAGGCCCAGTTGTTGCATCTTAATGATCCAAGACCTCCAGTCCTTTGGAACGAACACCACGGGCAGCAGGAAAAGACGCCATAGCGAATACCGTAAGGGCTCAGGCGAGAGGCAGGGACAGTGTGTGTGTGTGTGGTGGGTGGGTGAGTGTATGTATACTGCACAGTGCACGGGGAGAGGTGTTGTGGTTGTGTGTGTGGAGGATACGTGTGTAGGGTAAATGGTGTATGTGTATGGTTGTGTGTGTATGTGTTCAGGGTGTGCACGCGTCTAGGTTATACGGTGTGTGTGTGTGTGTCCCTGCTGTGCGAGCGTGCAGGGTAAATGGGGTGTGCACATATGCGTTGGGGGGGGGGGGCTAGGTTATATAGTGGGGAGGCGTATCCGCTGCTCTCTGCTGGAGCAATTGAGACCTGCTGTGTGTGTTTGTGTGTCAAGGGGTGTGGGTGTGTGTATGTGTGTGTGTGTGTACACTATATAGTCTACATGGCCACTGGGGAGAGGATGAGGGAGAAAATGAACTGCATGTAACAGGTGTCAGTCACGTCGCCTAATGCAGGGCTGCGGGGGACGCAGATACTACGCTGATGAGCCTGGGCTGAGAAGCTCTATCCACTGCAGGAGGCATGTGCATGTTGTGGGTATGCGAGATACATGGGGTCTACATGTGAGTTTAAGGGTGTGTGTGTGAGTGTGTACGTACAACCTACACACTGTGTGAGTGTGTGTTTGTAGGTGGTGCTGTGTGTATGTGTCTGGTGAATATATAGCCTAGGCCCTAGACATTTTGTGTGTGTGTGTTTACAGATGCTGCTGTGTGTATGAGTCTGATGACTATATAGTCTAGATGCTGTGTGTGTGTTTGGCGTATGTATAGGCTAGACACTGTGTGTGTGTGTGTATTTGGTGTATGTATAGGCTAGACCAGGGGTTGGCAACCTTTCAGAAGTGGTGTGCCGAGTCTTCATTTATTCACTCCAATTTAAGGTTTCGCGTGCCAGTCATACATTTTAACATTTTAGAAGGTCTCTTTCTATCAGTCTATAACATATAACTAAACTATTGTTGTATGTAAAGTAAATAAGGTTTTAAAAATGTTTAGGAAGCTCCATGTAAAATTAAATTAAAATGCAGAGCCCCCCGGACCAGTGGCCAGGACCCGGGCAGTGAGAGTGCCACTGAAAATCAGCTCGCGTGCCGCCTTCGGCACACGTGCCATAGGTTGCCTACCCCTGGGCTAGACACACTGTGTGTGTGTGTCTTTGGTGTATGTATAGGCTAGACACTGTGTGTGTCTTTGGTGTACATATAGGCTAGACACTCTGTGTGTGTTTGGTGTATGTATAGGCTAGACACTTTGTGTGTGTGTGTTTGGTGTATGTATAGGCTAGACACTGTGTGTGTGTGTGTTTGGTGTATGTATAGGCTAGACACTGTGTGTGTGTTTGGTGTATGTATAGGCTAGACACTGTGTGTGTGTGTTTGGTGTATGTATAGGCTAGATACTGTGTGTGTGTAGGTGGCGTTGTGTGTATGTGTCAGATCTGAATTTTCACACCACTGTGGCTGCAGGAGAGGCGGGGTGTGTGTGTGTAAATCTGTTTTTAGAT
The DNA here is from genome assembly GCA_003942145.1 of Platysternon megacephalum. Classification (NCBI taxonomy): domain Eukaryota; kingdom Metazoa; phylum Chordata; order Testudines; family Platysternidae; genus Platysternon; species Platysternon megacephalum. Next base: position 543,100 of record QXTE01000439.1, read on the forward strand.
TAGTCCCCCCCCCGCCCCACAAGAAACTCAGCGAAACAAGCAGCCCCTGGAAAAGTCTCCAGGCTTTTTGCTGATAGTGAGTCTGTTAGGCCCTCTAGTGGGGAAAGAGACAGTAGCAGAAGGTCTGACGTCCTTCCCCTGGTCTTCTATACAGGGGGGAATTTCATCCAGGGCTGGGCTAAGGTACCTGGCTCCCACGACTGCAGGTGGTGGAGAATTTGGTGATGAATGTTTTTTTCCTCTGAAAACGCCGATTTGTCGAAACCGAAGCTTTTCACGGGAAACTTTCAGTTTCCATACATTTTTCAAACCACTCCCCGGCCCGCCTCATTTTTTGCTGAACAAAAACAAAAAAGTTGCAAAATTGTCAAAAACTTGTGTTTTGTGATTTTTCGAAAGGAAACATCCCGATTCAAAACGGTGGTGGTTTTTTTTAAAATGGTCAAACCTGAAACAAAATGTTGCTCACTAATCTCAACGGAATGTTTTGCTTGACCCACCCTGAGTGTTTATTTCAGATTTTTGGCTGGTGAAAATTTGAGTGTCTGATTTTTTCGGGCCAGTTTGGGATGGAAATTTTGTTTTTCGATATCTTGAAAACTTTTCCAGGATGGAAATACTGTTTCCCATCCAGCTCTGCCTGTGACTAGGGATCAGCCTTCTGGAGTCACATGACGACATCAGAATTTCCGGGTTTTTTTTAGTTAGTTTGTAGCCCTCATGTCTACCAAGAAAAGCTTGAAAACGTGACAACGTGTAATTGAGTCAGTGACGCTGCCTGAGTCTGCAGAGAGCCTGAGCCCATTGTTCTGAGAGGAGTAAACTGCACCTTGCATCTCAATGGGGTGTTGACTCTGTGACCCACACTACCCGGGCCTCAGCTAACCCCACCCCAGCAGCTGGGCTCCCTGCGCAGCAGGAGGAGAAGTGCATAGTAAGCCAGGCCACCAAGCACAGAGACCCCAGATGCCGGGGCAAATTCTAATCAGTGCCTGCGGTTTTTGAACCTTTTTGGCTTTCCACACTGAGCAGATGTCTCCTCTTTCCTTAGGGCCTGTGACAAAGTGGGGGGGGTTTCTTGGTTTTTTCAATTGTTTGCATGCAGTGGGGTGGAACACAGTTTCCCTGGGTGTCACTGGTTTAACGAGGTGATGGGAGAGGGAGTTTGTTGTTACAGAGGACCAGCGAGGGAACTTGGGACCCCAGCCAGTGGCCTGGAGAATGGATACCCCAGCGACTGGTGACCGGGAGGCCCAGCTCAGGAGTCGCAGCTGTTTCAGGCCAGTGGGAGGACAATGGGCTGCGGAGAGAGGACCCCAGTGACCTGACCAGCCGGTTCCAGCCAGAGGGGGACAGAGGGCCCTGTTTACCTGGACAGAAGACAATGGACAGAGGCGGGGCTTGTGGCCGGTGATCTCAGATACCCAGCTGGGAAGCAGGGGGGCTCAGGACTGGAGAGAGAGAGCAGGCATAGCCCACCTGGATGCAGGGGAGACTTGGATGCACTGTGCTGAGGGAGGCCAGGCCTGAGGGTTCTGAGAGTTTCCTGTGCTGTGTTCAGACGCTCAATAAACCCTCCTGTTTTACGCTGGCTGAGAGTCGCTCCGGGCTAGAGATCAGGGTTGCATTATTCCCTCTGGGAGTGGAGGCCTCGGAGGTCCAGAGCGAGTGGACTCCCTGAGGGGGCCCACGGCGAGAGACAGGCGTGCTAAGGCTCAGAGAGGTGCGGTTCCAGGAGGCAGAGGGGCTTAACCCCCGAGAGAGAGTGGACCCCCGAGAAGGGCTGTCACACTGAAGGGGGTTCCCCCCAGGGACCATATGGAGCCAAGAGTGGACATGACCTGTGAGTCCGTGACAGGGCCCCTTTGCCGGGGCCTTTTTGCTTAGAGGGTCTTACCATGTCAGAGGCTTTCAGCTCAGAGGAAAAGTTTAAACTGCTTCTCCAGCAAGACAGCGTGTTACTACCTCCCGTTCCAACTGGAAATATCACTGGCATGCGGCCTGCACATGGGGCTGAGGGCTTATCTGCAAGGGAAAGTTTTTCTGCTCTAGGTTTTTTCGCTGTTTTATACTGGTATAACGTTACCGAAACAGTGCGTCCCCACCACTTTGGTTAAGCCAAGCTTCGGCAACTTCCCTTGTGAGTCATTGCAGCCACACAGCTCTGCGCTATTTCGAAATAACTGGACAGATCTCCCAGGGTGCAATGTTCTGCCACCAGGCTCAATACATTCTGGGATTTCTCTCACACAACTCTGTGGGATACTTAGTGGAATTCTGGGACTTGGAGGGGTCAGACTCACAAACTCCCACTAAAGCTTCATCTGAGTTCTTCTCCTGGATCCCCCAGGGGAACTTCTGTTATGCTGAAAGATTTGAATGGCTGCCATAAAAGGAGGACTTTGATCTACAGACAATCACAGACACTAGTTAAAGACGATGGGCACACTAACCACGCTTCTTTCAGGTTAAATGGAAGGAGCAATTAAGCCCCTTTATGGAGTGAGATAGCCGGAAATTATAAAAGCCACCACCCAAAGCAATCGGCTGCATGGCAAAGATAAGTGGCGCTATTCCATGTGAGCAGAGGGGTTTCCCTGAGACTGACTGCAAAAACAAGGGATGGGGTGTGGGGGTTGATTCGTGAGCCAGTAGCCAGCAAGATAAGCAGTTGTGAGCATCGTCCAAGAGGGAAGAGAGCTCCTTGGGGCACAGGACGAGCTGGAGAGGCAGGTGTGGAAACTGGGAGTGAGGAAATTGCCTATTGTTGTCTGTTCCTTCTGCATTCAAGGAAGCAGGACCATGGGTGGGTCCCTTGTAAATAAACAGGCTTGCAGCAAGGAATAGACCTGACTCATATCTTCAGATCCTCCTCCCACGGGAAACAGTCCATCAAGGCCCCGAATATTGACCATCCACCAGCTCCGGTCAACGCTTCTGTACGGCATCACAGCTAAAGGAGAGACACAGCAGAGGTGGCGTCTCATGGAAGTGATGCTGCTGGCAAATGGACCCAAGGGACCCCACCCCCGCTCCACCAGCGAGTAGCCCCATCCTGAGTGGATCACACGGCCCCGGCTCTCCCCTGCCTGGCGTTCTTTACAGCCGTACCAAGCGGGTTTAAAGCACTAGCACTGGTGCACGTACAAACCCGCTGCCCTGCGTAAGCTGTCAGCCGTGGGGATGAGGCAGAGGCTAGACCAATGCAGGGAAGACCTCGCACGCACTCTGGGGGTGCTGGAATCCCGGTGATGCCTTGCCACCTCCCTGGGGGCTGCAGAGAGGAGCCGGCCAGAACCTCAGGGACTGGGTTGTGGGCAGTCATGCCCAGCGGTTGGAGCAGGAGTCAGTAGCCAGACATGGGAGCCCAGGCTCAGAACTGGAGTCAGAGCCAAAGTCAGGAATTGGAGGGTCAGGACCGGGTGACCAGGAGCAAATGCTTTGAGCAGCCACTGAACAGCTGAGGCTGGGTGTAAGAGCCGGGCTGCTGATTCCCACCAGACAGGCGGGGTAGCCAACCAGGCGGCCACTACTGGCCAGCTGCGCTCGTTAGGTAGCCCGGAGACCGGCTCTGCTGCAGGCCCTGGTTCCTGACACCGAGTCTCCCGCCCCACCCTGCGCACCTGAAATTTCAGAGAGTTCCTGGCCGTTTGGATCGGGGACTCCCTCTGCCCTGTGCTTCTTGGCGGCTTGCTCCACCTCCTTCCCTTCCCCCCTGGCCCTCCCTCCCTTTTCCTTCCCTCTCACTGATCCCCTCAGAACTCCACCCAACCAAAAAACGATCGTGGCACTAACGTGCCGTTTGCTGTCCTCCTGTTGGTCTCTCTGATGGTGTGTTCGCCCCCTTTCTGGGTGCGTCTGGCCTATTTGGATCATACAGGGCAGGGACCATCTGCTACCCTGCACCTACAGCGCCTGGTGCGTGACTGGGGGGCCTAGCTGCTACCGTAATTCACCCAAGAGCAAGAAAAATGTACAGCGCCTAGCACAATTGGGGCCTAGTCTATGCACGGGGCTTCTAGGTGCTACCATAATACACCGAAGAGCAATGAAAATGCACAGCACCTCCCACAACGGGGCCCCGCTATTGGCTGGTCCTTAGGCACTACCGTAATAAACATGATTAATAGTTAATCTGGAAGCCCCAGCTTGGCAGCCAGGGCTGTGGCCACCAGAGGGGGACAGAGCGTCATGCGCAGGGTGCTGCCCATGTGGGTCACCCAGGAAGGTTAATTTGGACAGCCCGGCCTATGGCTGCAGATGTTATCAGCGTCTGCTAGCAGCACGAGGCTGGAACGCGGAGTGCGGACGTCAGGCGTGGACTGAGTGCCCCGTGGGAAGCCCCTTGAACGTTCTCTCTCCAAATTGTATTTCCTTCAGAATAAAACCCAAGGGCCCTTTCCTACCCCCAGGCAAACAGCACCCACTTACCCTGGGGCCGGCTCAGCGCACAAGAGCTCTCAACCGATCCCCGCGGTGACAACAAGGAGGCTAGAGGGAGCGGGAATGTTGACTTGGTGTGTACATGGGAGCAGCGCCCAGGCCCATCTAGCCCGGTATCCTGTCTCTGACAGCGCCCAGCCCCCAGATGCAACAGAGGAAGGGGCAAGGACCCTTCACGAACAGACGGGGGATAACCGGACCTCCCACCCCCATGAAGGGCTCAGCCTTGTCTAAAGATTGGTTTAAGCCCTAAAGCAGGAGGTTTAATATCCCTGCCAAGATGTATGTTGTCATGAATTATGTCAATAAGAAAGAAAGAAAGAATAAAGGGTGAGAAAGAAAGAAAGAAAGAAAGAAAGAAAGAAAGAAAGGCGGAGAAGGGGGGGCTGAGAAAGGGGGACAGAGAAAGGGGGGCTAAGACAGACAGAGAAAGGGGGGGATAAGAAGGGGGGCTGAGCAGACAGAGAAAGGGGGGATAAGAAGGGGGGGCTGAGGAAGGGGGGCTAAGACAGACAGAGAAAGGGGGATAAGAAAGGGGGCTGAGAGGGGGGTTAAGACAGACAGAGAAAGGGGGATTGGAAAGGGGGGGCTGAGAAAAGGGGGATAAGACAGACAGAGAAAGGGGGGATAAGAAGGGGGGCTGAGCAGACAGAGAAAGGGGGGATAAGAAGGGGGGGCTGAGAAAGGGGGGTTAAGACAGACAGAGAAAGGGGGGATAAGAAGGGGGCTGAGAAAGGGGGATTGGAAAGGGGGGTTAAGACAGACAGAGAAAGGGGGATTGGAAAGGGGGGGCTGAGAAAAGGGGGATAAGACAGACAGAGAAAGGGGGGATAAGAAGGGGGGATGAGAAAGGGGGGTTAAGACAGACAGAGAAAGGGGGGGCTGAGCAAACAGAGGGAGGAGCAGGGGCTGAGCAGGGCGCAGCAGGGAGCCAGGCGCAGGCGCAGACCCAGTGCGCGCGCACATACACGCCCGCTCCCTGCCTCTCCCAAGATGGCGGCGGAGGCGGGGCGCGGGGACGCCCTGGGCGGGGCTTAGCGATGACGCCGAGCCGGCCGGCGTGGAGTCTCTTAAAGCGGCAAGCGCGCGCTGACAGGTGAGCGGCAGGTTCAGCGCAGGGAGCTGAGCCAGACCCCCGCGCGCTAGCCAGCCAGGCACCGGGCACGGTGAGCAGGGCTGCGCCCCGCCAGGCGGAAGGGGGGCACCGGGCACGGTGAGCAGGGCTGCGCCCCGCCAGGCGGAAGGGGGGCACCGAGGGGCAGGGGGCTGCGCCTTGCCAGGCGGAAGGGGGCACCGAGGGGCAGGGGGCTGCGCCTTGCCAGGCGGAAGGGGGGCACCGAGGGGCAGGGGGCTGCGCCTTGCCAGGCGGAAGGGGGGCACCGAGGGGCAGGGGGCCTTTGCAAAGTGCTGCGAGGTCCCCCGAGAAAAGGGACGTTAGAAGGGAAAATCCACTCCCCAGATTGGATGCTCCTTTGGGCCAAGGCTTCCCAGAGCGGGTCAGTGATTTGGGCTGCCCATCTTGGGCACTGAGCCCCCAAGGGCGCCCACTGGAGGGGGTGGCTGCTCAGCACCCCTCCAAAACTGAGGGAGCCGGAATCAGAGGCCGCTAGAGAAAAGTCTTGAGAGCCAGAGAATGCAAGGCGGGGCAGAAGGGGAGATTTGGCTGGTTTTCACCTGGGCCCAACCCTCCCCTCCGCCAGACAAACAGACTCGAGTGGGGCTGGCGACTGTCTGTTCCTTGCTCGTGGGTCTGAATCTGGTGGCTGGACTTTCTCGGGGCACCTCTCCTGTGCCCATGCCCTAAGAAATTCTGGCCTTGGTATCGCTTGCCACCCCGCCCCTTCCCCCACTCTCAGAGCCAGGCAGCTGAGCTCGTCTGGGCTGGGATCAGAATAAGACATGGGGTCATTCCCCTCCAGAGGCTGTCGGTTCTGACCCAACCCTGGAGCAGAGGACTGGCTGGCTAATGAGGGTTGGGGCCGTTCCCCTCCAGAGGGTGCCAGTTTCCACCCAGCCCCAGACGGACAGTGGTTTCAATGGCTCCTCATGCGATGAATTGGAGGGTTCTCAATCCAGCTCCGAGAGTCCTGACCCCTGCTGCGTGGGCACCACCCGGCCCCTCGACAGCTGTCTCAGCAGAGGAGACAAGCGCTGAAAGGGCTCTGAAGGACGGAGCTTCCCTCTCGCCCAGAGGCAGGATCCAGGAGGGCAGGGCATGGGGCTCCCTCCTTGCCCCTGCTGTGTGATGCGGGCTGGGAGTTTGAGGCCCCCGAGGCATCGCGCCCAACAAAGCAGTGCCGCTGAGCTGGCGGGAGCCTGCACTCCCGCGTGGCTGGGCCGGAGGCATCTCCAGGTGGAATGGAGAGAATTGCCCGAGCTCCTTGCTAGCATAGGGCCGGGTAGCTGCTGGCGCTAATCCGCCCTCCCGGCATCTGCCGTCAGGGAGCCCCAAAGTGCTACATGGATGCTAATGCGCGTGGCCTACCAGCAGGGGGTGAGGGGAAGGAGTACCTGTAATGTACAGAGGGGGAAACTGAGGCAGAAAGAGAGAGCGGTGACATGACTTCCCCAGAGCCACCTACTGAGTCCAAGGTAGAGCTGGGAATAGAACCCAGAAGTCCTGACTCCCAGCCCTAACCACTAGACTCCCCTCCTCTCCCAGAGCTGGGGATAGAACCCAGTAGTCCTGACAGAAGCCCCTCCTGCTGCTAATATGAGACGCTCTCCCTGTCCAGAAGTGGGAATAGAACCCAGGAGTCCTGTCTCCCAGCCCTGGGCTTCTCCCACCCAGCCATCCTATAGGAGCAGCTTGACTTCTCCTGAAGCCACCCTGCAGTCATGTGATTTCTCTCCTTTAACAGCCTTTTTCCTGCTCAGATCACAGCAAAATCAATGATCCTTGAGTTACATTTCCTGTACGGCTCAGACATTTTGCTAGACCATGTGAGATTCCTAATATTCCCCTCCCACCCCCCGGCCTTTCTATAGGCCCTTTCCTCTGACACTCTCTCAATTTCCATCTTGCCTCTTTGAGCCATTATAAGTCCATTTCCTGCTCGGTGCCTCAGTTTCTCCATCAGTAGAATGGGTTTGATGAGGCTTAACTACCTCCTACGGCAGCTGTGAGATGGGAGGGGGGTGTTTTGATCCTCTCCGCATGCCCCACCCATAATGAAACATAAAAAGGTGTTAAGCCTTTAATTCAGGCTGGCTGGTATTTTCAAATTTCCAAGGCCAGGAGGGATGGCTGTGGTCCTCTGGTCTGACCTCGTGTCTAACAAGGCGTGGAAGGATTCCCTCTTTTTTATTAGCAAATGTCGGTGCAGGTTGATTTCGCCGCCCAAACCAATGAAAAAATATTTCTAGCGATCACAATCAAAATGGACAGGGTGGCAAAGAAAGAAGAATGCTGCGTGAGAACGGAGTATATTTTGGGCATGTGACATTGACAGCTGGTGTTTCAATGCTCATAAAGCTTTTAACATTTTGAATCTCAACCTCTGCTGTGATTAAATAAGTCTGCCGTAAGAATGGCCAGACTGGGTCAGACCAAGGGTCCGTCTAGCCCAGTATCCTGTCTTCCGACAGGGGCCAGGTGCCCCAGAGGGAACGAACAGAACAGGGAATCATCAAGTGATCCATCCCTGGTCGCCCATTCCCAGCTTCTGGCAAACAGAGGCTAGGGACACCTAGGGTGACCAGATGAGGGGAATAAAATATCGGGACACATGGGGGGAGGGCTGAGCAAAAAAAAAAAAAAAAAATCGGTCGGGATGCGGGACAGAGACCGAACTATCGGGATGGTCCCGATAAAATCGGGACATCTGGTCACCCTAGGGACACCATCCCTGCCCATCCTAGCTCATAGCCATTGATGGACTATCCTCCTCCCCCCCACCCCATTGTCTGATTCCTCCCCTCCCCCGTAATTTCCCACAACTGTGAACATTTAAATTGATAACAATTGAAAAAAGGCTTTAAAATAGCCACCAATATTATCTGTTGAAATTACACAAGCAATAAAAGTGGAATTCTGCCCAGCCTATGTATAACCCAGGCCAGGGTACTTCCCTGAAGCAATTCCTGTTTGAACCAGGGCAGATGTTTTCGGGGGGGGGGGGAATCCAATTTTCATCTAAAAATTGCCCACGCTGAGGCTAAAGGCTAGTCTGCCCTTGAAAGTGAGTTTGGATTCCCTGGAGTTTTCCCAGGATAAGCTACCTTGCACCCAGACACGTAAGTTTTCCTGGTACCTCATTCCAGGTTAATTAATCCCCATTGGAAGCAGCTTAATTCCCATTTGAAATGATGTATCCAGAAATAAGCCAGACCTAGAGATTGTCCGCTCCTTGGGGCAGGGACAGTATGTCCTGTGAATGTACAGCGCCTGGCACCATGGGGACCTGGGCCGTGATGAGTGCCTGGGCGCTACCGTAATATATCTAATAGCAATAAAAATGTGCAGCGCCTGGCACAATGGGTGCCTGGCCTATGACTGGGGCGCTTACCATAATACACCTAATAGCAATCAAGATATACTGTGCAGCTGTTACCAGCTTTGCCCGTTACTTCAGGGTATGCTCATTTATTAGGGTTACTCTTCTGGGGGGGGGTGTCTGTATTTCTATCAATGTACAGCTTGTGTCCTCATGCGGAGCTCTACTTCTCCCTGCTGCAGGTTCCCTCCCAGTGGAGCTCTCCTGCAGGACCTAGGTTCCCCAGGGCTGGGTTCCTTCAGCCCCAGAACCAGACGAACACATTAACAGAGCGTGTCTGAGAGAACCGGGTCAATCAGCACTCCCAAGCTAACCCCTTATCTGCCCCTGGACTCAGCAGGCTGGGTCGAACAGCACTTTCAATCTGCCACCCTCATATGTCCCAGGTTCAGCACGTCCCTATCCCCACTTTCAAGTTGCAATTGTTCTGGTAGGAACCCACTTGATGAGCAAACCCCACAGGATTTTGGGGCGCTGTGGGGATCTTTTAGCTTAGGTACGAGGAGCGATGCT
>QXTE01000439.1:552701-572473 GCA_003942145.1 Platysternon megacephalum
GAGTTCACAGCCCCTCAACCCACCCACCCCTAAATCCCCAGCGTGTTTTGAATACGCTACTCTTCCCGCTAGCCCGCCTTTGCAAGCAGACAGGTCTGGCTCCACCTACCGCTATTCGGCCAGGAAAGTCCTAGATTGGACGGCGGAAGCCCAGCTATGGAGTAACTGCATGTTTATTCGGGTCTTGTAAAGGAGATGCAGGATGCCGGGCGAAGGGGAAGAAGCTGTGGTTGTCCTACCAAAAGGCAAAGGAGACCAGCGGAAAATCTGGAGCTGCCTCCCACACCTGCGGCTACTGTGCGGCGCTGCGTGCCATGGATATGTTAAAGAGCTCATCAAGGTCTGTCTACACGGCATGGTAAACCCGGCTCTGCGGGACCCGGGCTTGTGGACGTGAGGTTTTCCAAGCCCACTCGTGAGCGTCCGCACTGTGGTGTTTACAGCCGTTGGAGCCGGGATCTCACGGCCGTTGTAACGCGTCCGTACGGGGCTGCGGCTTGTGTCCGCAGTGCAAAATAACGGCTTGGATCCGCGTCTAAGCAGGACCCGGGCTCTGACTCCCACCAGGGTCCTAGGACATGGGTCCTGTGTGCTTGCTGATTTGGGTGTGTGGACGGAAGGGGTCTTGGGCTCAACCCTGAGGCAGCGCCGGGACTTAGTGTGTGGTGCAACCGTCCCCTCTGAAAGAAGCCAGCAAGGTGACTTGATCACGGTGCCTAAGACCGTGGTTCTCGGCCCATAGGCTGCTGGCAGCCCATGGGACATCCTCAGGGCCATAAGGCAGTATATCGATTGTGTGGCCACAGCCCACATTACACAGAGAGAGCTGCATGTGCGGCCCGCAATGGTCAATCGGTGGAGAACCACTGATCTAAGACCTTCGCAGGAAGAAGATACCAGGTACTAACGGGATCTTAAATCTAGAGGAGACAGGCCGAATAAGAAGTTTAAAGCTGGACAAATTCCATCTGGAAACCGGGCACCGATTTTTAACCGCGCAGGGGACTAACCAAGGGAACCAACTCCCCAGGGCAGTGGTGGATTTTCCTTCTCTTGATGGCTTCAAATCAAGGGGTTACCGAGGAATCAGACTCGCCGATCCGACCTTTAAACTCCATGACCTCCTTTGGCACCTGTTGGAGGAGCTGGTTTTTCCTCTGCCGCCTCTCAGCGGTGCCCGCCCGGGATTAGTTGAACACGTGCTGACAGAATTCCAGGTGGAGATTAGCCAGGCAGGTAATTAAAACACAAACCCCCTCAGGATTTTGCTGGGGGCGAAGGCTGTCTCTTTCGGCTCGCCCTGGCCACTGCCTGCCGATATTAGCAGCTAATCCGGTATACTTACGGGACGCTGGGCACCGCGAGTCACCTGGTCGCTCGGCCAGATCCGCCCACCAGGCAACAAGTGGAGTTGGCTTCAGGTTCCAGGCAGTTAAGCAATAAGCCACGTCCGGAGGTTTTGTTATTGTATATGGTGGTGCCGGGGATGTGCCTTGCGGACAGGGGATGGGGGAAGACCTCGTTTTTGCTCCTCCGCTCTCTCTCGCTGCTGGTTGAAGTCAATGGGCCTGATTCCCGCTCACGCTCAGACCCCACCTCGGCCCTGCGGGGGGTGGGAACAGGCCCCTCAGCAGTCCCCAGGCTGGTGTGGAAGGGGTAATAAGGGCCATAGTGACTGGAGCGGAGCAGGGGCCTGGCCGGAGCGCACTGCGCTGTGTGTGGCTATTCTCTGCCCCCCAGACCCCGTAGGGGGCGGATCAGGGGCGTGGCCGTGATCCTCCATTCACGAAGCGAGCGCTCCGCCCCCTTGCCCTCCACCGGGGAAAGATTCAGGGCTTGGCTACACTTGCGAGTTACAGCGCATTAAAGCAGCCCCGGGCGCCCCAGCTCACTCCCCGTCCACACTGGCAAGGCATGTAGAGCGCTCTGACTCCGGGGCTACAGCGCTGCTGGTACTCCACCTCGGCGAGTGGAATAACGTTTGATGTGCCTTGGCTACAACGCACGGGTGTCAGTGTGAACGAGGTGTTGCATTACTGCGCTCTGATCGGCCTCCGGAAACGTCCCATAATCCCCTTAAGTCAAGTGGCCACTTGTGTCATTGTTTTGGAATCACTGCAGGAATGCGGATACGTTCTGACAGCCGGCTGCTTATCTGCTCCGAGACAAAGCAACCATTACTGTGGAATGCTGTTTGTGAGAGAGAGAGGCGGGGAGGGAGGGGGAGGACTGCTGTCGTCTGAACTTACAAGACATGCTCTCAGCCCCCCCAAAACCCACTCTCTGTCCCCCCACATACACACAACACACTCCCTGTCACACTCCACCACCCCCCACTTGAAAAGCACGTTGCAGTCACTTGCATGCTGGGATAGCTGCCCATAATGCACCGCTCCCAATGCCGCTGCAAGTGCTGCAAATGTGGCCACGCCAGTGTGCTTGAAGCTGTCAGTGTGGACAGACGGCAGCGCTTTCCCTGCTGCGCTCTCCGAAGGCTGGTTTAACTCAAAGCGCTCTACATCTGCAAGTGTAGCCAGGCCCTCCGAGTCCGTCTGGGTCACGCAGCGCACATGTGGATGGGCTGGTCTAGATGAGAAAAGTACATTGCGCCAGCTGTGGCACTCAGGGGTGTGAAAAATACACACATACACCCAGGAGCGCCGCCAGCTTTTCCGGCGCCCTAGGCGGCGGAAGGTCCTGCCCCCAAATTTCCACGGACGGCCGGGGAGCCGGCGCCCCCCAAATAGTAGTGCCCTAGGCGACCGCCTAGGTCGCATAATGGATTGCGCCGGCCCTGCACACACCCCAAGTGATCTAGTTAAGCTGACCTAAGCCCTGGTGTAGACAGCGCTAAGAATTCCGGCGTCAGTTGTGTCTACACGGCAGCGGCGCAACTGTAGTGTTTCAGGTGTTGACGAGCCCTTAGGGGCAGCTGATGTCTAGATCATGGGGTAGGCGGGGTCTAGGATGCGTGTTGTGATTTTTTTTTTTTTTTTTTTCTGTGTTTCCCCTTGGCTTCCAGTCTTTCTGCCGGCTGCCCTTTGAATCTCTGCTCTTTGGTGAATAAACGGATCCTCGCTTTCTCTACAAGCAAATCTAAGTGCCGGGGGTGGAGCGGAGCCGTGGTCCAAGGCGGAACGGGTACGCTGGGGGTGTCCTGCGCCTTTAGAGTTGGGAATTTGGTGAGTGGATCAGGGGCTGGGCGATGTAGGGAGGTGCCCGGAGGACTTGGGAGTGGGGGTGGGAGAGGGGGTTGGCGATTGCCGACGGCGAACCTGCAAAGGGAGAGCGAAGCCGGAAGGCAGAGCTTGTGTGGCAGACGCTGGTAGCGGTGGGGGACTGACCTCCGCTTCCTCCTGCTGATGCCAGGGGGTAGCGAAGTGCCTTGCAAGCTTGGGTACCCCCAGGAAGCATCACCCACATCCCTACCCCTACCGAGGTTGGCCTGGCCCTGGCACCCTGCCCACACAGCTGCCAAGCTGGGGTGTTGCTTTAACCCTTCCCTTGCTCCAAATGTATTTTGCTTGCAACTGCTTCCCCGCTAGCAGCCTGCGACTGCGCGTGGCCGAACGGGCCTGCTAAGAGCGAGATGGGCGAGGCTGGAAGCAGCGTGGCAGGCTCTAGCGCCAGCCACCCAGGGTGGCTAACCAAGGCTCGGCCCGGCGATAGCACAGTGCTGCTGCCCTCCTTTTCCCGCTGGGGAAACTGAGGCAGGGCGCATGGACGGGACATGCCCAGGGTGTCAGTGGCAGAGCTGAGAATTGGACCTAGGAATCCAGATGAGGTTATCGGCTCTAACTGCTAGACCCCGCTCCCTTCCCCGAGCTAGGAGTGCTGACACCCCGTTCCACGCACTAGCCACCCTATTCCCTTCCTACAACCAGGAACAGAATCCCCGTCCCCTCACTTGTCATCACGAAACCCCTCTCCCCTCCTGCAGTGGAGAATAGAACCCAGGAGTCCTGACTCCCAGCCCCCCTGCTCTAGCCACTGGACCCCACTCCCCTCCCAGAGCTGGGGATAGAACCCAGGAATCCTGACTCCCAGCCCCCCTGCTTTAGCCACTAGACCCCACTCCCCTCCCAGAGCTGGGAAAAGAACCCAGGAGTCCTGGCTCTCAAGCCCTCTGCTCTACCATTAGGACCCTCTCCCTTTTCAGAGCTGGGAATGGAACCCAGGAGTCCTGAACGCCTCCCCCCCCGCTCTAAATCCTAGCTCCCATTCACTGTCTCTGGAGCACTCCGGCTCTGTGTCAGTTCCCTAGGATCCGAGCCCCTCCAGCCCATACGTCCCTCTATTGCCTTTCCCAGCAGTGCCACCCCACTAATGCGCCCCCCCCCCCATGTGCCACTGCCCACAGATCCCACGCCATGGGCGGCCGGGCCGAGCCCCTGAGCCCCCTGAGCCGCTGGTACATCTACGCCATCCACGGCTACTTCTGCGAGGTGATGTTCACGGCCACCTGGGCCTTCGTGGCCGAGCGGGACTGGAAGTTCCAGGGCGTCACCAGCGTCTGGGCCCTGTTCATCTACGGCACGTCCAGCCTGGTGCTGGAGCGGATGTACCTGCTGCTGCGGGGCCGCTGCCCCCTGCTGAGCCGCTGCCTGTGTTACACCCTCTGGATCTACCTGTGGGAGTTCGCCACCGGCTACCTCCTGCGCCGGTTCGACGCCTGCCCCTGGGACTACAGCCACTTCCGCTACCACCTCATGGGGCTGGTGACGCTGGAGTACGCCCTCTTCTGGTTCCTGGGCTCCCTGGTGCTGGAGAAGCTGATCATCGGGAACACCCTGCGGCTGCGGCTGGAGGGACCCAGCCCCACGGCCGCCCCCGCCGGCCGCTTCGCACCCCGCAAGGACGCCTGAGCACGGCGGGGGCTGGGCCGCCCGCCCCTCTCCGGACTTGCGGAGCTGCCTGACGCTAGACACGGGGGCGGCTTTGCACGGGGGGCGGCCCGGCGGAGCGGGGCGAAGCTCTGATCCTCCCGTCCTCACTCGCTTCCCGCCCCCGAGACCCTCCCGCTGCCCGGATGACTCCTGCTGGGTGGATCCATCCCCCAGTGCCAATGCAGGGAGATTCCCCGGGGACTGGTCCGCCAGGATGTACCCTGGGCCCAGTTCTCAGCCCCCCACTCCTGCATCCCTGTGCTTGGGGGCAGGAATGGGGCGCAGGGGCCCCGGTCCTCGAGATCTGCCTGATGCAGTTTAGGAAGGCAGCAAACCGGTCCCGGGTATCAAAAGGGATGGAGCAACCTTGGGGCTGCTCTAAATGACCCTCTGCCCCCTACGGGCCCTGGGGGGCAGAGAATAGCCACAGCGCAGTGAGCTCCAGCCATGCCCCCGCTCCACCCCATACATGGCGGAGGGCTGTGCTCCACACCAGGTGGGAAGACCCTCTTTAGGGGGTGGAAATCTCAGCGGCGGGGGGCTCTGTTCCCCCCAGGGCTGCATAAAGGACTCTTGGCCTAATTAATCTTTGCCACCCCCTCTCTCGGGAGGGGGAGGAAACTGCTCTTCTCAGGTGTCGCTGCTAGGGTGACCAGATGTCCCGATTTTATAGGGACAGTCCCGATTTTGGGGTCTTTTTCTTATATAGGCTCCTATTACCCCCCCACCCCCATCCCGATTTTTCACACCCTAGTCGCTGCTGGCAGCTGGGGTCCCCTTTTGCTGCTAGCTGTTTCTCATGATCATGCCAAAGCTACCTCCCAAAGCAGGGATCGGCCGCGGTGCTGTTCGCTCAGGTGCTGGGGACGCAGCCTGTCATTAAAAAGTTCTTTTGTTTCTCTATTATTGCCGAGTGACCAATTAGTGATTAACGCACTTCCTCAATCTTCTCCTGACCCTGGCCCCACCCTGAAAACCAATTCCTCCGCCTCCCCCCCCCCCCCCCACCAGCAGCAGCAGGCGCACAGACAGGGTAAGGAGCTCCCAAACAGGATCTGCAACAGATTGACAGGGTAAACAGGCGGTGGCAGGCTCAGCTCCCACCCACCCACCCAATCACGGGAGGAATTTGTGGCTGGGAAGAGCTGGGTGGATAAGAGAGACAAATGACCCCCTTTTGAAGGCAGCCCAAGTTGGCAGGGAGGTGGGAAGCCAGCTAAGGGGAGCAGGGATGGGCCCTGATCGGTTAGTTGCATTATGGTGGCAGCTGGGGGCCCTGACGGAGAAGGGCACTCCATTGTGCCAGGCGCTGCCCAGACCCCGACCGAGATCGGGGCCCCGTCGCGCCGGGCCCTGCCCAGACCCCGACCGAGATCGGGGCCCCGTCGCGCCGGGCCCTGCCCAGACCCCGACCGAGATCGGGGCCCCCCAGTGTGCCAGGACAGTGCCATCCCCAAAGTGCTTCCAGATTCAAGAGACCAAGGCAGGGGTCCCATCCCCACAGCCCCGACTGGAGGAACCACGGCACAGAGAGATGCAGAGGTCACACAGGGAGACTGCAGCAGACCAGGGAATAAAAACCTCGGCTCCTGAGGGCCTGCCAGTGCTTTACGGAGAAGGCCGCCCTGCCTCCGGTTAGGTCAAGGCTGGGACAGCTCCTGATCTGAGCCCCGATGACCCGGGGCTTTTGGGAGAGGGGTGAGGCTGGTTCTGGTAACCGCCCTTTTGCAATCCCCCAACCTACACGGAATTTGTCCGGGTGTTTGCAGTGAACCAAGCCGTGCCCACCGTGCAGGGCGCAGCCCATCGGGGGCGGCAGATGGCGCGGGGGCGGGCACACCTTCGACCCAGCCGAGCCCGGATGGGATTGGGCAATAAGAGGATTTTGTGCTGAGTCGGACCTGCACGGCTCAAGCAGGGTATGGCAGGAATGAGCCCCCTCCAAGCCGCTGTCATGGCTGGGGAAACTGAGGCACAGAGCCCATGTGTGATTTGCGTAGGCCGCCTACCCTGCCTCTTCCACCATCGCTACCCTCAGCCCCTTGGCCTGTATGGATGCAGCCGCTGAAGCCAGGGGACGGGACACCGGGCTCGATGGGCCCGTCGGGCTGACGTGGAGCAGGGGGGACGGGACACCGGGCTCGATGGGCCCGTTGGGCTGAGGCGGAGCATGGGGGACGGGACTCTGGGCTCGATGGGCCTGTCAGGCTGACGTGGAGCAGGGGGGACGGGACACCGGGATAGATGGGCCCGTCGGGCTGACGCGGAGCAGGGGGGACGGGACACCGGGATAGATGGGCCCGTCGGGCTGACGCGGAGCAGGGGGGACGGGACACCGGGATAGATGGGCCCGTTGGGCTGATCCTCCTACTCCAATCCCATGGCCAGGAGCGGGGAGCAGGTTTTTGGAGCATTTTTCATGCCTGTCTGGGGCTCCCAGGTGCTGCCGTAATACACCTAATAAACATGCGGGAGGTCAGATTAGATGATCATACTGGTCCCTTCTGATCTTAAGTTCTATGATTCTATGAACTGTTCTTTCCTCTTTCGCCCAATGATTATGTTTCATAATTTGTTTATCTGATGAGGCGACCTGGCAGTTCAGCTGGGCCACACAGGATGCGACAGCTGACAGGTGTCCGTCCCTGTACCCAGCCCTGGTATCTGAAATCAGCGTGAGTCACGGCGGCTGTGATCGTGTACATCTCTTTAATGATACTTTGCCCTTTCCGCGAGCCCGTCCCCTGAGGATCCCAAAGCCCTTTATGCCCATCCATTAATTTAACCCCAACAGCTCGTCCTGGGACGTTAGGTCAGAATTATTGACCCCATCCTACAGGTGGGGCAACTGAGGCATAGGGAGGTTCAGGCCGTTGTGGAGCCAGGAATGGAACCCAGGAGTCCCCAGCTGTCACCAATGGAAGCCCAGCTGAGCTGGTCCATGAAAGCTCCCCCACAAGCTGTGTGGAGAATAGGACTCTCCACCACGCCCCCCTCCATAGACCTGATCTCACCCCACACCCCATTCAGAGACAGGGCAGCTCAGCCCCCTCCCCAGTGCAAAGTGGTGTCTCCAGATCTGGACCGTGGCCTCTCCGCTGAGACAGGATGGGGCTCCCCAAACACAGGGGCAAACACGCCTTTGCAGCGAGCTGGCGCACACGACCCGGCTTCACAGGGACCAAAACGGCGGCCCTGGCGTAAGGGGAGCGACCCGCTTTTAGGGCACAGGGGGCTCCCGCTCCGGCAGAGCCAGATAATGACAGCCCGGGCAGGGACTGAAGCCCTGCAACCGGCTGTGGCGCTAAATGCATGAGCGGCGCGGCCTACTGGGTGGAGCGGTAGCCTGGGGTTCTAGTCCCAGTTTGCTCAGGCAAGGCCCCGTGCCTCAGTTTCCCCACCTGTAAAACAGGATTAATGGCACTCTTCTGCAAAGGGCTTTGAGATCTAGCAGCGATAAAAGCTAGGGAGGATTAGCATTATCAGCAGGGAGGGTAAGCTGCGATCAGGACAGCACCACGCTCTGTCGGGGGCGGGTGGGTGTGGGAATCATCGCATTTAAGACAAGAAGGGACCATTACATCATCTAATCGGCCTCCTTTATAGCACGGGGCCTTTCGGTTCCTCCCACTTTCCCCTGTCGGGGGCCCAATAACTGGGGTTTGACTCAAGCATCTCTTCCAGAAACGCATCCAGAATTGATTTGCCTCCCTGATGGTGTGTTTTTCTGTGTGTGTCTCTCTCTGTGTCGTGTTTGTGGTTGTGTGTGCATCTTTGTGTGTGTGTCCTTGTGTTTGTGTTTGTGTGTGTATGTCCTTCTGTTTGTGGTTTTGGATGCGTCTTTGTGTGTGTATCTCTCGGTGTGTCCTTGTGTTTGTGTTGTGTGTGTGTGTCTCTCTCTCTTTGTGTCCTTGTGTTTGTGTATCTGTTTAGCTGGGTGTATGTGTGTGGTTTTGTGTGTCTCTCTTTCTTTGTGCCCTTGTGTTTCTGTTTTCATGGGTCTGTTTAGCTGGGTGTATGTGTGTGGTTTTGTGTCACTCTCGTTGTGCCCTTGTGTGTGTATCTGTGTGTGTGTGTGTCTGTTTAGCTGGAAGTATGTGTGGTTTTGTGGCAGTGTCTCTGTGTGGGTGTGTATCTGGTTGTGTGTCGATTTGGGTGGATGTGGGGCTTTGTGTGAGTCTCTTGCTTTGGGTGTCTTGCTGCGTGTACCTCTGGGGCTCTCTGCATCTTGTACCTTCCTTGTGGCCGGAGCAGACGTTTGCCCAGTTGCCCAGACCCCGGCTCCCTAACACCCCAAGTGTCTCCATATTGCACGCTGCTTTCCAGCCTGGCAACATCAGAGATAGACCCCAACCCGCCCTGCTCCCAACGCCCCCCCCCAGCAACCGGCGACTCGCCCAGCAGCTGCTGGCAGGGTAGGGGCCTGTGACCCACAGACAGCAGTCCCAATTCCACCCAGCAGAGGGCAGCAGCGTACCAATTAGCGATACGCTGTAGCCGGTTCAGCAGAATGTTTTTATCATACAGACGCCAGCTAAAGGGATGAGTAGGGTGACCAGATGTCCCGATTTTATAGGGACAGTCCTGATTTTTGGGTCTTTTTCTTATATAGGCTCCTATTACTCCTCACCCCCGTTCCGATTTTTCACATTTGCTGTCGGGTCACTCTAGTTGAGACATTAGGGCCTGGTCGGACCAGCCAGCCCACCCGTCCCTGCCTCCAGGGGATCAGTTCCCCAGCGACCGGCTCACAAATCTCATGAGCCAGAACTTTTCCCTCTGCCTGCTTGGGGCTAAGATTCGGCCAAGACGGGCCACTGTCTCCT
Source organism: Platysternon megacephalum (assembly GCA_003942145.1). Taxonomy (NCBI): domain Eukaryota; kingdom Metazoa; phylum Chordata; order Testudines; family Platysternidae; genus Platysternon; species Platysternon megacephalum. Next base: position 562,414 of record QXTE01000439.1, read on the forward strand.
CTTAGCTAAACCGGACGACTGCACCAACCAGATCCCCGGCCCGTGTAAACCAGCCTTGCTCCATTTGGGTGTCAGAGGGACCAGATCCCCAGCTGGTGTAAACCGGCCTCGCTCCATTCAGGTGTCAGAGGGGCCAGATCCCCGGCCCGTGTAAACCAGCCTCGCTCCATTCGGGCGTCAGAGGGGCCAGATCCCCAGCTGGTGTAAACCGGCCTCGCTCCATTCGGGTGTCAGAGGGGCCAGATCCCCAGCTAGTGTAAACTGGCCTCGCTCCATTCGGGCGTCAGAGGGGCCAGATCCCCAGCTGGTGTAAACCGGCCTCGCTCCATTCGGGCGTCAGAGGGGCCAGATCCCCGGCTGGTGTAAAACAGCCTCCCTCCTTTGGAGTCAATGGGCCAGATCCCCAGCTGGATAAATCAAAGTTGCTCCATTTAACTTAGTATTATTTCATAGGTGTATTACAGTAGGACCTAGAAGCCGCAGCTGAAATCCAGGTCCCATTGTGCCGGGGGTGGATGCACAGCCACAGAGCGAGAGACAGTCTCTGCCCCCGGAGAGCTTCCAGTCGAAATAAGGCGGGAGGGGAAACGGGGGCACCGAGCGGCGATGCGACTTGTCACCCAGCAGTCCAGTGGAAAAGCCCCCCTGTGTTTTGCTGCGGTCCTGGCGCTCTGGGGTGGAGGGGGGAAATGGAGGGAGAATGTAGCTCAGGCCAGACCCCCAATAGCAGCCCATTGATCAGCAACACGCAGCACGGGGGGCGGGGAACTGGTGTGTTTCCCACCTGCAGCCCCTCTCCTGGGAACTCGGGGCTCAGCGCAGCAGCTGCTCCCAGAAGGGCTCCCGGAAAAGCCACCCCAGTCTTTTTTGTTGCTGTTTCAGTCTGCTTAGCAAGACCCCATCCCCTCAGCCCTTTTGTAAAGCCCAAATCCCCCCCCACTTTAAAATCCCGGCCTCCTCCGCCTTCGAAATAAAACCCAGGGAGTGGGAAACTTTCCCTTCAAAGGCACTTTCCACCACATTCGCTGGGAAGAAGCCTGCGGCTGCAGGGTACACTGCTTTATCCAGAAAGAGGTTGGCAGGCCCGGATTTTAGGGGGATGGGGCGGAGGGGGGGGACGACATTCATAGCCACAACCCCCCTCCCCCACTGTTCTAAGGGTTCCCCCTCCCCATATGCTTTATATGTAAATCTTTACTCCTGGGGGAGAGATTCCCCGCTCCCCCTCTGCTTTTCTCCATCCCTTTAAGAGGGGGCCTGAAGTGGAAAGGGGAAAAAAATTCCCTATAAGATTTTTTTCTCCAGAGTCATCCAAGCTGGGAGAGTCCACGCAGGAGCCTGAAATTCCATTTGTCGTAGGAAATTCACGTCTGCTGGCCCGAGTGGCGGGACAGTGATGCTAGAGATAGAAGCGGTATCATAATTATACCTACAGCCCCGGCCCGAGATCAGGGCCCCCCTTGTGCCAGGCGCTGCACAGACACATACTGAGAGACAGCCGCTCCTTGAAGTCTACTTAGGCACTGAAAGGGGAAACTGAGGCACAAAGAGGGGAAGTGACTCGCCCAAGGTCACACAGAAGGTGGGGTAGTAGAGCTAAGAATAGAACCCAGGAGTCCTGGGGGCCCCCAGCCCCCCTGCTCTAACCACTAGACCCCACTTCCCTCCCACAGCTAGGAATAGAACCCAGGAGTCCTGACTGCCAGCCTTGTAAAGCTCCCATGTGTTTTTCACCAGTGAGGCCCATCTTCAGCTCTTCTAGCCATGTGTGAATTTCGCCTTCCCCTGGATTGTCAATTTCAAGATGATGGGGGACTGGGCAGGGGCGGGCGAGTGGGTCCCTGCTCCGAGCCGGGCTGGGAGAGCTCCCCCATTCCCACGCCAGAGCATTGCCGTCAAGAAGGGGGCGTGTGCATTCGGCCCAAGAATGCGTGTCCTTTGCCATGTGTATTTCAGTATTTCAGGCGTGCGGTGTACTGGACACATGTGACCCCTCGCAACGCTGCTCTGGAGCAAAGGGAAGGAATTCCTCCCATTGTTCAGATGGGGAAAATGAGTCATCACCAATCACACAGCATCAGAACGGGGAACAGAACCCAGGAGTCCGGGCTGTCGGTTTCCTTCTCTAACTCAGCCTCACATGAGCCAAGAGAACCCAGGCGCCCTGACTCACTGCACTGACCACTAACCCGCACTCTCTTCTTCCACATTGAACCCAGGAGTCCTGATTCCCAGCCCTCCCCCCTCTAACCAGTAGAAATCACTCCCCTCCTAGAGCTGGGGAGAGAACTCAGGAGTCCTGGTTCCCAGCGCCCTGCTCTAACCACTAGACCCCACTCCCCTCCCAGAGCTGGGGAGAGAACTCAGGAGTCCTGATGCCCAGCCCCCTCCCTGCCACGGGATGCAGTTCTAAAGTAACCTGGTTTGGGGTGGGGGGGCTGAGGGAATAATTGTAACCAAAGCCAGATGCAGCCAGTGTGTGTGTGTGTGTGTTGAGGGCGGGGGCTACAGGGGCAATCGCCCACTGAGGCTGTTTACTAGCCCTGCAGCGGGAGGCGGGACAATCCCGCTGTTTGCCAGCTGAGGGCGCCGCTGCGGTATTTTAGCAGTGAGTGATGGTGCCCAGGGGTTAGCCCCAAGGCTTCAGCTCACGTCAGGTGGCAAACGCAACATGTGCTCCCAGGCCTCATCCGAGCCCAGGTCTGCACGGCTGGGGGTGCCGGGCTCGGCTTCGGTTTTGCTCTGGGCGGCTCTCTGCAATGGGCCGGCGAGGTGAACGGCGCCAGGAGAACAGCACGGGGCTGCTGCGGTGGCCAGGCTGGGCAGCGGCCAGAGAACCCAGGAGTCCTGACTCCCAGCCCGCCCTGCTCTAACATGTCAGTCCCCTTCCAGAGCCCGGGGCAAGACCGTCTGGATCTGGAGGGAGCAGGCAGATCAGAGCCCCAGGGGACAGGCGTGGCATGTCGTTAGTCTCATGTGTATTGTGGTAATGTTACCGAAATATTGGGTTTGCCTCGCTGAGAGCCAAAAACAGCCAGACAGAGATAAGGAAGGATTGCTTTATTTTGCAGAAGAAAGGAGACTTTGCACCTTGGTACAAAGACTTTGACTTACACAAGTTTTACAGATTCTTTATACACATTCAGATAGAGACCCCTGCCGTGTTAACACTTGATTGGTGGGTTTGGAGCGGGTCTCCATCCTGCCAGCAGGGGGCAGCGCGTGAGTGCACCCCCCCTACACACACACACACACACACACACACACACACCCATCCCTACGCCGGCCTTCCAGCAGGGGTAGACAGAGTCAGAAGGTCTCCGGGAGGACACGCCCCCACATCCCCACCCCCAGGTCACAATTCCTCCAGCAGGGCCGGCCACACACACAGGTACACACACGCCAGGCCTCCAGCAGGGGGCAGCTCTGCACTGGGGTAACTTGACTGTAGATAACTGGAGGTAACTGCAGTGACTTGGGGGGGGTCTGATCTGGAAACTATTGTATCGTTCCCATGTGCACCAAAGGCATTTTCCCAGCCAAGCAGACAAAGCCCCTTTCAAACCGGGCGGCCTCCCCTTTGAGCCCGGGACAGAAATCCCATCTCCGGGTCTACACTACGATTTTAGGTCGAATTTAGCAGCGTTACCTCGATTTAAGCCTGGACCCGTCCACACGACGAAGCCCTTATTTCCGATTTAAAGGGCTCTTTAAATCGGTTTCTTTAAACCACCTCCGACGAGGGGATTAGCGCTGAAATCGGTTTTGCCATTTCGAATTTGGGTAGTGTGGCCGCCCCCTGGCCCCCGGGGCCTGGCCCAGAAACAGAGGAGTTGGAAGCAGGGACGGTCCGAACAGTTTCGTCCACTGTTTTCCCGGGGCGTCATTTCAGAAAAACTCAGGGGGAGGGAAATCGGGGGAGGGGGCAAAGTTGTGTCAGGATCTAAACCATGGTATGTGGTTCTTGTATTACACCCGTCTGGGGGGCGGCGAAGGGGAGGCATGATGGGGGCTATGGAGCTATGAAAAGGCTGGAAGGGCAACTGCCCCGCCCCCTTGTCCGGTAGCATCTGATGCTCCGGCGATGGCATTTGGGGGTTTTTGGAGGGGGGAGGGGGAACGGTTCAAACCCGTTTTGTAACTGGCCAGACCTCCCGCTTGGATTTTCTTTTCTTTTTTTTAATTGCCTTAAATCAGACTGTAAAAAAAAAGGACACATTTGAAATGGTTTCGATTGGCTGGAACCAAACCCAGCCGGCGCTTACCTGGGTCTGTGTGTGTGTGTATGTTTCAGCAGGAGATCAGTTGTGTGTGTGTGTGTGTGTGTGTATTCCAGCAGCAGATCAGCCGTGTGTGTGTGTGTTTCAGCAGGAGATCAGTTGTGTGTGTGTGTGTGTGTGTGTGTGTATTCCAGCAGCAGATCAGCCGTGTGTGTGTTTCAGCAGGAGATCAGTTGTGTGTGTGTGTCTGTTTGAGTTTCAGCAGGAGATCAGCCGTGTGTGTGTGTTTCAGCAGCAGATCAGCCGTGTGTGTGTGTTTCAGCAGGAGATCAGTTGTGTGTGTGTGTATTCCAGCAGCAGATCAGCCGTGTGTGTATGTTTCAGCAGGAGATCAGTTGTGTGTGCGTGTTTCAGCAGGAGATCAGCCGTGTGTGTGTGACCCAGGTGACGGTTGAGCCGTAAGGAGGCTAAAACCTTTGCCATGATGATGGCGAAGAAACTCCTTCAACCCCCCCCCCCCCCCCCCCCCCCCCCAATTTTGGCATTTTGTCCGCATTTGCTGCAGGGGATGGTTGGTTCAGGAGGGCCCCAGTGCGGCACTCGGGGGCGCTGTGCTGCGGGGGGTGGTTGGTTCAGTAGGGGGCGCCCTGCCCTGGCAGTCCGCGCCGGCCCCAGTGCGGCACGAGGGGGCGGTGTGCTGCGGGGGATGGCTGGTTCAGTAGGGGGCGCCCTGCCCTGGCAGTCCGCGCCGGCGCCAGTGCGGCACTAGGGGGCGCTGTGCTGCGGGGGATGGTTGGTTCAGTAGGGGGCGCTCTGCCCTGGCAGTCAGTAACTGTGCGGGATCAGATGGGCAGGGCAGTGCTACTTCAGAGGGAGGGACAGGAGAGTGGGGTGGGGGAAGTTGCCCCTCCCAGAGCCCAGGGGACCCCAGGTCACGGATGCAGCCAGTGGGAATAAACAAGATTGGTAGAAAAGGATGGGAACCGCGCTAGCTCCACCTTCCAGTCAGGCCCCCCTCCCTGTCTCCCCGGGGGACCCCCAGCTGAGAGGGTAATCGATCCCCACTGCGTGGGGGGGGGGGGGCGCGGAGGGGTCTGCCTGGGAGTCTGCCGATCCCCCCTTCCCCACCCAAACATTAGCAGTGGGGGTTTGGGGTGGGCAAACTGATGTCACCTTCTTCCCGGCCGGCCTGAGCCCCGCAGGGCTGGAGAGTCAGACTCGGGTTCCCAGGTCTGCAGGGGGTGAGAGGGGAAGAGGTCACGCTCCCCTCCCAGAGCCAAGTGTAGAACCCAGGAGTCCTGGCTCCCACCGCGAGGTTCCCCTCCCTGAGCTGGGAATAGAACCCAGGAGTCCTGGCTCTCACTCCCTGCTCTAACCACTAGACCCCACTCTCCTCCCTGAGGCTGAAGGAGAAAACCCTGCGCTCCAGGAGGAGCTGGAAAGCAGTAGGGGAGGAAGAGATGAAATAGGTGCGCTGTCCCTTTAAAAAAGCGGGTGTCTATGTGTGGCGGGGAGCTCCTGGCCAGCTGTTGGCTATTAGCCAGGCCAGCACATGCCTTCAGTGCTGCTGGGAGGGGGCCCTAGGGAGTCACAGCCTTTGCTGTTGTGATGAAGAGGGATTGCGGGGGGGGAACGGCACCCGGGGATTGGCTCAGAGCCCCAAGGCAAAGTCTGGGAGAATCCCAGCTCAGCCCCACCCACGTGGCCCCAATGAAGCCCTGCCACATCTGCCCAGCTGCTGGAGACGTGTGCAAGGAAAGTGCCTGGGTGCAGGGCCGAACTCCCATCCTCTGGGCTCAAGTCCAGGCAAGGGAATAGGGTATGCTCACAGCCCAGAGCTGGGGAGGGAACCCAGGAGTCCTGATTGCCTGCCCCCACTCTAACCCACCAGACCCTACTCCCTTCCCAGAGGCAGGGAGAGAACCCAGGAATCCTGGCTCCCAGCCCTGCAGGTCTGGAAACAGAACCCAGGCGTCCTGATTCCCAGCCCCGCTTCACTGCACTAACCCACCAGACCCCACTCCCTTCCCAGAGGCAGGGATAGAACCCAGGAGTCCTGGCTCCTAGCCCCCACTAGACCCCAAGTCCCCTCCCAGAGCTAGACACCGAACCCAGGAGTCCTGGCTCAGAGCTGCCCTCCCCCACTTTTCTTTTATCCACTAGCCCTCACTCCAATAGAACCCTGGAGCCCCGAGTCCCATGTGGACTCTCTTAATTCAGTTTAGTTTAAACCTGATCCTGACGAGAGGGGGGGGGGCAGGCGGAGGATGCAAGGAGGAGAATGGGGGGGAGGGGAGGACACGGAATCCCCCCTCCGGGGGAACAGGGGCTGGGTGGGGGGTTATCGGTGCAGGTGCCGCAGAGGCAGCGGTTGGCCTGAAGCCGTTGGGTTCTGCGGTCGAGCCGGGAAGCCCTTCGCTCTAATCAGGAAGCGCCGGGGCCCGGCTGGCGCTAACTGCTCTGCAGCTCGCCGGGCTCAGAGCCAGAGGCGGAGGGGCTGGGAGCGTGTCCCGCGCCACGCACCCACCGGCCCCGGAGCCTTGGCGTGGCCCTGCCACATCTGCCCAACAGCTGGAGACGTGTGCGGGGGAAAGGCCCACGGTGGCCTCCAGGACCAGGAGTGAGTCCTGGCACTTGCCTGGGTGCTGGAACGAGGGGGGCTGCCGCACCCCCTGGCTTGAAATGGTTTCCATTGTGCGCAGGGTTTACAGTTTGGTTCAATGGTTCCCGGCTCCCGCGCTATACACATTGTTCCAGTACCCCCGGGTACTCGTGCCCTGCTGTGCCAATCCTGCCACGCTCCAGGGCTGGGAATGCAAATCCTGCACTAGCCACCTGGTGTGCAAATCTGCCTGCACGGTGGGTGTGCAAGTCCTGGCACTAGTGGCCAGATGTGCAAATCTGCCTTTTGGTGCGCAAATCCTGCCCTGGAGAATGGGTGTGCAAATCCTGCCCTGGAGAATGGGCGTGCAAATCTGTCTGCACGATGGGTGTGCAAATCCGACACCCCCCCCGGGAATGGGTGTGCAAATCTGTCTGTATGGTGGGTGTGCAAATCCTGCCCTGGCAAACTGGTGTGCAAATCCGCCTGCACGGTGGATGTGCAAATCCTGGCACTAGTGGCCAGATGTGCACATCTGCCCGTTGGTGTGCAAATCCTGCCCTAGAGAACTGGTGTGCAAAACTGCCTGCACCTCCTGGCACCAGTGACATGGTGTGAAAACCCTGGCACCAGTGACCCGGAGTGCAAATTGATCTGCACTGTGTCTGTGCAAATCCTGGTGCTAGTGAGCTGGTGTGCAAATCCTACTACGCTCCATGGCTGGGAATGCAAATCCTGCCCTCGGGACCTGGTGTGCAAATCTGCCTGCACTGTGGGTGTGCAAACCCTGGCACTAGTGCCCTAGTGTGCAAATGCTACCGTGCTCAGGGCCGGGGAGTGTGCAAATCCCGCTGCAGTTGGTGGCTGGGAGCGCTGCCACTAGCCGGGAGTGTGAACCCTGGTGCTAGTGCACCGGTGTGCAAATCCCACCGTGCTCAGGGGCCTGGGCGCGTGCACCTCACGGCCCACAGACCAACCACACAACACTCCCCCCCGCCCCCAAGCCCCCCGAGACTGAAGCTGAGCTAAACTGAGTGGCCGATAGACCCCCACGCTCTGGCCGCGCATCCTCCGGCCCGTTCGCCCACTCCTGTGGCTATCAGCTCAGCCCAGCTGGCGGCCAACGGGCTCGCGGGGGGAAGAGCCGGCGAGATAGCGGGACTAGGACACGCTGTTTACGTTCCGCCGGCTCTTCGCTCCTCCTTGCCCCGACTGCTCTCGGGGTGCCCCAAATCCCGACCAACGGGCCCATCCGTCTGGTATCACCCCCTCCCTTCTGCCCCGGCTCTGGCCAGAGGGGCACCTACTTCACAGTCACTCCCCGGGGACCAGGGCTCTGGCTGGGCAAGCCCAGGCCAAAAGGACTCAGCACGTTAATGGTGGTAGCGGAGGTTCAAACACCCCGTGGTTAGAGCAAGGCGGGCTGGGATCAGGTCTCCTGGGTTCTCCTTCTGGGTCTGGGAAGGAAGTTGAGCTGAATAGTTTAAAGTTGGGGGGGGGGTAAGTGGGGGTCAGGACTCCTGGGTTCTATTCCCAGCTCTGGGAAGCGAGTGGATCTAGAGGTCAGAGCAAGGCTGGGAAGGGAGCCAGGACTCCTGGGTTCTATCCTCAGCGAGGGGAGTGGGGTCTAGTGGTTAGAGCAAGGGGGGGGGGGGCTGGGAGCCAGGACTCCTGAGTTCTATCCCAGCTCTGGGAGGGGAGCGGGGTCCATTGGTTAGAGCAGGAGATCACCTAGACCCTCACCACTCCCCTTCCAGAGCTGGGGGATAGAACCCAGGAGTCCTGGCTCCCCAGAATGCCCTGCTCTCACCACTGGACGACGCTGCCTCCCAAGACTTTCTTCCCAACCCTGCAGCAGCAGCTGCACCGGGGACGCGGCAGGGCGGGGGCTGGCTGCTGTTTGTGACTGTTGCTTGAACGATTGTACAACGGCGGGTGCCAGGCGCCGCGGAGTCATGGGATGGGAATACCCGAGCTGACAGCTGTTGGGAAGGAAGGGGGGAGAAGCTACGTGGAGGGGGAATGTGGGGTCGGTGGCACAGACGGGTTGTAATAAATTATGTTGCCCACCGATGCCAGGGGAGAGGGCACTGGGGTTTGCAGCATCAACTGTATTTTCAGGCTCGCGGTGAAAGAGCTCTTGAGAAAGAGTCTGAGGGAGGGGTGGTGGTGGTGTGTGCACATGTGTGTGCACATGCGTGTGCTTTCCCCTCCCAACAGCCCCCGCTCCAGGACCCTCAACCCCCTGTTCATGCTTTTATAACGCCAGAGAGGCAGGATAGCCCAGGGGTTTGGGGATGCCAGTCGAGGACTTAGAAGACCCAGATTCAATCAGCTGCTCTGCCACAGACTCTCTCCGTGACCTTAAGCAAGTCACTTAGCTGTGCCTCAGTTTCCCCCAGCTGTGCAATGGCGGGGGAGGGATAGCTCAGGGGTTTGAGCATTGGCCTGCTAAACCCAGGGTTGCGAGTTCAGTCCTTGAGGGGGCCATTTAGGGATCTGGGGCAAAAATCTGTCTGGGGATTGGTCCTGCTTTGAGCAGGGGGTTGGACTAGATACCTCCTGAGGTCCCTTCCAACCCTGATAGTCTATGATAGCACAGCTCTGCCACCCAGGGAGGATAAAGACAACAGTGACAGGGGCCACCCAGCCCCTGGGGCACCGTGGGATAATATTTGCTCCTGCCTTGCCCCTCACACCGTCACTGGAAAGTGGGCATCAAAGACACCTGGCTTTGACCCGGGAGTGTTTTGTGCCCGCTTTGCCCTGGTGTAAATGACTGCGCCAGGGACGGGGGATCGGGGCCCGGGATGCAGGAAAGGAGGAGCAGCCAAGGGGGGGAAAACGCCTGATTTACTGGCCCTTGGCACAGCTCCACCGGAGTCAATGGCATTTTCCCATTGCAATTAGACGCCCGTGGCTGGCCCGTGCCCACTGACTTGGGCTCCGGAGCTGTTTTATTGCGGTGTAGACATTGTGACTCGGGCTGGAGCCCAGGCTCTGGGACACCCCCCCCCCCCTCCCGGAGTCCCAGCCTGAGCTCCACCCCAAAAAATGTCGACACTGTGATTTTATAGCCCCCCGCCCCGAGGCCTGCGCCAGCTGACACAGGCCAGCCCTGGGCGTTCTCCGGCAGTGTACATGTACCCAGTGGGGCCAGATCCCCAGCTGGGGTCAATCGGCCTGGCATGGATATCAAAGGAGCGACACTGATCTACACCAGCAGAGGACATCAGTG
>QXTE01000440.1:1348-47066 GCA_003942145.1 Platysternon megacephalum
TTCAGATCTCGCATTCTTAAAGACAGGGATATCCAATTAAAAGCCGTGTTGATGGAGGCTGCCCTGCGCCCCGCGTTGGAACCATGCCGCTCTGACTCTGCGTCGAGCACCTCGGCATCGGTGCGGAGTGCCCCTCTGACACCGGGACCTTCTTGGTGCCGCTCCCCTTCTCCCATGCCTAAGAAGAGGCATAAGAAGTCACGGTTGGAACGAGGTCATTCTCCGGCACCACACACAGCTACCCGGGAGTCCCCACACAAGTCGAGACCTGCACAGGGCTGCTCAATTTCCCCAAGAGCCACATCTGGCAGCGACCACACCACCTAGGGCACCGAGCCCAAATTGGGAACCACCACCTACTCTTGGGAGCGTCGGGGCCCACAACATTTCATGGCACCTTCAACGTTGGAGGCATTCTGAGCAGCAAGAGACTTGATGTCTCTCCCTGTGCCACCCATGCCTGGGGACCTAGGCCCATCTTTGGCAGACCTCTCAAAGGCGGTTTCCTCTAAAGGGAAATCCGTGATGAGGATACCTTCTGGGCCTCCGACGTGGCACCGCTCCCCAGCCCGACGCGCCCCATCATCACATCATCGCTCGCCACTTCGCTGGCCTCCACCTTCCCGGCACCAGTCCTCGGTAGCGTGAAGCGCATCTCCAGCTCTGAGACACCGGTCACCTTCCCCGTGGTGCTGCTCCCTGGTGCAACAGTGATCCCCAACAAGCCATGGCTACCAGCACGAGGCCACCTCAGCTCCACCCTAGTCTCCTAGGGAGGAATCTTCCACGGGGTCTGAGAGTGAGCCCTCCTCACCCCAGAGACATCATCAGCACTGGTCTTACAGGCCGGAGCCCTCAGCAGGCCCACCATCGGGACCCTGGCCATCCACCCAGTGGCCACCCCAGTGGCTGTATTGGACCCTTTGGGGGTTCCCTCCCATGCCGTGCTCATATTCTCTCCAGGCACCCTTGGTAGTTTCTGAGTACCAGGCCTTGGCTATGGTGAGGATGAACCAGCTGCAACACCCATGGCTGCCTCCTTCCCTGATGAGGCGGTGGCTGGACCTGCCAACCTTTTGCTACCCGACGATTTCCGTGCCCACCAGGAGCTGCTTGAAAGAGTGGCCTTCAACTTGGGGCTGGAGATTGTAGTGCTCAAGGAGCCGACTGACAACCTGTTCAACATCTTGGCTACAGCAACTACACTTCCCCAAGTGAGGGACCTTCCTGGGACCAAAGTATTGTATTCCTGGACCTAATGATCTCCCCCCTGTCCCTGTTAGAGCCTTTATCACCTCTCTATCAAGACAGGATTTTTGGTGGCTGTTATCTCCGCTCAAAGGATAAGCTAGATTTAGGCATTAATGGCAAGACCTCTTTTACTATATTTCACAAAGACAAGATGACTGTTCTTTGATCTCGCCCTAGGTTCTTATTCAGAGTGGTCTCAGGCTTTTGTTTGCATCAGTGCATACACCCTCAGTGTTTCCCCCCAAACCTCATTTGACTCCTGGAGAGGCAAAACTTCATATGAGTGGTGTCTTTAGGGCACTTTTCTACCACCCCCATAGAACAAAGCCTTTCCATAACTGGCCTAGAACTTTTTTTGTAATATTTGGGACTGGTCTAGAGGGCTCGTTATTTCAACCCAGAGACTCTTGAAATGGATATTTGATCTTCTGTGAACTAAATAAATTAGATCCACCTTCTCATATTAAAGCAAACTATACGAGGCCCCAAGTGACACGGGCATGCTTGAGGAATGTTCCTATGTCAGAAATTTGCTAGGGAGCCACTTGGAGCTCATTGCATACTTTTATTCAGCACTACTCGCTAGTTGCAACTACTAGATCTGATGCCCAGTTTGTTAGGGCAGTCCTGCAGTCTTTATGTAAATTAGACTCTTGACATCCCCCTCCATAGGGAGATAACTGCTAGTCACCTAAAGTGAGATCCATGTTAACCGATACTGGGAGACAAAACCCCAATTACTTACCTTACAGTAATTCTGGTTCTTCAGGCTGTTCTGCCCACATGGACCCCACGACCAGTCCCCTTTCTCTACTATTGTGAAATCCATTCGTTTTGGGATTCTGTATTGGCAAAGAAACTGAGAAGTGGCTGGGCCTGCTTTGCCCGCAGGTGTTGTGTCTGTGCGGGGGTGCGTGTGTGTGTGCGTGCATATTAAGATACCTGCTGATGCTACACCCTGCGCACTGTCAACCCAAAAGAACCCAATCTCATGCACATGGGGCACATGCACACCTAGAGCAGGATCCATGTAGGCAAAACGTCGCAAAAGAAACCAGTTAGTGTAAGGAAAATAACTTTTTTGTAACATGATATTCTGATTTTGCTACTAAGGGGCAAATTTTAGTAGCTCGTATGCAAATTGAGGGAAAGTTAATGGGAAAATATTTTAAGTATCTCCACTCTGACCTTCCCCCTTTCATTTTTTTCTCCTTTGTCACACTCTCCCTTGATGGATATCTACTTTGCATCTCCTAAAGATTGCAGGAGATGGACTAGATTCCTAAGGATCTTAGGAGGTGTGAAGTTCTGCTCCCCCAGACCTGAGGCAGGAGGAGTGAATGCCCCTCTACCAAACTTCTGTTGCTGCTCAGTCTTCTGTTAAGTCAAATTGAAAAAAACTAAGGCGAAAAACATTTTTACCGCAATAAGTTAAACATGTAATCATAGCAAAGAAGGGAATTTTTTCCCCCCAAAGGATCATGATTATTGGGGATTAGTCTGGTTGCTTAGTTGTAATGCTCAATGTTGTTATGGAGATCTACTTTTGAATCGATATATAAGCTTCATTCCATTATTTGCTAGTATTTTTTGATCCACCTGTATTGGTGTAACAGATTAAGTAGGCTACTCTGATTGGTCAAACTGAGTCATGGCCATTAGTGGCCATAACAGAATTTATGCTTTGCTTTAAACATGGTTTTTAAACTTTTTGCTTCTGTAAGAGAGGGCTTTAGTGTAATTAGTAACTATTTACAGAGACTATTTACAGTCCCTCCCCCATGTTTTCCAGTGTTAATAGTTATAGTAACTTGACTAGAAACATGTGACAGGAGTGTGTTTCTCTCCCCTCCCCCTTCCCCTCCCTCCCATCTTCTAAATTTCTAGGAAGTATTTCGTCAGCTACATTCCTTACTTGCAGTGGATCACCAGGACTTGGAGCAAGTCAAGAATGATTACAATGGTCTATGGGCAGAACTTGACAAAGTAGGATTTTTAATATCTGAACTATTCAAATGGAAGTGGTGATGCTGAGTTTTTATTTTATGTAAATGTAACCCCTTTGGGGTTTAGAGAGCATGGCCCCTTTAAATCTTTTTTCCTAGGGGGGAAGGGGGAGAGTAAGAAAAAAGGAGGGAAACTCCAGGGGGCAGCGCTGGAGCTCCAGGGAGAGGGAGAGGCAGCCTGCAGGCCCTGGAAAAGTGAAGCAGGGAGAACCTGCCAGAAGCCTGAGAAGGACAGGGCCGATCTAGGACAGCCCAGGACAGGAGCCAGGAGGAGCACTGTGCCAGGGAGGAATTGCCCGAGAAGGTCAGGCCGGATCTGGACCCAGTATCATGGCTGCCCAGTACTGCGGCTTGGGACTCTGCATTGGGAACAAGGAGGGAGGTTGCTAGCTAGTTAAGTGGGAGGTGGTCGCTCTGTGTGGCTTTGCAGAGAGCGGCAGAAGAGGGCACCGGAGGGGTTTGTTGGGGGAAAGTTCACTGGCGCCGAAGACGACCAGGAGCACCCAAGACTCACCCCTGGACTGGAACTTTGCTGAGGACTCCTGAACTCTGTGTGCAGACACATTGCTCGGTGTCTGCCCTCTCACACTGTGCTACCACTGGGCCCGTGGGGCCTGGGTTTGAATGCAACCCTGTTCTACTGCTCTCCCTGTATTTCCCCTTGTTGTATTTCTCCTCTCATACCTCTGTACATAAATATTTCCCTTTGTTATATCCATTGTACTTTTCCTGTGGGTGTGTGTGTTCACTCTGGGGGGGTTGGAACAGGTGCCCCTGGGGTGGAAGGGATTTCTCCTGCTGCATTCCTGCGCGCGCCTTCTCTTGGCCAGAGCTGCCTGCAGAGCAGACTCCATCTTGGCCACGAGGGCGCTAAAGTTACACTATTGAAACTGTAGTTAAGTGATTATACAAAAAAAGTTCCCAGAACTTTCCAGAACTCCAAGGCAGAAGACTTTTGGGGGAAGAGATTTACAAGGAACTGGAAACTGTGCAGGGATAAGCCTCCATTGATAGACCTGCAGGATGCAGAAGTCCCAGCTAGGAGAGGGGTTGGACTGCAGCGATGGGCATGTTCTGATAAAGACCTGGAAAAACTTGAGGCATTATAAACTGAAAGGAATAATTGAGGCTGGTAAAGGTATGTTTGAGTGTTGTGTTATGATAATAAACCAAACTAGAAAAGAGCACTACTGTAAAATCGCCACATGTGATAGCTGGTTTGATGCAAGATTGAAGGTAAACTGAGGTAGCAGATGGGCCCAAAGGCAGTCTGGGTGTAATGCCCTGCAACCGTTCCCTTTAGCCTTCTTCTGATTTGAGCACTGCTTCTTCTCCACCCACACTCTCTAATAGAAAACTGCTTTTTTATTTCTGATACACATGGTCTACAGTGACTTAATACAGAGGTTCTAAATTTGTCCACGATAGCTGTCNCCGGATCTGGACCCAGTATCATGGCTGCCCAGTACTGCGGCTTGGGACTCTGCATTGGGAACAAGGAGGGAGGTTGCTAGATAGTTAAGTGGGAGGTGGTCGCTCTGTGTGGCTTTGCAGAGAGCGGCAGAAGAGGGCACCGGAGGGGTTTGTTGGGGGAAAGTTCACTGGCGCCGAAGACGACCAGGAGCACCCAAGACTCACCCCTGGACTGGAACTTTGCTGAGGACTCCTGAACTCTGTGTGCAGACACATTGCTCGGTGTCTGCCCTCTCACACTGTGCTACCACTGGGCCCGTGGGGCCTGGGTTTGAATGCAACCCTGTTCTACTGCTCTCCCTGTATTTCCCCTTGTTGTATTTCTCCTCTCATACCTCTGTACATAAATATTTCCCTTTGTTATATCCATTGTACTTTTCCTGTGGGTGTGTGTGTTCACTCTGGGGGGGTTGGAACAGGTGCCCCTGGGGTGGAAGGGATTTCTCCTGCTGCATTCCTGCGCGCGCCTTCTCTTGGCCAGAGCTGCCTGCAGAGCAGACTCCATCTTGGCCACGAGGGCGCTAAAGTTACACTATTGAAACTGTAGTTAAGTNCAAGTGGAAAAGGTAGAGTAATTTGTCAATCTCTTGGTATTTGGATTGTACAGAATTAGTCTAGTTTGGTATTGATCCTTTCTGTTTGTTGGCTGTTCAATGGCATACACAAAGATGTACTGTTTTTGGTATGTTACAGAATCTAGAACCCGGGACTGGACAGTGAAAGGAGGATGGATTTTTCAGATATCTGGCCTATTTTTAATTGCACTTTTTTAAAGCCATCATGCTGAGTTTCAAGGTTTAGGGCCAAATTCTGCTCTTAGTTATACAACACAGAAGTCAACAGTTACTCCAAACTTCTCTTTCTGTAAGAGGAAGCAGAACATAGCTTATTCTTATTGCTTTGTTTTATAATGTATCTTTGGAGCTCATCNGACTGCAGCGATGGGCATGTTCTGATAAAGACCTGGAAAAACTTGAGGCATTATAAACTGAAAGGAATAATTGAGGCTGGTAAAGGTATGTTTGAGTGTTGTGTTATGATAATAAACCAAACTAGAAAAGAGCACTACTGTAAAATCGCCACATGTGATAGCTGGTTTGATGCAAGATTGAAGGTAAACTGAGGTAGCAGATGGGCCCAAAGGCAGTCTGGGTGTAATGCCCTGCAACCGTTCCCTTTAGCCTTCTTCTGATTTGAGCACTGCTTCTTCTCCACCCACACTCTCTAATAGAAAACTGCTTTTTTATTTCTGATACACATGGTCTACAGTGACTTAATACAGAGGTTCTAAATTTGTCCACGATAGCTGTCCTGCATAGCTATGTGTCATCCTAGCTGTGTGAGCACATTAATCAAACATTTTCTACAGAGGTGGTTAGTATTTTCTCTACACATACTCTTCTTTCCATGTTTACTCTTGAAACACTCGATTCATACTGAAACTTGGACGTCTATAGGTTTTTATCCAGAAAAGCGTACTCCTTTCTAGAATGGCACTAGATTATTTCATTCTCATTTTTTTCTCTCTTGATGTTGGTAATAAATTGACTTCCTTTTTAATTTGGAGTACTATAGAGCTATTATGACATATAAAACAGTTAGAATTTGGTGGTGTTATAGTTATGATCTTGTTAACTTCCTGGTTTAGATAGTGATATAAAGTTAGGTGATAAATTTAAGATTGAGGATAGCACTACACTAATTTCCCTTACCCCCGAAGAATGTAGTTATGGAGACCGAGGTGCAAGCTGAATGTCTTCGTTGGTCCATAAATACGGGGAATTAAGGTGTACAAATACTGGTTTTTAAGAACATGTAACCTATTCCTTGAATATATAGCAAGTGGAAAAGGTAGAGTAATTTGTCAATCTCTTGGTATTTGGATTGTACAGAATTAGTCTAGTTTGGTATTGATCCTTTCTGTTTGTTGGCTGTTCAATGGCATACACAAAGATGTACTGTTTTTGGTATGTTACAGAATCTAGAACCCGGGACTGGACAGTGAAAGGAGGATGGATTTTTCAGATATCTGGCCTATTTTTAATTGCACTTTTTTAAAGCCATCATGCTGAGTTTCAAGGTTTAGGGCCAAATTCTGCTCTTAGTTATACAACACAGAAGTCAACAGTTACTCCAAACTTCTCTTTCTGTAAGAGGAAGCAGAACATAGCTTATTCTTATTGCTTTGTTTTATAATGTATCTTTGGAGCTCATCGTTTAAAGGGACATCAGGAATTTTTAATTTTTTAAAATAGATTAAATATGACTACAAATAAAATGTGATGTGTTTTCCTCATAGGCAATAGTAGTGAAACAGCATTTGGAAAACTACTCCAGTGAGCTTACACAGAAGCTGTGCAGAGCAGAAACGGCTTTACGAGCAAACCAGTCAAAGGAAAATGACTTGAGGGGAAACTTTGAGGTAAAGAAATCAGAGGGGCAACTGGAATAATTAATCATTTAAACTGGAAATCAGTAAGAACTGGTGCCATTTATGCCTTACTGACTCACAGGGGAACTCTGCAAGCTGTATGTTGGAGAATAGTGTATTTCCACCAGAAGTTGTTTCGATACTGTCTTATTCTGGCTGTCCTTTTTTGGACCATCTTAAAAGACTATGACAAAGTTCCTCCTCTGCCTTGGTGGGTCCTGCGCTTATTGGCGGATTTGCTCACCTCAGAGATTCACAGCAGCCCTCAGTTTGGCCACTTTTGTGGCTCAAACTTACCGTTCACTCAGCTCACCTCATCACTGGCCAGCCTGGGGGAAAGGAAGGAGAACAATCCCCGCAGTCTCTGCTGACCCACCTAGTGGGTCAGAGGGACAGGCCAGGGACTTTCCCCTCTGGTGGGACCGACAGTCCAAGTCAACTCCTCTTATATCCAATAGGGGGGAGGGGGATGGGGGGAACCCGGGCCCGCCCTCTACTCTGGGTTTCAGCCCAGGGCCATGTGGATCGTAGCTGTCGACAGTGTTTTGTGTAACACCTGTGTGACAGCTACAACTCCCTGGGCTACTTCCCCATAGCCTCCTCCCAACACCTTCTTTATCCTCACTACAGGACCTTCCTCCTGATGCCAGATAGCATTTGTACTCCTCAGACCTCCAGCAGCACGCCCTCTCACTCTCAGCTCCTTGCGCACCCTTCACTGACTGAAGTGAGGTCCTTTTTAAACCAGGTGCCCCGATTAGCCTGCCTATCTTAATTGATTCTAGCAGCTTCTTAATTGGCTCCAGGTGTCCTAATTAGCCTGCCTGCCTTAATTGGTTCCAGCAAATTCCTGATTTTTTCTGGAACTGCCGCTGTTATCTTACCCAGGGAAAAGGGACCTGCTTAATCTGGGGCAAATATATGTGCCTTCTCTCACTCTCCTGTAGTGGGCCCCTGCCCCGTGGACCCAACCGGCCTCCCTGCCCCTTCACCGTAAGCTGGCTGCACGACTTGAAGCTGGTTCGTTTCCAGACCGCGCCAAGGAAACATCTATACACACTCATGCTCCACACCCTGCACTTCCTCACCTTCGCATCCCGCCCCGACACAAAGTGACGGAACCTCCTGCTACCTCTAGAGGGGGAGGAGCCCTGGTGGACCAGCCTATACTCCACCCTGCTCCCAAGGCCCTCTGGGGATGTCAGTTGGCGGCTCCTTCACAGGGCCATGAGTACGGGCATGTACTTGGCACGGTTCACCCCCGTCCGGACACCTGCCCCTTCTGTGGCATGAGGGAGACTCTGGCGCACGTTTACCTGGAGTACGGCAGGCTGCAGCCCCTATTGCAGTCCCTCACAGCTATCCTGTTGCGTTTCTGGCTGCACTTTTCCCCTCAGCTCCTTATTTATGCACTCCCTATCCATGGCCCCACAAAGTCACGGGACCTCCTGGTCAACCTCCTCCTGGCCCTGGCTAAAATGGGCATCTATAAAACCAGGGAGAGGAGGTTGGCCGATGGAGTCTCCTGTGACTGTGGGGCCTCTTTCCGATCCTCCATCCATTCACGCATCCGGCCAGAGTTCCTCTGGGCGCAGGGCCGGCGCAACCCATTAGGCGACCTAGGCGGTCGCCTAGGGCACAGCTATTTCGGGGGCGCCGGCGCCGCGGCCGCCCATTCAAATTTGGGGGCGGGACCTTCCGCCGCCGCTGTTGGGGGCGGTATTTCGGGGGCGGGACCTTCCGCCGCCTAGGGCGCCGGAAGAGCTGGCGCCGCTACTGTCTGGGCGGCATCCACTGACTCCCTTGACGCCTTCGAGGAGCAGTGGGCGCTGTCCGGGGTTCTCTGCTCGGTGTCCCCATCAGGTTCCCTTACTTTGACCCTTTGACTGCACTCCTGTCCCTGTTATTTCATTAGTTGTCCCCTGAAATCACTTGGTTTTCAGGTCCTGTGGATCCCTTAGGCTGGGGGGAGGGGGATCTTTTAGCAGTGGGCGGGCTTCGGCCCGCCCACTTCCTGGATCCCAATAGGATCACTCTCCTGTAGCCCTCTGGCCCGACCCTGTCACAAGACCTATAGCTGTGATACAAAATAAGGCCCTGATCTTGCAGTTTTTGCAATTGATTCCATGTGGACTGACCCCAGGCACAAAATTGGTTGTATGGTCAAGGTTTAAAAAAATTATTTTGCACCAGCATACTACAGATAGGGTTACAGTTCATATGGAATTATTTGTCTAATCTAATTATGTCGTACGGTTCAAGAGACTCTTTGTTTAGTCCTAAAAAATAAAATATCTGAGTTCATTTGGAAATTCTAGAATCATTAGCTGCTTCCTAAATATAAGTGTGTTTTGCCTAATTCCAAGATTTCATGGAGGAATGGGTACTTTTTTGGTCACACAATCAATTTAAAGCAAGAGAAAATCCCCAAAATGATTTGTACATTTTTACTTTTTCAAGCACTATAGACCAGCATTATCAACAAAATTCTAACTATGAAGCCAGATCCTGACCTGGCATATATCAGCATAGCTCCATTGAAATCAATAAAGTTATTACAATTTACACGAAAAGGATCTGGCTGTAAATTTTGATTTTTAAAAAACCTTGATTGTAGATTAAAAGATTTTTCCTTTAATTTGGAGTTAGAAGGAAAATGAAAGGGAACAGAACTCAGAATGGTCATAGAAGCAACATCAGAGATTGGTTTTTTTAAAGTTCTTATATTGTGCCAATTGCTGTTGTATCTGAATGCTTTCCAGAGTTAAGAATAATTAAGGTGACTAGCATCTGTTGTTTGAGGTTTCTATTTCTCCCATATCCCCCAGAGCAGTGGTTTTCAACCTGTGGTGCACAGACCCCTGGGAGTTTGCAGACTGTCTAAGGGGTCCTCGAAAGGTTGTTGTTACAACAGAACAGTGGTTTTCAACCCATGGTCTGTGGGGGTCCACAGACTGTCTAAGATTTCCAAAGAGGTCTGCACCTCCATTTGAAATTTTCTAGGGTCCGCAAATGGAAAAGAGGTTGAAAACCACTGTCCCAGAGGGTAAAGGGGGGGGGGAGCGGGGAGTATAAATATGAAAAATGGTGATGTTAGTTGTCATTCTAAGTTTTTGCAGGAGTGAATTTCATAGTATTGGGCCAGCTCCTGAAAAAGCCCTGTCTCCTGCATCTGCTAGTTTTACTTCTGATGTGTAGACAGTTGTTCCTGAGAAACACAGTTACTGAAGTCTGAGAGAGTAAGATGGTATTTTGGGCCTATTTTCTTTATAGCTTCGAAAATAAAGACTGAGATTTGATTCAGTGTTCTGTTAGGGAATCAGCGGAGTGAGTGAAACATAGGACTGATGTACTCAAGTGAACCTGTATTACTGAGGAGGTGTGCTGCTGTGTTCTGTAACTATTGCAGATTTTTCAGGGCAGATGCATTCAAGTCTAAATACATTGGATTTCGATTATTCAAGCAAGAGTTAATGATGGCCTATGTGATTGAGGCCAAATTGTAATTGCAAATGATGGGATGTAGCCTTACCAGATTAAGGTGGGAGAATGCATTTCTTGTAAATGGTTTTGTGAAAGTCCAGCATCAGAGCATGGGATTTTTTTGCAGCTATGTTAGGTTGTTGGTTCCAGATTTTTGTTGAATGCTTCTTAATCAGAGCCACTTGTGCTGAGTCACAGCAAGAGGGGTGGGCCTTTCAGCCATTTAAACCCCTTAAATTTCATTGGTATTTTGAACACAGGAAGCTCAGAATTCATACAGCTTTGAAACATTTGTCATACATCAGCATTGTCTGAAAATGTTGTCTCTTGACACCTGTGTGTTTTAGAATGATTGACAGCAGAGTGTGTGTGTGTTTTTCGGTATAACAGTTGGATATTTTGGACTAGGAGGTTGTGAGACGAAAGGAAAATAACTAGAAGCAGCAACGGTTTTATTTATGTTGTTTGGGTGACTTGTTTAAATAGCTGAAAATACAGACCTGCTGTGCCAGCAAGGTTTTAATTTGTTTTCCATCCAGACCCTCCCTTTTCTTGAATTTGGCTTCTGTGCACTGGTGCCCATCTGCTAGTAGTAAGTAGATGAATAAATGATGGCTTGCTTCCAATAGAGTCCCACCAGTGCCATGCCATCTGTTACCCAGCAATGCAGGAGTTTGGGTGGAAGGAGTTAGTTTCTTAGAAATAACTTTTATTTAAGTTCCCAGGTAGGACATAGTTGTATGGGGTATTTTAACTTTTCTTAACTTATTTGGAAAAAAGAGGCTTAGAAAATGTACTATCCCGAACCCCCAGGTATTACTGACTAATAATACTTTACATCTAATGCCATCTTGCTAACAAGAGCAACTTCATATATTTGAATCATTCACACTGAGAGATGGGTGGTCTGAGAACAGGAGCTGGAAACTTCTCCTGTGTTCATAGAATCATAGAATCATAGAATCTCAGGGTTGGAAGGGACCTCAGGAGGTCATCTAGTCCAACCCCCTGCTCAAAGCAGGACCAAACCCAACTAAATCAGCCCAGCCAGGGCTTTGTCAAGCCTGACCTTAAAAACCTCTAAGGAAGGAGATTCCACTACCTCCCTAGGTAACCCATTCCAGTTCTTCACCACCCAGTGTTCTGCTACTGGCAGTGAAATTGACTCCCCTCTGTGGCTTTGGGCAAGTCACTTAATTTCACTGACTCCGTTTTTGTGGGCTGGATTCTATCCTGTGTCAAGATCTGCTATGGGCAGGCAACAGAGAACTGGTTGCAGCTCCCTGGTTCCATATCCTGAGCCACCTAAGTACTGCTGTGATCTGTGCCAGCTGGGAGATGTCCCAAAAGGATTGTCTGCCCTCTGAGGATTGCCAGGAGTGCAGTTTGTGTTCCTAACTCGTGTAACTGCTTAGAAACCAAGGCCCAACTTTCCAGAGTCTTCATGGGACTCAGATGGGCAGTACACCACATCACACTACTCTCAGTTTATTGACTTAATCAACTGTTTTGTAACTAATGTTTTGTTGTAGGAAATGAAGGAAAAAACCCTTCTTTGCTGCCAGTCTGATCAAAAATCACAAAAAATCCATCAGCTGGAAGAAGAACTAAAAACAACTAAACACTTTCTAAAGGAGACCCAGAATTATGCTGAAGAGATGAAAAGTGAGTTACACATTTCTACCTACTTAAATCCTGTTACAAACTATTACTTCAGTGTGGAGGATCTGTAAACTTCATTATAAATGGTGATTTGAAGCATACCCAAGAAAAAAAAGTTCCCACTGTGTGATATAGTTAAATTAACTTTCAGCTAATACATGCAATTCTCTTTCCAAACTGAGATGGAACTTCTTTATACAAATATACTAACTCATAAAATTATATGGTTTTAAAGCGATTTAAAATGAGGAATAAATATGTCCCAAACAAAACTAATGGTCAGCAAATTAAATACTACCATGTGCTCCTGTGTTTTAAAATCCCAAGCAAACAAATATACCTCAAACTATTATGCTTTAGCTTGTATATGGACTCCATCAAGCTAAAATGTGATGAAATGTTACCTGCAGAGCCCTAATTTGACTTTTCCCTACATTTGTATATTTGGTTGGGAAAATGCATTTTGCAGACTGAGGTTTAAGAGAACAGGTAATTCTGCTAAATAGCCATTGTAAAGAAGGAGACTGCTCCCGCTTATCTCTGTAGAAGTCTAACCTCACTTAATGAGATTTCAAAATTAAATTTATGGACCTAGTCCTGCTCCCATTTATCAGTATTTTTGCATTCTCCAGTCCATGAATCCATCCAAATAACTGCTTTGCTTTTTGATCTTATTCTTGGCAAGTGGCAGCACTTTCTGCTAGCTAATAAAATGTAATTGCCTTCTAAGTCCATTTTCTTGCTTTCTCTATCTTCTATCTGTGGTTCTTAAGGTGTCAAATGGTAGCATTATCTCCGTTTTCTGGAGGGAATAATTATGAACAAAAAATAAGTCAGAAGATGTTTGTGCTGTAGCTCTGCACTGAAACCAACAATAACTTGTCCTAATTGAAACATAACTGAATGTGGGTGCCCAGAGTCCTAGGCTGTCACCCTTAACCCCTGGACAGTTCTTCCTCTCTAAGAAGTCTCTGATTATCCTCTCTAGTTATACCTTTTCCCCCTTGTAACGGTGTGGGACTCACCCCTGCAGCGCCTCTTTCTGGTCATCCAGGGACTTAGCTCATTTCTAGCTGGAGTGCCCTCTGCTGGTCACCATCCCGCTTGCCACTGGCCCCCGTGTCCCTCCCGAACCCCGTTGCCCTCCCCCATCAGGGTCCTGCCCCCAGCAGTAACCCACTATCTGGGTCTCCCCACCCAGGGGAATCCCCACCCCCTATCCTCCACCTTGCCTCAGTGGCTACTGCCAGTCCCCATCTAGCCCCCTTTCACTGGGGCCAACTGCAGTCTGTAATGGCCACTCATCATTGGCAGGGGGCTTTGGACCTGCGGCCTTTCCCTGCAACTCAGTACCTCTGTGGGCCTTGGACAAGGACCTGCAGCCTGGGGAGTTGCCAGCCTGGAGCTCCCCCGCTCCTCTGGCCTTTCCCTAGCCCTGCTTCACTCCAGTACCCTTAGCTTCCCTGGCAGCTAGGTCCCTCTCCCTTCAGAGCTAGAGGGAGACTGACTGAGTGCCTGGCTCACAGCCCTTTTATAAGGGCCAGCTGTGGCCTGATTGGGGCGTGGCCCAACTGTAGCTGCCTCCCCAATCAGCCCAGGCTTGCTGCTTTCCCCAGCCACAGCCCTCTGCAGGGCTGTTCCAACCCCTTCAGGGCTAGAGCGGGCAGCCGCCCCGCTACACCCCCCTTTGAATCACCACCCTAAATAATCCTTCTCCATCCTATGTGTTGACATATTTCAAATAACTGTTGATAGCTATCATTTCCCATCCCCTCTCTCTGCCCCTGTTTCTCACCAAGTTCTGGGTCATGGAGACATGGAATTTTCCTTGTCCTGTAGGAAGGGAATGCGTAGTCTTGTTTTATATGGTAAGTTGGTGTTATTCAATAGAATTCACTTTGCAATACAGGAAATCTCTTTTATTGTCTGTGTCTCTTAATTTTACTCCATAAATCAGTCCATCAAACACCTTGATCATTTTTATATATTCTGGATTTTGAAGACAGGAAAATGGACAAATAGGGCACCAAGATTCTTTATCTAGCCATTGGTACTGTTACCTGTCAACAATGAGTTTCAGAGTACAAGCCATCAGACCTCAGTGAAGATGGGCTGTAGCAACAGAGTTACAATTGTGAAGCATAGAGCGATTTGACTAGCAGTATGTTCTTTCTGCAAAACTGAATTCTGGCAATGCTAAACTTGTCTCAGCTATACAATTTCATGGTTTGGGAATAAAGGCAGTTTTAGAACACATACGTAATTATATTCTGAAATACTAAGAAAATTTATTGCTAGGTGAAAAATTGAAAATTGTCAATATTGCCATTTTATAGTGTTACCCATAAAAGCTAATATTGCATATTTGACATAGTTTGCTTTCACAAATTAACCACTTAATTTTTTTTATTACTATAGATAAGAGTTTGTCTCAGGACATAGAATTAGAAACTCAACAAGCAGAGATTCGGGATTTAAAAAGCAATAATAAATTGCTCCAGGATTCAGTAAAGCAGCTACAACTTGTGTTTGACACATGGAATTTAGAGAAAAATGATGTGTCTACAATGCTTTCCTTACATGAAAAAGAAATTGAGGACCTTACTGAAGAAAATGGAACCCTTAAGGACATTAACAAGGCTTTAGAACAAGAAAAAGTAGACTTACTAGAAAAAAACATCATTTTTTCTAATAATTTAAAGGAAAGAGAGAAAAGCATTTCTGAGTTGTCCAGAAGACATAAGGAGGAAAGACTGTCACTCATTGAAAGATATGAAGAAATTGAAAAAGAACTTGTAGATCTACAAGGAAAATACAAATCAATGGAAGAAAAAAATGCCAACACAGAAGGCATTTTAAGACAGCAAAGAAGTCACTTTCAGGAGAGTAAAGCAGAATCAGAACGACAAGAGAAACAGCATAGGGATGAGCGTCATGAATTCTTCTCTAAACTAGTGTCCTTAGAGGGAAAAAATAAAGATTTGATTCAGGAACTTGAGAAAGTGCAGTCAGAGTTGCAATTTAAACAAGCTGAGATTGCTCATATCCAAAATGTATCTTCAGCTGAGTTGGATTGTTTAAGACAGGAACTGTTACATGTCAGGGCAGAGCAAAACAAAATGCAAGAACAACAGAACATCTTGCTTCAAGAGAATGAGCAATTGAGCAAGGTAATAAAAACAAAGAATGAATCACCAGCATGTTACTTAGTTCATGACAGAAGGCCTACATCAGAACAGTTGGGAGAGTCCATGGAAGAAAAAGAGAATGAGCTGAATGAATATCAAGTTAAACTTGAGCTACTTCAGATGGATCTTGAGGACAGAGAAGTGTCTGTAGAAAACTACAGCACACAGGTAATACAGTTGGAGGCTGCTTTAAAAAGTGTACATCATTGTTTTCATTTGATTTATAGTAAAACCAAAACCAGGTTCACTTAGGTAAAATGGAAACTATTTAAAATGATTTGTCCTATATCTTAGTTGAAATGGTACAATACAGAAACTAACAAAGCCATGTTATTTTCAGTCTCTGTTATCAATGCCGGATAAGAGCAATATCAATATCCTTTCCTGACAGTTAATAAGGCATTTTATACTTAAGCTTTTAAGAGCAAAAATATTTAATTGTGTCCTTTTTAATATCTATTCTCTATTCTAATATAATATTTGCTATAACTTCTCCATTAGTAGCATGGAAATCTCATTAAATCTGTTATCTTATAAACTTCTGGCTATCAAAGATACAGGAGGTCTTTAGCGGGACACCTGAAAACACGATAAAATGTGCACGTTTTGTCTGTTCTGTGGCCCAGCTTTTCTCCTCATTCATAACAAAGAGGTGATTTCTCTCACCTGTAGAACTGGGAGGTGGACCAGTGTTGTTGCTGAAGGCTCCAGGACTAAGCTCCACCCTTCACCTCAAGCCACCAGAAATTGTGTTCACCAGCAGAACAAGTTGGCGGTTCAGTTTCTCCCAACAACTTTGTTTTATAATTAATTTTTGTTCATTTTTCTGCAATATTGATTTCATTTCAACTTCTTGCTCCTCTTTCCCTCTCCTCAAGTAAGTTCTCTGGATCCGCAAACACAGCACCTCTCAGTAACTCCCTTTGACCACCATTGCAGTGGTAGAAAAGCCCTGCAAGATCAAGCTAAGTCTAAGTAGTTCAGTGGGCAGCTTTTTAGGGGTCTTAGAGGGTAATCTATGTCTTGCTGCTACAAGCCACCAACCCTTGCTGTGTGAGGGGATGGGGCTTTGTTGGACCAGCGTACTAGTGCCGTGCATGCGCACATAAACACACCCATTTGAAGCCCTGACTCCATTGTGAGAAGGCTTGATCAGGAGCATGAGGATTCTCCAGGAGATGAGAACCCCACATAGTCTGCTCAGGAATAACACTTGGAAACTCCATATGCTCTGGGTCCCAAAAAGACAAAAGGAATTGTCCCCCTTTGTAAGGAAGTAATATGTACAATTAATGAGCAGGTTGTATAAACATAAGGCTTTAAATCTTTTCTCTTGCCTTCCCACTCTTAGGATGTGTTTGCTGGGGTTTTCTCCTATATAAGGGTCTCCTGGAGTGCTCTGTATCAGACTCACTGCCCCCTCCCACCCTGGAGTATATCTGGGTGTGCAGAGACATGTGTTACTTCTGTGAAGCCCTGTCTCAGGTGGCAGGGTAATGTAAATTGTTCATCTCTGCTTTTCAGCCTGGGACCCTTTTTCAACCAGGGAAGGGGGCCCAAATTTTAGGTCACAATGGAGTGGGAATTGTCCCTGTCCGTTTATCAGGTCAAGGACCCAGGCTTTACCAGGGAAAGGAGTTTGGAGTCTCCTCCCCCTCTCCATAGGCTTGCTCAGCGTTGAAGGATTAAAGAGCACTTTAGACAGTGTGTGCCCAGAACAGAGGCACATAAGAATTCCATTCCTTATGTAGCTGCACCATCAGGGGATTACAGAGGCATCAAGGAGAAATCCCTTCCCATGTTCAAAATGGCTCCTGCTTTACTGAGTAAAAAGCCCCAAGTGGTACTAATTCTCTTCGGAAGGGTGTAGACAGACACCCTTTCAGGCACCTGGGGCCATCTAGCAGGCTATTCCAACAATCAGCATTTGTTTCAGTACCCCTACTTAGTTGAGAGATGCCCAGAGCAGGGTGATTAGCGTGCTACCTCACTTCTGTAAACAATCGGGGGAAGTACCCCATGTACACAACCACACAAAAAAGAAATCCCAAACCCACATGACTCTCTCAGCACTGGAAGCCAGTGTCTTGAAAAAAAACCTCAATAATAATAAACTAACTAGTTTCTCATGCTTTCCTCCTTTGAGATCATCATTTCTGGTTAAAACTAGATGTTAAACTAAAATGTTATATAAAAATGTAAGGAAAATTGGTAAGTTTGGGGAACCTAAGTGCAGCAGCAGTCCTACCAGAGAGAGACATGGCCATACCTCCAGAAGGGGGTTCCTTCCAAAAGATTCCATTGACCAAAAGAGGGAGGACACTACATCAAAATTTCAAAACTCCAACTGTGGCCATTTCTTATACTTGTTAAGGAAAATCTAGTTGGTGGCAAGCAAGTGGGCCATAGTCTCTAGGGTATGATCCTCAATTTGAGTGTGAGAGTTCCCTGGGTTACATTCTTGTCAAATCCTTGAAGTGGTGTGCAAGATACTCTTTCCTGGCAATTTTTCCTCCATCTTGATGTGATTTGTGACAAACCATTCTTACTCTCTGGCTATAAGGAAACTGTTTACACTCATGAACGTGAAAAAAATCATCCATACCCTGTGCATCCACTTTTACAAGTGCAAGGATATTTGGGGAACCAGCGAAATTAGTAGCTGAGACAACAGAAGCCTGAACCCTCCTTGTCAAAGCCGGCATAGTAATCTGTTGGTCCCTGCCAACACCAAAGGTATTCATGAAGGGAGTGTTTGCCTAGCAGAGGGGAAAGTATGAAGCAGAAGCTCACATGGAAGCCCTAAATATTTTTCTTCCCAAATAATTAAATCTTCAGCATCACAAAGACAAAATGATCATTTGTGTGTGAAGAGTTTACAATTCCTATACAAGACTCTTCGTTTTGACCTACCCTCTGTGTCCAGAGGTTTAAATGGCTGGTAGTATCACAGCAAGGCTGAGGTCTCAAGTTATACAACCCTGTCCATTTATAGACAACATCACTGTTTGTGCCCTGTCCAGAGAAACAGGTCCATTTATAACTTGCCAGCTGCTAGAAAGGATTCCAACCCACCTGGAGTTCAAAATCAAGAATATTCTGAATCCAGTGCAGGACATTGTTCAACCAGGTTAAAATAGGCATGGCTTTGACTATAAATTTACCACTGTGGTAAAGATTTACAAAGACCCAAAACTTCATCTCATCAATTGTATCCTGGCAGCAGTCACCCCGTAGCTAGTCTTCCCCAGTGACCAGGTTTGCTGATGCCATGCATTTGTACTGTCCTCTGAGTGGGATTTCACAATGTGCCCCCCAGAAATTCCTTTTGTGGACACATCATTCTCAGATCCTGTCCAAATGTCTCTTTTTGGGCAGGTAAGTACAAGCAACATACTTTAAGCCAACCCAGTTTTCACTTTGGCCTTTGTATGATTGCTACAGGAACAAACCTCACTTGGTGAAGAGGATACCTGGAAGACAAGATGACCCCAGGGTTATGGTCCCTCACACAGAAAAAAGAGCATCCAGCTTTCTCAACCTCATACCTTGTGCTGTACAGTTTTTCAGTATGTCAGGGTACACTTCCTTTTAGTTTACTTTTACAGAATTCAGTAGTGTTGGAACAAAAACATAGGAATGGACAGATGGGTTCAAACCAATGGTCCATTGAGTCTCCTGTATGTCGTCTGACGGTGGCCAGTAGCAGTTGCTTCAGAGGAAGGTTCAAGAAACCTGTAGAGGGCAGTTATGGAATAACTGACCCACAAGGGGAATTTCTTCCTATCTCCTGTTAGAGGTTGGCTTGTGCTCTGAAGTATGAATGTTTATATCCCTTTCAACATAAGTGAGTAACCAGAGGTCAGAACTTCTCTCAGAGGCCATGGAAATAATGTCAGATGTAGAGAACAATCTGCTGCTTTACAAGACAGTTCGCATAAAGGGAAGAGGAAAGAGCTGAAGTCATCCTTCTAGTTCTTCACTAGCCAGAAGTCCTGGGAATTTTTGGACATGATTGATTGATAGCTAAGGAATCTCCACTATACCTGCAGAAAAAGCAGATCTCTTGAAGCATGGGCCCCTATTTCATCTGTACCTGAGCTGCCTACAATTTGACAGCCTGGGTGTCAAAAGAAAAGTGTAGTTCAGCAGAGATTATCCATTAGCCCAGTGATTCTCAAACTTTTGTACTGTTGACCCCTTTCACATAGCAAGCCTCTGAGTGCGACCCCCCCTCCTTATAAATTAAAAACACTTTTTTAGCCTCACTGATACATTTTGGTATCCAGACAGAATTCAATCAGGACATTCCATTAATTGTTCTGGTAAAGTTCCACTTATGGTGCAAAGGAAACAATACCTTACTTGCCAGGGTCTGTACTTCAAAATTACACCGTGTTTAAACATGTCTTTTCACTCTGCCCCTAAGGTTAACCATAACTGACTGATGTGATATTAAACATAACAGGGCAGTGTCTACACTGCATGTTGTAACATCATGTTAATTAACACATTAATTAATACCTTGTGAAACTTCCCAGTGTAGACATGCCCCTATTGTCTTTAAACTGCTTCTACTACCTCATTATGTCACACTCAACTTGTGAGAGCATATCAGTTCTGATGTATGCAGAATTTCCATCTAAATTATTAATTAAGTGATTCTTCTTATGACAGCACTATTCTTGCTAATAATTTAGATAGGTGTGTGAATAATTCCACATGCCATTGCAAAAATTTTTTCTGGTAATGACTGTATGAAGTTTTACTTGTAACGTACATAGGTTGGGTGTTTACTGCCAAGCAGAAGGGGCAAAGTTTTTAAACCTGTCCATCTAGGTGAATTTTTTCTTATCAATTCCCACTGCGTTTTCTAGCCTGCAGTCTTTTTCTATTTCATTTGTGGTGAATGACGGACTGTAGTTCTGTGCTCTCGCTTCAGAAATAAACACATCAAAAAGCACTCATGTAGCACAGTGTGGAGCCGGTATTGTGGCAAGCAGGCACTGAGTTACAGTACTCACTCCATGCCCAGCTAATGGAGCCCTGTGCTTGATATTTACATTATCCTGCAATGCATTTTATAAGGCTGCCAGATATCCACCATCCATTTATTTTGGCATTCCAATGCACATAGGGTGGACAAACATGCCTGGACCACATGCTTTTCAGCTGGGTTTTGTCATTTGGTTATTTCACATATTATATTTAGATTATTATTTCTCTATCAAGGAAATCTACACACATGTAGCTTTCCAATAAACATGACTTTAATGTTTCTCTGTTGGAATTAGAAGCTGCTATAATTCAATTGTATATTACTAAGTGAACTCTACTGTACAAATGCATATTATAACTTTTGTCTGGTTTTTTAGTTACACTGAACGTTTAATGACAGGTGAGATGCCATTAGTGAGAGTATAATGCTTAGACAGAAGAATGAAGTTTCCTATTAGCAACTAAATTTTTTAATTTATTTCATAGCTGGACAATCTGAAGCCAATAGTTCAACAGAAGAAGCAAAATGGATTTGCTTGCAGTAAAATGAAGATGTGGATGAAATCCTGTAAGCAGCTAGAGAAGGAAAAAGAAATGTTGCAGAAACAAATTGCTGAACATAGTGCTCTATTAAAGAAGCAAAAGCCAAGTATGGGGTAGTTTAAGAAGGAAATGCTATACTAGAATGTCATCATAAGGCTGCAAATCATTCATGGAAGTCACGGTTTCCGTGACCTCTGTGAATTTTGCAGTGCTGGTGCAGCTGATCCCAGGACCACCCCAGCAGCTGGGGAAGCCCAGGAGCCAGCCGCACCGGCCGTTGCTCTGGCAGCCCCAGGCAGCTGGTCCCTGGCGCTGCCCTGGAGCAGCAGTCTGGAAGTAGTGGTGGTGGGGCCCTGAGGCCCCGCCCCCAGCAGCAGCGTCGCCCTGCTCTCTCTCCCCTCCCCAGCAGTCTTCAGGAGTGCCCCCCTCCCAGTAGGTAAGATTTAGTCACAGGTATTTTTAGTAAAAGTCATAGACAGGTCATGGGCAATAAACAAAATGTCACAGCCCCGTGACCTGTCTATGACTTTTACTAAAAATACCTGTGACTAAAACATAGCCTTAATCATGATCCTGTTTCTAACCTTAATGCATTTATTTATAAAACATGTTTTCAAAACATCCATTATTACATTTGATTCAGATGAGGGGCCAGATCCTCAGCTGGTATAAATCAGTATAGTTTCTGAAGCTCTGCCATTCACACCAGCTGAGAATTGGCCCAAGATCGATCTGTCTCAAATTTCAGAGCCTCCTTATATGTTATTAATATAGATTTCCAACGCCTATGTTTGGAAATCAAAAATGACCTTAGGATGAAGGGGGGGCTATTTTTAAAACAACATTAGAGTGCTGTGTATAACTTCTTACAATGCTTTGTTTGAGACATGAGAGTGTAAAATGTTGGAGTGTGTCTGTTCTTTCCGTTGCTGGCCATCACAACAAAGAAAATTCACATTCTGGGTATAGATGTTTGATAGTTAAGCATCCACCATGGAGAAATTTACGTCTTTTAGAGTTTATACATATGTCCTTCCAAACAGCTTTTGGTGTCCTCCTGGATTGTAGAGAGGGAGAGAAGAGCAGCTCTTAAAGTGTTATGCTTCAGACAGTACCTCCATTTTCTAAATATCATCAGCCTGGTACTAGTTGCAGTTTTCTGGGACCAGGAAGTGCTGGAGTTTATTAACTTTAACCAATGTTTTTTAAGACACATACATTGGGGTTTTATTGGTCACAAGCTTCAGTCATTTCAAGAGTTGTCAGGGGCTAAGTATAGAGCTAATAGGACAACAGTTTAAAGTGGTCACCACAGTGTGTAAAATATACTACAACTTGACTGCCATTAGCTAGGGTAAGTTAGGCTAGCAAATATTCATGAGTGTCCAATAAGCAGAATCACTAGTGGTATAAAAAGGAATCCATATTTCTGAGACGAGCTATATTCAATTATATAACCAAAAATTGTTAAAATAATGGTAAGGTGGTAATGTTAAGCACTTAAAAGTTAGGAAATGCCAGAATTAATGTTGCCCATGCATTGTGTTTTGGGGCAGATTCCAAAGAATTGGGGTACCTGGCATCCTGACAGTAAATATGGTATCAACAGAGATCTCTTCTGTAAAGTAACCTTTACATGATGTCTGTTTTGTTTTATTTGGTATAGTTTACTGTGGTTGCACAAGCACACATCTTATGTACTTTATTAACAAATGAATGATTGAGATCATTGCATTCTAAACTCATCCTTCCGGAGTCTCCTTAAAGTTACGTGTATAGGTAATGACTCTTTCCTTTGGTCAGGTGCTGATGAGGTTCCCATCTACCTACATTCACTGACCCATGAGAATGAGCCAGAGTATGAGCCAGATGGACTCCCGGAGGTGGTCAAAAAAGGTAATTGTTACTTCTTTAGAGGAGAACTGTCCACATTGGGGGGGAGTGTGTGTGCGCGCGCTTATCTAAATAATCGTGTTGTCGTACATGTGACTTGGAAGCATTGTAAAAACTTGGACATCATTGGCCAAATTCAGCCCTCGTATAGGTTGCATAAATCCATTTAACTCAACTGCTTGTCAGAGCTGAGTTTAGCCGCACGTGCTTAACAAAAAAAAGCCCTAGTATACAATTAAGGCTATAGGGGGCTAATATCTTTTGTTGTAGATGTATGTAATTTCTAGTGGTTTTGTTTTTTGGTCTGTGTGATGTCTTCCCATCTGTACAGTTTTGTAGTATTTGATGACAAAAGCAAAAAACAGCCAAAAATTCTGAAATCCAGAATCCTAATATCAGGTTGTAGTTTTGAAAATCAGTCTAGATAAATGTTGTTGACTTTGGGATTCCTCCAAAAACTTTGCAAAAGCCCTCTGGCAAAAAGAGAGGGATTCTAGGCCCAGCCATTCCCAATATAAAACACCTTTTTCTTCTGGTTGATAGGAAGGGGGGAAATTTTTGCTTAAACATTTTTAACTAAATGTTTTTTCGTTGAAATGTGCTGCATTGTCAAAGCCGAAATGTTTCACGGAGATGTATTGATTCAGACAGAGTTTTTGCTGGGAAGGTTTCTGAGGTGCAAAGTGGACTCTTGCAGGGACGAAGGCCCCCAAATTGAAAACCTGATGTTTTTGATACAATTTCATTTTGTGAAAGCATTTGAAAGGCTTATGTTTTCATTCCAATCTAGAATAAAAATGAATTTTGAAACCTCGAAAGGTGTCGCAAAACAGAATTGTCACCCTCTGGCCAGCTCTACTTAGAACAATAGAAGAGACATCATTTTCAGATGGAAATGATTTTCCAATTAATGATGTCCCTTTAAAGGAAAAAGAGAACATTTTCTTGGGGAAAACTCTTTTTGCCATTTTAGTAGAGTTGCTGTTGCACAGATCCACACCCTTGCCTGAGTTCACCTATAAAATTCTAGGAACGCAAGATAGTCCTAATAATTCCCCCATTATATTTTATTCAGTGAGTAAATGCCATTTTACTTTCTTAAATTATTACCAGTTGTCATCTCCATCTTGAAATGAGCAAGTTCAGATTGATTAGAACAATAAATTAATTTAATCAACTGTGGTTAATGGAAGCTGTTTATTTTTTAGGGTTTGCTGATATTCCTACTGGGAAAACCAACCCTTATGTTTTGCGCAAAACAACTCTACACCTAAGGACCAGTCTCCGTCTTGCTGCCCAAAGCCAAAAATTGACACCATGTGCCCAACATTTACAAAAAGGCAGGTCACATAATCCTGCGGAGATCTCTAAACTGACAGCTGGTGGCAGCAAATCACAAAAGGTAACTGATCTTAAAAATGTATCTGAATGTGCAGGGCATGGGAAATCCACATTATGTATTTATCTCTCCAAGTGAGTTTGAAGATATGCCATGTTATTCATACCTCCTTTATATCTGCCATGAATATAGTGAAGACAAGGTCATCAATGTAAATACAATGAATAAAGCTTGGCATATAACAAAGATCTGGTCATAATGGTAAACTTAAAATTGTTGGTATGATCAAATCTGTGATCTCATGCCAAGTGCTCATTAACTTGGGAAATGGAAATGAGGTAAATCTTCCCACTTTAATGCTCATCACAAATATTTGATTATTTCTTGAAAGACCTGGATGCCTAGAGCAAGGGGTGCGTGTGTGCGTGCATATATGGATTACACACAAAAGCATTCAAAAGTTCAGATATGCTGGAATTAAGGCTCCTTGTCCCAATCGCTCTGCTCAGCCAGCCCCAGTTCTCTCCTCCTCCTCCTCTTAGCTCTGTGTCTTCTCTCAGTGTCTCCTCCACATTCCTTTCCGCCTTCCCCCGCCTTCTCTCATAGTCTTCCAGTCCTAGCCTCGCCTACCGGCTCCCTGTCCTTGGCCCCCTCCCCTCACCCCCGTTCCAGTCCCAATCTTGACATACTCCTTGTCCCAGTCTGCCCCTCCCGCCCCCCCCCATTTGCCTTTTGTCCCCTCTGCATTTGAGTCCAGTATCTTCCTCCACCACCGTGCATGTGCACCAGCTTGGAGGGGTCATTAGGAGTACAGGAGAGAAAGGTCCCTGCTCTCAGTTCTGGTGCTTGGTCCAAAGCAGCTGGGAAGAACCGTTGCAGGGAAACTCTGGCGTTGACCCCTATAGGCCTGGGCTGGAGCATATCAGTTGCTCTGTGGGGATGGCACAGTGCTGTGTTTTCAGATCCAGGAGCTGTGGGAAAATGGCACATGTGCAGTCGCTCTGTGGGGAATAGCTCATGCACAGTTTGGTTAGCACTAAGCTGTGCGAGATCCAAGTATATGCAGCGAGGACGAAATCTTCAGAGATTTTAGCTGCTAAAAATCTAAGAATTCTCTCTACCGAGCGTCTGTGAACTGTGATTTTTTTCAAAGGCTTATAATTTGGCCAAATTTGGGCAGGTTTTCATGGGGGTGGCAAAGAGCACATTCTCTGACACAAAGGCCACCCCCTGCCAAATTACATGTCCCTGCTCCAACACATGGAGCTTTTCAAAGAAAAGTTGCCAGAATATTTTAATATGAGAAAAATGTAGATTTCCCTAGCCTTGATCTTGGGAATAGCTTAACCATTTTGGCTGAAATTCTGCCTCTGTTCCCCACCCCCGAAGAAAAAGAGCATGAGGCAGACATACAGCATGGAAAATTTCAGCCCAAGCAATTCAAGTGTGTAAAGTTATAAGCAGCAGAAAACAGGGTCTTGTAATGGGAGGAGTCAGGTAACCTTAATAATAAATGGTCCTACTAGCTTTGCCAGTAATATATGTTGGTAACAATTGTGTTTTTGCTGTTGCATTGCTGTGAACTTAGCCAATTTAAACAACACACAAAATCATTCTTTAAATAACAATCTCTACAAAAACAATCATGCTTCAACAAATTGTTTAAAGAGATATTCTGTTCCCAGAGTTTTCATTTTTAGGGCCAGACCCTGACGTTTTTTCTCAGTCCTTATGCAAACTTGATCTGATTTTTTTTCCTTGCTTTTTATTATTGAGGACACTGGAATGAAAATTGATCTCTTTCTTTAGAAGTTCTGGTACTGAACTTTGTCTTAACGCTTGTATTGTGATAGCCTCAACCAGACACTGGTAACTGCATGTCTGCAATCTGAGATTTTGCCCATTGCTAGAAAAACACTGTTAGAGTGAAGGAACAATTAGAGAGGTGGCACACTATCTCCACAACTCTTGGGTCTAAAAAGGAATGCTTCCACATTCTCTGCTTTCAGTGGTAAAAATCATTTATTTTTAGACTTAGCCTTATATTTCTCAAGCTACTATTACAATTACAGAAGTGTAAGGACTGTCTTCCCTTTTTCCACTTGACATCAACATTTTAACAGCTTTTATTTTGATAAGTATTGGCGCTAGAAGGATAAGCCCTGATGCTCATCTCTCACACAGGACCCACATCAGTGTAAGTGGGATGAGAATTGAGACCAATTACCTATACTATCAGAAGCTTTGGCATTCAGGATTTCAATTGTGGTGAAGCACACATTTATAACTACTTAAGTTTTAACTAACTGATGCTAAAATCATGTCAGAATTTGGTGGAGAGTGCAGGGGAGACAAGGACGATTGTAATAGCAGTGGGGACTGGAATTTGAGATAACCCCAAAGGCATAAATATTGTGAAATTTTTCAACAGTTTTACAAAGCTAGTGTTGAACAGCACAACAAAAATATTGTGAAGATTATGTTAAACATTTAGAATGACATGACATTCTACTGACTATTTCATAATAAATCTGGACAAGATATCCTCTGCAGGCCAGTGTAAATGCTTCAGGACTAAACAACTTTTTCAAGTGCTATTATATTTACAGAATAAACTATAGGACATTTACAAATTCATTATGAAATATCAGTAATTAAACTTAAATTACATATCTCAAAATACAGCTCTGCAGATTAGTGATTGAGCAAGAAGAGACTAGACAAGGAATTACTGTGTACTATAGCTTTGCCTATACCTTGTTATATTATGTGACTTGTGATTTGTAAAACGTGGATGATAATGCCCATTCTAAACTTGAACATAGTGAGGAGTAGGTAGTTGCTGAAAAGCATTCTGCATAGCGCTGTTGTATTTTCAAAGTGATAAATATAAACATTGAAGATTCTTGCTTTTAGCGTGTGTCTGCTAATTCATGCTATTCGGTTGCTTGGAATGGGTCTCTCACTTCCTGCTGGTAATTAACAAGACTTTTTTTTGTTGTGTTGCAGGTAGATGAAACTCAACAGTGCCAAGCAGAAACAGCTATTGAACCCATGGAATCTAGTTCAAGATCTCCTCTTTGCATAAATAAGCAACCCACAAAAGCTGTTCCTGAGAACTCTAGGGAGAATCTTAACAAACACAAAGGCAGATATTCCTTGAGCACACAAACATTACCTGATCAAAATGAACAAGACAAAAACTGTATGGTACAGTAAACCTGAGTAGTATAGAGGCCCTACCATCAATCAAACCCTAACCCTGCCCC
Organism: Platysternon megacephalum; assembly: GCA_003942145.1. NCBI lineage: Eukaryota > Metazoa > Chordata > Testudines > Platysternidae > Platysternon > Platysternon megacephalum. The sequence continues at coordinate 28,885 of QXTE01000440.1, forward strand.
TTGACCCCTTAAACCTCACCCACCTGTCACAGGAAGTCCCACTCCAGGGGGTATTACTTCCGGGGTCATACAGCCACACGACCAGAAGCAAGGTGTGTCATGTGACCCCTCTAAGAACTCCTCCCAGTGCCCTCTACCAATCATTGGTTTTTGCCCCGATAGGACCGCCCTGAGAGGAGATTTGACCAGTCAGGGTGAGTTCCAGGGCAGGGTGACCTGTCCAGAAGTGGGTCGTGTGACCCCTCTAAGAACTCCTCCCAACGCCCTCTGCCAATCAGAGTGCAGCACCATTACCCCATAAGTCCCAGCTCCGGGCAGAGGAGGCCATCTCTTACCAAGGACACGTGTTTTCGAAAGTGTGGAAAGGCTGCTGAGAGGAAACATGGACTCCTTCACCACCTCCCTGAGAACTTCAGACTTTGTTTTAGGCCCGAGCACGTTTGGACTTGTGTGGAGAAAGCGCTACATCAGCGACAGTTCCGAGGAGGACCCTTTGACCCAACCGTTGATGGATACGTTGGAATCCGACCCTGAAACCCTTGTGAGGCACCCCGATGAGTGTGACGGCCTCTCATTGTTCACCCCCTTAGAGGTGGAAGGCGATCATGGCTTGGGGGAGTCAGCAGCGGACAAGGTGAGCGGAAAAGACATTGCTCAGGTAAATGAATGATTAAGAAGCGACGGTCAAGGATGGGGTGTAATGGGACTAGGAACCAGGAATTGCATAAATTAACAACAAGCAGTGGGGTGTTTACACTGTTTCTTTTCTGAAAATCTCTCAACAGTTTGATGATGCTGTGACGGTACCTCAAATAAGGCTTTATGGAAATATGCTTAGAATGTGTTTTATGGAAATATGCTTAGAATGTGTTTTATGCTACATATGCCATGTAACATATCTCCATAAAGGTTATGGTCTACTGAATGCATTAATCCTATTTGTATGCATGTATCATTTTTGTATTCGAAGTTATGAATGTTATGGATGTTGGCTGTGTACTACTGGCTTGATTTCTAAATAACCTTAGTAGAGCATTTGCTCAGTTCCTGGAGAAAGGAATGTTGAAATTAAGTACCTAATCAAGAAACACTTAAAGGACAATGGATCTTGGAATGCTCCAATCCACATAAGAAGTCTACTTGAGGACGTTCAAGGTAGCATGTAAACAATGGATGCTACCTGTAAAAACTGTGAGTCATGCATGGACATGTAACTTGCCCAGGTGACTCCAAAACTCCATCTTGGAGCTGGACTTTGCATAGGAGTGAGGAGGGGGTCTCCACCCACAAGAGAGAGTCTATTTAAACCCCTGGGAGACCCCTCCATTTTGTCTTCAGCTGGCTAAAGAGAGAGCCTCTCCACCCCCCAGGATACCTGAAAGAAATGGGAACAAAGGACAGTGACTGCAAGGGGTGTGAGTGATTGCTGGACCCAGGCTAGAAGGAGATTAGTCTGTAAAAGGGAGCATTCTGGAACTGGTGAGGATCTTATCTGTATTGAGTTTGATTAGATATAGATTTGTGCATTTTAAGCTTTATACAGGGTAAAACGGATTTATTTGGGTTTAGACCCCATTGGGAGTTGGGCATCTGAGTGTTAAAGACAGGAACACTTCTGTTAGCTGCTTTCAGGTAAACCTGCAGCTTTGGGGCAAGTAATTCAGACCCTGGGTCTGTGTTGGAGCAGACGGGAGTGTCTGGCTCAGCAAGACAGGGTGCTGGAGTCCTGAGCTGGCAGGGAAAGCAGGGGTAGAAGTAGTCTGGGCAGATCAGGTGGCAGCTCCCAGGGGGTTTCTGTGATCCAACCTGTCACAGATGCCTTTCTAGAGGCCTTGAGAACTTACACATCGGTAGCCCTGTGGGAGTAAGTATATCATGCATCAACTGTTTTTGCTCGTGTCTGAGACATAGATCTCAAGAGGAAAATCTGGAAAAGGAGAAAATGGAAGAATGAACCAGCTCAGACTTCCTTATGGTAGGGGGTCATGGTGTCCATTTTTACAGGCGGCTGTAAAAGGTTGTTAAACCAGGCGATTGTACAATGTTCTGTAAATAATTCTGTAGAAACTTGTTTGAAATAAAATTTAATAGAAATGCAGTTAAATACCAAACCACACATTACATTAGCAGTATTCATTCTGTATCTAGATGTTTCATTAAATTTCCAAAACACATTTCTGAGACTATTTATCACTAGAAGTTCACCTTGATCACCTTGATCGATCGGTCCTTCAGCCTTCGTCTCAATTGTGCCGATCACAACACGTCTTCCATTCTTCTCGTATCATGGCCTTCCTTCTCCATGTGTGGCCATGTCTTTTCATGATAACATCTTCCCATCTCTTTGGAGTTTGGCCGAGTGCAGCTGCAGTCCATCGATTGTCAGTGAGCCTCACTATATACCCGGCCTATCGCATTTTACTATGCCTGCTCTCAACAACGACGTCCAGCACTCCACTCTGCTGTCTGATCTCTTCATTGGGGACTCGGTCGTGGATTGAAATTCCCAGAATTCTTCTTTCCATCGCCCTCTCCATTATGCTGTCTGATCTCGCCCTCTCCACTCTGCTGTCTGATCTCTTCATTGGGGACTCGGTCGTGGATTGAAATTCCCAGAATTCTTCTTTCCATCGCCCTCTCCTGTTAGAGGTTGGCTTGTGCTCTGAAGTATGAATGTTTATATCCCTTTCAACATAAGTGAGTAACCAGAGGTCAGAACTTCTCTCAGAGGCCATGGAAATAATGTCAGATGTAGAGAACAATCCGCTGCTTTACAAGACAGTTCGCATAAAGGGAAGAGGAAAGAGCTGAAGTCATCCTTCTAGTTCTTCACTAGCCAGAAGTCCTGGGAATTTTTGGACATGATTGATTGATAGCTAAGGAATCTCCACTATACCTGCAGAATATAGTGCTCCACTATACCATGCAAAGAAAGAAAGCTGGCAGAGAGCCCCCAGTGTTATGCAGAGAACAATGGGGGAGCTAAGTAACAGGGAATGTTGTAGTGCTTAGAAGTACGATAGGGGTCCCTGCGGGCTCCCTAACCAGTCTGTATTCCTCAGGTCCTGTTGTTACCAGGAGGACTGCAGGTTCTGGTGGAGCTTCTGAACTTTGCAGGCACTCTGAGTTGAGATTAGTGGAGAAACTCTGAGGCGCTACAGGAATTCCTGAGAACATGGGGAAGTTAGTCCAGCTGAATGTTTTGGCCTCTGCCAATTGCTGCAGCTCCACAATTTTCCTGTGCATTTGGTAGAACATTGTAGCTCATGCAAGTCATGGATTCCATGATTCTTCATATTTATCTTTAGCTTAACTCTTTTTCCATCCCCTTTCTGCCCCTCCATACACACTTAGATTAAAGAAGTTATGTTGCCGTGGGGAAAGGGACCACCACATGTGTCTTCTGTAGGTGTGATGGTTGTCACCTACCCTTTGCTGTCAGGGTTTTTATATATGCATGCAGATTCTGCTGCCTACTTAAAATTGTTAGAAAATTCTGCTGCTTCCTACATCCTATATACAGGATGCTGAAGATTATATCATCATATGAATAGGGGTTAAGAATTTGCCTCTGGAGCGGTACGGTAATGGCTGTTCTTTGCTACCTCTGTGAGGACCCCATTGAGAGAAGGTCTTGGCTGGGAGTAGGTTGAGGCCAGGGACATTGAGCCAATCCAGTGTTATTACCATGTTTGTATACAGATTTTCAAGTAATTTCACAATGAGAACTTTTGACCTGTGAATAGGCCCTCTCCACTTCACTGACTGATAGCAAATTGCAGAGGAAAGATTGATTGGTTGCTACTTCTGATGTCACAATGATGCTACTTATGAATCACCTGAGTTACTGAGCAAATTGCAGAGGAAAGATTGATTGGTTGCTACTTCTGATGTCACAATGATGCTACTTATAAATCACCTGAGTTACTGGCATAGCTCTGTCACCATAACCTCTAGATGTGACTATTAAGAGCTTTTCTTATTACAGTCTAGCTTCTTTAAATGAGTTTGAAATCCGATTGAATTACAAATTATATTATTAAATATGGAATATATGAAGAGTCTGGGGTGGTCTGTCATTGAAATCATCAAAGCCAAGAATAAGGTGAGAGAACAAGTGGTGAATTTTATTAATATTGTGATTTAAAAAAAATGTTTTCTTTGGCAAAGTAAGAAACTATTTTATGCAGAAAATTAATGTCATCTAAAGTGTAACTCTGCTAAACTTGGAAAGTAAATTAATTTATTATACTGTGAAACAGGGATTTTTAGTTCCACTTTAAATGCCAATGTCAACCTGTTGGGTGAGAACCAAATCCACTTCAATTTAGGCTTAAACAATTTATTTTAGCCTTTATTATATATCTTTTCAGACAATGCTACGATCACCTATGAATTACATAAACATGCAAAAAAAGATAAGGCAAGAAAAGGAAATGCTCAAGTTATCTTTCTTGGGGACAGGGTGACTCTTTTCAAATCTCTGCTATGCTTGGCTATTTTTCCTCTGTATCTTCTCCACTATTATGTCAATCATCTATTTTTTTTTTANTTGCTAATTCACCTATGGGATAAAACAAAGGAATTCATACCAGTGGTAAACCCTTTAAAGATGTGGGACATAACTGCTTTGTGGAAGAAATTGTTGTACATGCTAGGGATGCTGACAGGACAGCCCCACAAGCATGTTACTTTTCAGCCTATACCTGTAAACAGACTGGAAGCTTGGCACAGCAGCAAAAGCATAACAGGCCCATGCTGCTGTGTAGAAGGGGAAACTGAGGCACACCGCCTCATGGCATTGGTGGCTAAATGCCAAAACACCTCCACTTTAACAGATATTGCTGTCTGCATTCTGTTAACAATACTACACCACAACCTGTTTTCAGGCATCTGGGGACCAGGAACCCCAAAACTAGCTAGGACCCTTAGAAATGACATCATATGGTTTAACGGTACTGAAAAGGAGTATGACCAAAGACAAACAGGGATTTTACATGCACTTCCTCTGCCATGGACAGTGTCCAAGTCTCTGGCAGTAAGCTCAGGGGGAGGGTGTGACGGTACCCCCCATAAGGCTTTATGGAAATATNGTCTACTGAATGCATTAATCCTATTTGTATGCATGTATCATTTTTGTATTCGAAGTTATGAATGTTATGGATGTTGGCTGTGTACTACTGGCTTGATTTCTAAATAACCTTAGTAGAGCATTTGCTCAGTTCCTGGAGAAAGGAATGTTGAAATTAAGTACCTAATCAAGAAACACTTAAAGGACAATGGATCTTGGAATGCTCCAATCCACATAAGAAGTCTACTTGAGGACGTTCAAGGTAGCATGTAAACAATGGATGCTACCTGTAAAAACTGTGAGTCATGCATGGACATGTGACTTGCCCACGTGACTCCAAAACTCCATCTTGGAGCTGGACTTTGCATAGGAGTGAGGAGGGGGTCTCCACCCACAAGAGAGAGTCTATTGAAACCCCTGGGAGACCCCTCCATTTTGTCTTCAGCTGGCTAAAGAGAGAGCCTCTCCACCCCCGCAGGATACCTGAAAGAAATGGGAACAAAGGACAGTGACTGCAAGGGGTGTGAGTGATTGCTGGACCCAGGCTAGAAGGAGATTAGTCTGTAAAAGGGAGCATTCTGGAACTGGTGAGGATCTTATCTGTACTGAGTTTGATTAGATATAGATTTGTTCATTTTAAGCTTTATACAGTGTAAAATGGATTTATTTGGGTTTAGACCCCATTGGGAGTTGGGCATCTGAGTGTTAAAGACAGGACCACTTCTGTTAGCTGCTTTCAGGTAAACCTGCAGCTTTGGGGCAAGTAATTCAGACCCTGGGTCTGTGTTGGAGCAGACGGGAGTATCTGGCTCAGCAAGACAGGGTGCTGGAGTCCTGAGCTGGCAGGGAAAGCAGGGGTAGAAGTAGTCTGGGCACATCAGGTGGCAGCTCCCAGGGGGTTTCTGTGATCCAACCTGTCACAGATGCCTTTCTAGAGGCCTTTGAGAACTTACACATCGGTAGCCCTGTGGGAGTAAGTATATCATGCATCAACTGTTTTTGCTCATGTCTGAGACATAGATCTCAAGAGGAAAATCTGGAAAAGGAGAAAATGGAAGAATGAACTAGCTCAGACTTCCTTGTGGTAGGGGTCATGGCGTCCATTTTTACAGGCGGCTGTAAAAGGTTGTTAAACCAGGCGATTGTACAATGTTCTGTAAATAATTCTGTAGAAACTTGTTTGAAATAAAATTTAATAGAAATGCAGTTAAATACCAAACCACACATTACATTAGCAGTATTCATTCTGTATCTAGATGTTTCATTAAATTTCCAAAACACATTTCTGAGACTATTTATCACTAGAAGTTCACCTTGATCACCTTGATCGATCGGTCCTTCAGCCTTCGTCTCAATTGCGCCGATCACAACACGTCTTCCATTCTTCTCGTATCATGGCCTTCCTTCTCCATGTGTGGCCATGTCTTTTCATGATAACATCTTCCCATCTCTTTGGAGTTTGGCCGAGTGCAGCTGCAGTCCATCGATTGTCAGTGAGCCTCACTATATACCCGGCCTATCGCATTTTACTATGCCTGCTCTCAACAACGACGTCCAGCACTCCACTCTGCTGTCTGATCTCTTCATTGGGGACTCGGTCGTGGATTGAAATTCCCAGAATTCTTCTTTCCATCGCCCTCTCCATGACAGACAGTTGCTGCTCCTCTGTCAGCACCCATGTTTCGCTACCGTACAACATTGCAGTACAGTCATTCCTTGCTTAACGTTGTACTTATATATATATACACACACACACACCATTTTAAACACTTTAATACTCTACACAGCGATGATGATTGTGAAGCTTGGTTGAGGTGGTGGAAGAGGATGGGATATTTCCCGGGGAATGCCTTACTGCTAAATGATGAACTAGCTTTTGGCTGAGCCTTCAAGGGTTAAAACGTTGTTAATGTAGCCTCACACTCTACAAGGCAGCACCAATGGGGGGAGACAGCCTGGCAAACAGAGACACACACCCTGTGTGTGGGAGAGAGAGATGCGCATTGCCCCTTTAAGTATGCTGACCCCACTCTTAAGTACATTGTCTTTTTAAGTCTATCAGGAGTTGAGACAGCAGCTGCTGCCCCAAGCTCTCTCTGTCTCTCTCCATCAGTGTCCCCACCCTGCTCTATATGGAGAAGGGGTATGCGGGGTGCAGGAGCAGGGGGAAACCCTGACATTAGCCCGCCCCCCCCCCTTGCACAGCAAGAAGGAGGCTCCCGAGAGCAGCTCCAAGGCAGAGGGCAGGAGCAGCACATGGCAGTGGGCGGAGGGACAGCTGAGTTTGGGATAAATCATTCCAAATAAACTCTACATTAAAAAAAATGTATTCATCATTTCAAAAGGCCTTAGTGGGCTCAATCTAGCAGCCCACCACAGTAGAGTGGAACATATAAAGGGTCACATCAGCCAAATCAATTAAAATCAATAATTGTCCAACTGAGTAGAAATGACTTTTCCCAAAGCAGTGCTGATCATGTTTCCCTATCCAGGCCATGTATTAGAAAAATCAGATCGGCTATGACACTAATATTAACACTGTAAGACTGTAACTTGCATAATATATATAGATTTAATTTTTTCTTTGTATCTTCTACTTTTTACAGTCTCTCTTCTTCAGTTGTTAATGATCTGAGTTGGAAGAAAAAAAATCGATCTTTCAAGAGCTTTATTAACTAAGCAAACAGTACAATTTTGCTCTAAGCCAGGGGTAGGCAACCTATGGCACGGGTGCCGAAGGCGGCACGCGAGCTGATTTTCAGTGGCACTCACACCACCCAGGTCCTGGCCACCAGTCCAGGGGGCTCTGCATTTTAATTTAATTTTAAATGAAGCTTCTTAAACATTTTTACTTTACATACAACATTTTACTTATTTACTTTACATACAAGAATAGTTTAGTTATATATTATAGACTTATAGAAAGAGACCTTCTAAAACCGTTAAAATGTATTACTGGCACGCGAAACCTTAAATTAGAGTGACTAAATGAAGACTTGGCACATCACTTCTGAAAGGTTGCCGACCCCTGCTCTAAGCTAAACTGGTGTTAATGGTTCATTTTTTCAGTTATTATGAAGGTACTAGTATTGGCAGCATAATTAAGGTTGAGCTTTAGACTCAATTAAGGATTCAACGTCTTTTATGTATGGAAAACACAGCATTATCCTGCCTGCTCAAACTTACAGTACTTTCCTTTTGAGCACAGAATGAATTTTCTGAGAATTACAAGAAAATTAATTAATTAGTTAAATTAATTGAAAACTGGGACCCTTAAGAAATTTAGCATTTGTATCACTCTTTTCTATGCCCCAAATGATCTTAGCACAAACTCTTCAAATATTTTATATAGTTAAAATTAATTGAAAACTTGTGCGTAGGCTATATTACAAGAAATTAGGTTGCAATTAAGCTATCTTCATGATTTTTTAATCTAATTGTTATATAGATTACACACAGGGTCAGTTCAACCAGTCAGGTAACTTTTAATTGGGACCATTGTGACATTTTTTGTCTTACAGTTATTGCATGGTGTCACTACAGGGAAGAGTTAAGGTTGTGTTAACTGTGTATTTTCATTTCTTAACCTGTTTGTACTACTTTTTAAATGTAACTTTAATGCTGAATTTCCTGGATTTGTGGTGCTTAGTTTTGGGAAAATTTCAAGCATTCCTGTAATGTGTTTTAGTGGTATGGACTCTCTACCTTAACTCCCTCTAAACTTAATTTTTTTGTATGATAAAATTTTCAAAGGCTCCCAAATTGCTTAGGAGCTTAAGTCTCTGGAAACAAATGGGACATGATCTCCTGAGTTGTTTAGGTGATTTTGAACATTTTACCCTCAGTTCTTAATTTCTAATCTATCTATAATCAGGTGTGTGGCACATAAAACAAGAAGAATTCCTAGAGTGAATTCCCGGTAAGATGGTTGTATAAATTAAGGCAACTGTCTGAGCCAGGGCTGATAAATAATCAGTGAAAGCACACTTGTCTTTAGCGCTCCATTGTGATTGATGAAAGTCTCCATACAAATGCTGTCATTGGCACTCCAGTATTGTTCTGTGCACAGTAACCTGACTATTACAACAGTGATATTAAACAATTTTATATTCTGTTGCAGAGAATGCATTGGTTGGATTTTTCCTTGTTGTGCAAGGCTTACAGTACAATTCATGCGACTATAGTCTAGTTTGCTATTTTTCTATGTTTGTCTCCTGAAGTGTCTGGAAATGGAAAAAAAAAAATCAATGTGACTTGATAGTAGTAGGCTAAAAACGTGTTTTAAAGGTGCTGGTATCACTATGCGGTATGCCAGTGTAGCTGATGGAAGGGTCTAGTTGATAAGTGCGGTTCAGCTCATCGTTCAGGTCTTGAAATAGTCTTCTCATTTTTACCTAGTAATGAAAGAAAAAGCACAAAACTGAGATTTGTTTGGCTGCTGCTCCTTTGTAGAATTATTACCAAGGATGAATGTTTTGAGTTAGATTCTAGTACTTTGGATTTTTAAAGTTCACTAGGCTGATCTACTCTGACTTCTTTGCAACCCAGTCGACACCATTGATTTCAATGGGATTCCAAACTAGAAAAGCACTAGGAACCCTCTGTCACAAAACCGCCATAGGGTTACATGTGCTCCAAGAGCAATGTGTCAGTGACCACACTGTAGAGGCACTCAAGGCTAGCTCAGTGGACCTCTTGTGAGATACCCACGCACTAGGTCACCAGGGTCATACAGGACAACTGCATAAAGAAAAGGAGACGAAGTTGTTGCATATGGGGATGAAAGAACCCTTGATGTACAGTGAGGACCTGGCCTGTTCCCATTGAAATCAATAGAAGATTTGTCATGGGATTGAGCAATAGTGAAGTAATTAGGTTTTGCCATGATTAGTGAGTTGACCTATCATAAGAAAGGCCCTAGTGGGTCAAAAGCAATGGTCCATCTAGCCCAGTATTTGGTGTTCTGACATGGCCAATGCTCCCAGCTTTTGGAAGTTAGTGGCTAGGAACACCCAGAGCTTGGGGTTGCATGCCTGACCATCCTCGGTAATAGCCTATCTTCCATGACCTTATCTAATTCTTTTTTGAACAGCTTTATAGTTTTGGACTTCAACATCCCTTGCCAATGAGTTCCATAGGTTGACTGTTCACTGTGTGAAGAAGTATTTCCTTTCATTTGTTTTAAACCAGCTGCCTATTAATTTCATTGGGTGACCCCTGGTTCTTGTGTTATGTGAAGGAATAAATAACTCTTCCTTATTCACTTTCTCCACTTATCATGATTTCTCAACATTTGCCATGACAGCTACAGTCCACCTAGCAACTCAGTTCATTCATGTCCAACAGTATACATATATAGCTCTCAGCTGAATTAAATGCATTTACCAAACCTCATCCTATGCTACTTTTTGAAGCGCCAGTATTCAAAGGGCACACTGGACTGCCTTGTTGTGTACACCACTGCAGTAGTTAACGCTAGCTATACATCACACTGTTCACAAGCATTTACTAGTCCTGTAAGGATTTTTCTTGAGAAGGGGAAGAAATGTCTTAACACCATCCATCTTGTTGCTTTTTCTGCTTCTCTCTGTTGTCTGCTGCTGGTATTGATTGCACACAATTGTGTCACATGTTAAGGAGAAAATGTTAATAACATATTAGGTGGAGCTGCTATCTATATCCAAAACCTGGGCAGATTCAGACATGTACATTGGAATATAATTCCACATAGTCCTACAATCCTTAGAAGAAGATCAGAGAGGGAACTAGAACATGTGTACTAAACTGATTTTCTTTGCATTATGAATTACAAATGTGCTCACTTTACAAATGAAAACTTGGCAGACTAAGGTAAATGTGCCCTGTCCTGAAGAAAAACATTGGCCCTTGGTGTAGATTACAGCCCTTCTCTATAGATTTGCCCCTGTGACTGGTTTTGCCTGGCTGCTTCATGTTCCTGTTCATTAGGATTTAGGCCAACTTGACCCTTGTAATGGCTTTAATTCCCATCACCACTATGGAGGAAAACATGTCCTACCTAGCAACAGCCTTATTAAGCAAGATATACTAAGGCTTTCAATCCTCTGTGGAGAGTTCAGTTGTTCAAAACAATTTTTTAAACTTTCTGGCAATGCTGATGAGTATTTATTTGGTTGTCTTCTATAAAATGTGGATTACAATATAATCTCAACCATGATAGTACTGAAATTGATTGTATAAACCTATGGTAAATTCCTGGATTTGCATCAAAATGGAACTGTTAAGACTGCAGTTCCAAAGATGGTACAGTTATATATAAAACTTTTCAATGTGTAATGTGCTCAGAAACTGAACAGCACTTTGAAAAGCTAGAGGGTAGTTTTAAAACAATTCAGTGTCCTCAAATATATTTGCATTGTTTTGTCTTCTTTGAATGCCTGACAAATCAGTCTTTATTCATAATTCAAGCTTTCAGATGTTTATGTGAATGCTTCTGAGGTTGATCTGTGCACTGCAAAATCCACAGCCCTCAATGTTCTCCTCTCCGTGTCCCATTTTATAAATTAAATAGAAAAATGACAGATTAGTGAGAGTCTGTTTTCAATATTCCATACTGTCTTCTGAGAGTTGTGAGTTCCTTGAAGGGAGCCACTTAGAATAGGTGTGGAACATGATGTATATGCTTCTAATAACATTGCTGAAAAGACAAACATTTAACTTACAGACACTTAGGCAATCAATCCAGACAAGATCAACATGTTCTACATTTTGGGTTTCATTGTCCTACATCTTTTAGAGGCAAATGAGGCAGAATTGTTTTTTTCCATTGATTTGCACTGCATTAAGTATTTGTTTTTATTCTTTCAGCCTTGTGCTAAGTAACTCTCAATACACTGTGCTACTACTGATTTTTAAAAGGATTTACTTTTTGTAATTCTTCAGGGTAAAAAGATCTAGTAATCTTTTAATCGGTATACAGGTCTCTGACCCTCGTAATCTTTTAATCGGTATACAGGTCTCTGACCCCTGGTTAAGGCTTCATCCACTATGAATATCTCATCGGTAAACGTCTGTTCATAACCTTTTTCAAAAGCACCTTTGGTTTTAGATAGTCTCACGTGGTCACCTTTTCTAAAAGGGGCAACAACCGGTTTTATTTTAAAACCATCTCCGTAAACCGTTTTCCATACCTTCAGAGAATTTGAAGGGTTAACATCAGCGGGTCTGGTACGTATAGTTCTGTGATAGCTCTGGTTGTAACTCTTTATAAAGTCAGGTAAGACGTCAATGTAGCGAAAGGTGTTATGGGCTGTAAAATATCTCCACATCCTAGTTTTTAAAGTTCTGTTAAATCGCTCCACAACCCCTGCTTTGACTTCATTATTAGTAACAAAATGGTGAACTCCATGCCGCTTTAACAATCTGCTTAAAGGTTTGTTTAAAAATTCTTTCCCCCGATCGGTTTGTAATTTTTGAGGCACGCGACCTTCGCTGAAAATAGCTTTAAAGGCCTTGGATACCTCACCACTCGTCTTGTCTTTTAGGCCTAAGGCCCAGGCATATTTGGATAGAATGTCTATCACTGTTAAGATGTACTTAAAACCGCTGTTGTGTTTGGAGAACCGGTGCATATCCACCAAATCTGCCTGCCATTGCGCATCCACATCTGAAACAATGGTCTTGTTTCTTTTAAAACGTATTCGAGCCGGTTTGTGTAAAGTGTAAGCGTCCTGGTCTGAAAGCCAAGCTGTTACCTGTCTTCTATTTAAAGTTTTACTATGCTTTCTGGCCACTTGAAAAAAAGGGTTCACCCCGCCAAAGCTCCCAACTTCCCCAGGGGTGTAATATATTTTCTTTAACAGAGCCGTCTGTGTAGACATGACTGTTACTGGTACCGTCTTTTAGTACCACAAGTATGAAAGGGGACACATTCATATTGACATATTTAAATAAGTTTTATTAATCGCCTGGTTTAACATGACCTTTTACAGCCGCCTGTAAAAATGGACGCCATGACCCCTACCATAAGGGAGTCTGAGCTGGTTCATTCTTCCATTTTGTCCTTTTTGTCTTGAGATCTGTGTCTCAGACATGAGCAAAAACAGCTGACGAACAATATATTTACTCCCACAGGGCTACCGATGTGTAAGTTCTGAAAGGCATCTAGAAAGGCATCGTCGAGCTGTTGAGAGAGATTTTCAGAAAAGAAACAGTGTAAGCACCCCTACTGCTTGTTTTTAATTTACACAAGCCCCGGATCCTAACCCATTACACCCCCGCTCCTCGACCGTCACTTCTTAATCATTCATTTACCTGAGCGCCGTCTTTTCCGTTCGCCTTGTCCGCCGGTAACTCCCTCGAGCCGCGATCGCCTTCCATCTCTAAGGGGGTGACAATGAGAGGCCGTCACGCTCATCGGGGTGCCTCACAAGGGTTTCGGGGTCGGGTTCCAACGTATCCATCAACGGTTGGGTCAAAGGGTCCTCCTCGGAACTGTCGTTGATGTAGCGCTTTCTCCACACAAGTCCAAACATGCTCGGGCCTAAAACAAAGTCCGAAGTTCTCAGGGGGGTGGTGAAGGAGTCCATGTTTCCTCTCAGCAGCCTTTCCACGCTTTTGAAAACACGTGTCCTTGGTAAGAGATGGCCTCCTCTGTTCGGCGCTGGGATTTATGGGGTAATGGTGCTGCACTCTGATTGGCAGAGGGCCTTGGGAGGAGTTCTTAGTGGGGTCATACGGCCCACTTCCAGACGGGTCACCCTGCCCCGGAACTCGTCCTGATTGGTCAAAATCTCCTCTCGGGGCGGTCCTGTTGGGACAAAACCCCTCCTGATTTGTAGAGGGTGGTGGGGGGAGTTCTTAGAGGGGTCACATGACACACCTCGCTTCCGGTCAGGTGGCACCTTGACCCCGGAAGTAATACCCCCATGGGGTGGGACTTCAGGTGACAGGTGGGAGGGACTAAGGGGTCAAGGGGCGGGGTTAGGTTTTGATTGACGGTAGAGCCTTTATACTACTGACAGGAATATGCCCAGACCTCAACTTTTTAGTCCAGGGGACAGTACAGTAAATTCTTGGGTAACAAATACAGTGCAGTGGGATAGAATAAAAAAATCCACTACCATTTAAGGACCCTATCTTTAGAAGTGCTGAGTGCCTCCTGTGAGGAATAAAGCCCCCTCCAGCTCCCATTGGAGTTGAGGGTGCACAGTACCACAACATATGGCATTCAGGATCTGGTATGATTAGAGCTTAAGCAATATACACTCAGCATTGTCTAGTCAAGACTAAATTACAGATCCTTGCAATTTAATGCATCACTTCAGAAAGTTCCTTTCTCTATGAAATTAACCTAGAATTCACCAACTTCAGCTTTGATTGTTCTTCAATAGATTTTCCCCTGCCTACTGACTGTCACTCAGACTAATGTCTAAACTGCTACCAAAAACACTCATGCTAGCTGAATTGAGGCACTTCAAAAGACACAAAATCACGTTTTGCATTCCAATTACTTTGTAATTATCTAGATTGCTATTTAATCTTCATGCAAGGCACATGGTTTAACTCCCACATAACCTACTGTTTAAGAGAGTACACCAGACAGCACTCCTACATCATGGAAACAAGTAAGCAAAGACAGCTCTACAGTTTTAAAGGACATTTCATGCCAATTCCTCAAAAACTGATTCTACCTGAATCTATTGCAGCAGTGTGAGTTTGAAACAGCAATGTCCTAAGCCAGTGGTCCCCAACCTTTTTCGTCTGGCGGGCGCCAAAAAAACCCAAAAAAACCTGAGCGCTGCCGGCGGGCGCCAAAAAAACCCCAACAAAACCGAGCGCTGCCGGCGGAGCAAAAAAAAACAAACCCCGAGCGCTGCCGGCGGAGCAAAAGAAAATTTAAAAAAAAAACCCGAGCGCTGCCGGCAGAGCAAAAGTAAAAAACAGCCCTACAGTTTTAAAGGACATTTCATGCCAATTCCTCAAAAACTGATTCTACCTGAATCTATTGCAACAGTGTGAGTTTGAAACAGCAATGTCCTAAGCCAGTGGTCCCCAACCTTTTGCATCTGGCGGGCGCCAAAAAAAACAAAAAAAAAACCAAAAACCCCGAGCGCTGCCGGTGGAGCAAAAAAAAAAAACCCCAAGCGATGCCGGTGGAGCAAAAGAAAAAAACAACAAAAAAACCCCGAGCGCTGCCGGCGGAGCAAAAGAAAAAAAACCCAAAAAACCCCGAGCGCTGCCGGTGGAGCAAAAGGAAAAAAAAACAAAAAACCCCGAGGGCTGCCGGCGGAACAAAAAAAAACCCCGAGTGCTGCCGGCGGAGCAAAAGAAAAAACAAAACAAAAATACCCCGAGCGCTGCCGGCGGAGCAACAGAAAAAAAGAAAGACAACAGCTACGCGGGTGCACTTAGACGCCCTGGCAGGCGCAATGGCGCGCGCGGGCACCTCATTGGGGACCCCTGTCCTAAGCCTTACGTAATTAACACCTGTTGATCATTAAACCCTAGTAAATTCCCTGTATTAAGGTCTTAGTCATTATAAATCACACATTGTTGGTTTGTGTGACAGTTTAGCTCTGTTGTGTATATATATTCTTATAACATACCCAGTATTTCTGAAGAATGAATGCCCGGTGCATCAATAATAAATACTGTTAATTTATATGTGTCTCTCTTCCTTTCATTTAAAAAGATGCCAAAGCACAGTACATAAATACACAAAGTCATACTGAAGAGGGCACAGTACACACTGAACTATAAGGGACTTTGAGGGTGTAGAGTGTTGATCAAGGATACAGTGACTAATCTTTTCTCCTGTGAAAGGAGCCATGAAGTCTTAGTTGTCCACTCAGAAGAGAAAGAAACTCAATTTTTAAATTTCTCACCCAAGGGAACCCCATGCAGTGAGCTGTATAAATACCCAGTTATATTTTAGTACTTTGTGCCTAGCACAACAGGGCCCTATTCATTGACTGGCAATCTCCAGATGCTACCAGCATGCAAATAATAATACCTATATATCAAAGATACAGCAGTTAGCCAGTCTGACTCTGCTAATCATTTAGGACCTGGGCATCCTGACCACTAATGCAAGTGCAGAGGACACAGATTAGAGGAGATGGGCCATGGGGAATGCGGTCTCTGACATTCTCCCTTTTCATTCCCCCCCCACACACCTCTCCCAGCCCCTCTATATAGGTACTGGCTCTCTGACTGAGCAAGTGGTGTGCTACATGCAGTGCCCCTCTCACATTGTATTCATGGGGTTCACTGGTGGAAATTAACAGTACAAGGTGCAGGACAATAGTGAATCAGACCCTTAGTGAGCATGCTGGTAGGTTACAGAAGGAAATCCAATTACTCATCCAGAATAATGCTTTAACAAGCAACAGATTTGAGTCTCATTGGAAAGCTGTTTCTTCCAGGGGCAGAGAATTGAATACTAAAATATTTAACGTCTGTGAGAAAGTTTCTAACGCAAATGTTTCAGTGCCGTAATGTGAGCGACATGGATCTCCTGGGTCAGAGAGATGAACGAAGGAAAACAAAAAAAGCTGAAGTTAGTGTGCAGCAATCAGCAGTACCACCGACGAGAAGGTCCCAGAACTTTGATTTCCATAAAGGTAAGTACCACAAGCTAGCGCAAGAGAAGCAAATGACAGCTACTTTTCTCTAAATGTGACGTTCACCAGTTTAGTAAGGATCCAGGTGTTTTGGGGGGGTCCCAGGCCACACACCCCGCAGCCCCCCCGGCCCAAGTTTTAGTCAGGGGTATATAGTACAAGTCATGGACAGGTCACTGGCTGTGAATTTTTGTTTACTGCCCGTGACCTGTCCATGACTTTCACTAAAAATACCCGTGACTAAAACGTAGCCTTAATAATAGTTCACTGAAGGGTGGTGTGTAAGGTGTCCACCAAGAGCCAGAAGCCGACTGGTTGTCAAAATCATTGTGAAATGTATGTACCGATAATATTTAAGGAGGTATGTATCTATACTGAAAATTATGTTCTTAAGGTCTTGGAGTTAAGGCAGGTCACCAGGAGGTGACATACCTTGGAGATCATCCTTTCAGGCCGGAGGTAACAGACTGCAAGGATTTTGAACGAGCAATACTTTACACGACATGAGAATATCTTGTTAATTAAGTCTAGGCTCTCAAATGCCTGTTATGATTTTATTTTATATGTAACCATTTGTTTCCAGTCCTACTTGCTACAACTTGAGTCTCTCTGCTATGTTTTGCCAAATAAACTTAGAATTGATTTCACTATATACATATCTAAGTGCTGTGTGTTGAGCAGAGGTGGAACTGGTAAGATGGGGTGTACTGTTTCTTTGAAGCAGTGAATCTGAATACTGCAAGTGTCCAGTAGACCAGGTGCTGGACAATCCAGGGAGGCGCTCAGAGGGCTTGAGGATTGAGGTGTGCCAATAGCTAACCTGCAGAGTAACAGCAGGATCTGCAAGGCTTAGATGGACATGCTTGTGTGGCCTGGGGCAGGTGAAGTGAGACAGGCTCCGAACTCATTCCCACAAGAAACTACACAGGCGCCTATGCCAGGGGAGGGGTTCCTGTTCGTGGATTGCTGGCCGATCTAGGCACCTCCCTGCAGCCTGGACTTAGATACCTATCTCTGAGAAAGGGGCAGGGCTTAGCACATTAGCCGCTCCCACTGTCTAGCTTAGACAGGGAGCCATCTAGCAGGCTGGCTTTGTGGACTGTAGTCTAAGGCACCCCCTCCCTCCTTGCATTATATAGGTCAGTGGCTCTCAACCTTTCCAGACTACTGTACCCCTTTCAGGAGTCTGGTTTGTCTTCAGTACCCCCAAGTTTCACTTCACTGAAAAACTACTTGTACAAAATCAGACATAAAAATACAAGCGTCACAGCACATTATTTCTGAAAAATTGCTTACTTTCTCGTTTTTACCATATAATCATAAAATAAATCAACTGGAATATAAACATTGTACTTACATTTCAGTGTGTAGTATATAGAGCAGTATAAACAAGTCATCGTCTGTATGAAATTTTAGTTTGTACTGACTTCGCTAGTGCTTTTTATGTAGCCTGTTGTAAACCTAGGCAAATATCTAGATGATCTGATGCACCCCCGAAGGACCTCTGT
>QXTE01000440.1:48769-81839 GCA_003942145.1 Platysternon megacephalum
CCCCCCGCCCCCTGACAGCCCCCCCGACCCCCTTACCACCAGGCCGCTCCAGCCGCTGGCTCCACGTGTAGCACAAAATAAACCATCTGAGGAGCCCACAGCCCCTCCCCCGCAGCCTGCTGCCAACGCGAGGCTGAGGCAAGGGGAGGGGGGGAGGGACTCTGCCTGCTGGAGGCCAATGGGAGCGGCTCAATCAGCCCAGGCGCCCAATCAGCCGCGTCGCACTCTGTGTAAGGGGAAGGAGGAAAAATCCAGGGCGCCCCCCAACCACTCGGCACCCGCCTAGTTCGCCTAATGGTTGCATCGGCCCTGGATTCTATCCTGTGTCAAGATCTGCTATGGGCAGGCAACAGAGAACTGGTTGCAGCTCCCTGGTTCTATATCCTGAGCCACCTAAGTACTGCTGTGATCTGTGCCAGCTGGGAGATGTCCCAAAAGGATTATCTGCCCTCTGAGGATTGCCAGGAGTGCAGTTTGTGTTCCTAACTCGTGTAACTGCTTAGAAACCAAGGCCCAACTTTCCTGAGTCTTCATGGGACTCAGATGGGTAGTACACCACATCACACTACTCTCAGTTTATTGACTTAATCAACTGTTTTGTAACTAATGTTTTGTTGTAGGAAATGAAGGAAAAAACCCTTCTTTGCTGCCAGTCTGATCAAAAATCACAAAAAATCCATCAGCTGGAAGAAGAACTAAAAACAGCTAAACACTTTCTAAAGGAGACCCAGAATTATGCTGAAGAGATGAAAAGTGAGTTACACATTTCTACCTATTTAAATCCCGTTACAAACTATTACTTCAGTGTGGAGGATCTGTAAACCTCATTATAAATGGTGATTTGAAGCATACCCAAGAAAAAAAAGTTCCCACTGTGTGATATAGTTAAATTAACTTTCAGCTAATACATGCAATTCTCTTTCCAAACTGAGATGGAACTTCTTTATACAAATATACTAACTCATAAAATTATATGGTTTTAAAGTGATTTAAAATGAGGAATAAATATGTCCCAAACAAAACTAATGGTCAGCAAATTAAATACTACCATGTGCTCCTGTGTTTTAAAATCCCAAGCAAACAAATATACCTCAAACTATTATGTTTTAGCTTGTATATGGACTCCATCAAGCTAAAATGTGATGAAATGTTACCTGCAGAGCCCTAATTTGACTTTTCCCTACATTTGGTATATTTGATTGGGAAAATGCATTTTGCAGACTGAGGTTTAAGAGAACAGGTAATTCTGCTAAACAGCCATTGTAAAGAAGGAGACTGCTCCCGCTTATCTCTGTAGAAGCCTAACCTCACTTAATGAGATTTCAAAATTAAATTTATGGACCTAGTCCTGCTCCCATTTTTATCAGTATTTTTGCATTCTCCAGTCCATGAATCCATCCAAATAACTGCTTTGCGTTTTGATCTTATTCTTGGCAAGTGACAGCACTTTCTGCTAGCTAATAAAATGTAATTGCCTTCTAAGTCCATTTTCTTGCTTTCGCTATCTTCTATCTGTGGTTCTTAAGGTGTCAAATGGTAGCATTATCTCCGTTTTCTGGAGGGAATAATTATGAACAAAAAATAAGTCAGAAGATGTTTGTGCTGTAGCTCTGCACTGCAACCAACAATAATTTGTCCTAATTGAAACATAACTGAATGTGGGTGCCCAGAGTCCTAGGCTGTCACCCTTAGCCCCTGGACAGTTCTTCCTCTCTAAGAAGTCTCTGATTGATTATCCTCTCTAGTTATACCTTTTCCCCCCGTAACGGTGTGGGACTCACCCCTGCGGCGCCTCCTTCTGGTCATCCAGGGACTTAGCTCATTTCTAGCCGGAGTGCCCTCTGCTGGTCACCATCCCGCTCGCCACTGGCCCCCGTGTCCCTCCCGGACCCCGTTGCCCTCCTCCATCAGGGTCCTGCCCCCAGCAGTAACCCACTATCTGGGTCTCCCCACGCAGGGGAATCCCTATCCTCCACCTTGCCTCAGTGGCTACTGCCAGTCCCCATCTAGCCCCCTTTCACTGGGGCCAACTGCAGTCTGTAATGGCCACTTATCATTGGAAGGGGGCTTTGGACCTGCGGCCTTTCACTGCAACTCAGTACCTCTGTGGGCCTTGGACAAGGCCCTGCAGCTTGGGGAGTTGCTAGCCTGGAGCTCCCCAGCTCCTCTGGCCTTTCCCTAGCCTTGCTTCACTCCAGTACCCTTAGCTTCCCTGGCAGCTAGGTCCCTCTCTCTTCAGAGCTAGAGGGAGACTGACTGAGTGCCTGGCTCACAGCCCTTTTATAAGGGTCAGCTGTGGCCTGATTGGGGTGTGGCCCAACTGTAGCTGCCTCCCCAATCAGTCCAGGCTTACTGCTTTCCCTAGCCACAGCCCTCTGCAGGGCTGTTCCAACCCCTTCAGGGCTAGAGCGGGCAGCCGCCCCGCTACACCCCCCTTTGAATCACCACCCTAAATAATCCTTCTCCATCCTATGTGTTGACATATTTCAAATAACTGTTGATAGCTATCATTTCCCATCCCCTCTCTCTGCCCCTGTTTCTCACCAAGTTCTGGGTCATGGAGACATGGAATTTTCCTTGTCCTGTAGGAAGGGAATGCGTAGTCTTGTTTTATATGGTAAGTTGGTGTTATTCAATAGAATTCACTTTGCAATACAGGAAATCTCTTTTATTGTCTGTGTCTCTTAATTTTACTCCATAAATCAGTCCATCAAACACCTTGATCATTTTTATATATTCTGGATTTTGAAGACAGGAAAATGGACAAATAGGGCACCAAGATTCTTTATCTAGCCATTGGTACTGTTACCTGTCAACAATGAGTTTCAGAGTACAAGCCATCAGACCTCAGTGAAGATGGGCTGTAGAAACAGAGTTACAATTGTGAAGCATAGAGCGATTTGACTATAGCAGTATGTTCTTTCTGCAAAACTGAATTCTGGCAATGCTAAACTTGTCTCAGCTATGCAATTTCATGGTTTGGGAATAAAGGCAGTTGTGTATATATATTCTTATAACATACCCAGTATTTCTGAAGAATGAATGCCCGGTGCATCAATAATAAATACTGTTAATTTATATGTGTCTCTCCTCCTTTCATCTAAAAAGATGCCAAAGCACAGTACATAAATACACAAAGTCATACTGAAGAGGGCACAGTACACACTGAACTATAAGGGACTTTGAGGGTGTAGAGTGTTGGTCAAGGATACAGTGACTAATCTTTTCTCCTGTGAAAGGAGCCATGAAGTCTTAGTTGTCCACTCAGAAGAGAAAGAAACTCAATTTTTAAATTTCTCACCCAAGGGAACCCCATGCAGTGAGCTGTATAAATACCCAGTTATATTTTAGTACTTTGTGCCTAGCACAACAGGGCCCTATTCATTGACTGGCAATCTCCAGATGCTACCAGCATGCAAATAATAATACCTATATATCAAAGATACAGCAGTTAGCCAGTCTGACTCTGCTAATCATTTAGGACCTGGGCATCCTGACCACTAATGCAAGTGCAGAGGACACAGATTAGAGGAGATGGGCCATGGGGAATGCGGTCTCTGACATTCTCCCTTTTCATTCCCCCCCCACACACCTCTCCCAGCCCCTCTATATAGGTACTGGCTCTCTGACTGAGCAAGTGGTGTGCTACATGCAGTGCCCCTCTCACATTGTATTCATGGGGTTCACTGGTGGAAATTAACAGTACAAGGTGCAGGACAATAGTGAATCAGACCCTTAGTGAGCATGCTGGTAGGTTACAGAAGGAAATCCAATTACTCATCCAGAATAATGCTTTAACAAGCAACAGATTTGAGTCTCATTGGAAAGCTGTTTCTTCCAGGGGCAGAGAATTGAATACTAAAATATTTAACGTCTGTGAGAAAGTTTCTAACGCAAATGTTTCAGTGCCGTAATGTGAGCGACATGGATCTCCTGGGTCAGAGAGATGAACGAAGGAAAACAAAAAAAGCTGAAGTTAGTGTGCAGCAATCAGCAGTACCACCGACGAGAAGGTCCCAGAACTTTGATTTCCATAAAGGTAAGTACCACAAGCTAGCGCAAGAGAAGCAAATGACAGCTACTTTTCTCTAAATGTGACGTTCACCAGTTTAGTAAGGATCCAGGTGTTTTGGGGGGGTCCCAGGCCACACACCCCGCAGCCCCCCCGGCCCAAGTTTTAGTCAGGGGTATATAGTACAAGTCATGGACAGGTCACTGGCTGTGAATTTTTGTTTACTGCCCGTGACCTGTCCATGACTTTCACTAAAAATACCCGTGACTAAAACGTAGCCTTAATAATAGTTCACTGAAGGGTGGTGTGTAAGGTGTCCACCAAGAGCCAGAAGCCGACTGGTTGTCAAAATCATTGTGAAATGTATGTACCGATAATATTTAAGGAGGTATGTATCTATACTGAAAATTATGTTCTTAAGGTCTTGGAGTTAAGGCAGGTCACCAGGAGGTGACATACCTTGGAGATCATCCTTTCAGGCCGGAGGTAACAGACTGCAAGGATTTTGAACGAGCAATACTTTACACGACATGAGAATATCTTGTTAATTAAGTCTAGGCTCTCAAATGCCTGTTATGATTTTATTTTATATGTAACCATTTGTTTCCAGTCCTACTTGCTACAACTTGAGTCTCTCTGCTATGTTTTGCCAAATAAACTTAGAATTGATTTCACTATATACATATCTAAGTGCTGTGTGTTGAGCAGAGGTGGAACTGGTAAGATGGGGTGTACTGTTTCTTTGAAGCAGTGAATCTGAATACTGCAAGTGTCCAGTAGACCAGGTGCTGGACAATCCAGGGAGGCGCTCAGAGGGCTTGAGGATTGAGGTGTGCCAATAGCTAACCTGCAGAGTAACAGCAGGATCTGCAAGGCTTAGATGGACATGCTTGTGTGGCCTGGGGCAGGTGAAGTGAGACAGGCTCCGAACTCATTCCCACAAGAAACTACACAGGCGCCTATGCCAGGGGAGGGGTTCCTGTTCGTGGATTGCTGGCCGATCTAGGCACCTCCCTGCAGCCTGGACTTAGATACCTATCTCTGAGAAAGGGGCAGGGCTTAGCACATTAGCCGCTCCCACTGTCTAGCTTAGACAGGGAGCCATCTAGCAGGCTGGCTTTGTGGACTGTAGTCTAAGGCACCCCCTCCCTCCTTGCATTATATAGGTCAGTGGCTCTCAACCTTTCCAGACTACTGTACCCCTTTCAGGAGTCTGGTTTGTCTTCAGTACCCCCAAGTTTCACTTCACTGAAAAACTACTTGTACAAAATCAGACATAAAAATACAAGCGTCACAGCACATTATTTCTGAAAAATTGCTTACTTTCTCGTTTTTACCATATAATCATAAAATAAATCAACTGGAATATAAACATTGTACTTACATTTCAGTGTGTAGTATATAGAGCAGTATAAACAAGTCATCGTCTGATGAAATTTTAGTTTGTACTGACTTCGCTAGTGCTTTTTATGTAGCCTGTTGTAAACCTAGGCAAATATCTAGATGATCTGATGCACCCCCGAAGGACCTCTGTACCCCCAGGGGTACACGTACCCCTGGTTGAGAACCACTGGTATGGGGGGGGGCTTAGACACCTAGGTCGGCTTTGTGGATCACAGTGTTGTTCCTGTGATTCTTCTAGGTGTCTAAAAGTTCGGCACTGTCAGGCTTAGCATTGCAATGCCTCAGTCTCTTCATGGATCCCATTCTAAGTGACTTGCCGAAGTTCACACGGGCAGTCTGTGTCACAGCAGAGACTTGAACTCAGTCTCCCAAATCCTAGGCCAGTGCTCTAACCACTGGATCATCCTTCCTCCTCTTTTTTACTGCCCTAAGTGGTTATCAACTAACTTTACAATCCAGTAAAGGTCAGTCCTAGAGCTGGACAAACCATTTCCGGAGAACAAGGTATTATTTTAAATCCCTCTTTCTGTTTGTGAGTTATCCAGAAGGAGGCTTCAATCTTTTCAGATTAGCTCATTATTTGACACTATTTGTGTGAGTGTATTGCTACATATGGGTTGCTCACAAACTATTTCTCAGGGCTTTTGCTTAAAATGTTTGCTCTTAGTAATTTGCTATTTGCAGTGACCGGTTGCCTGTTCTATTATTTATTTGAATGGCATAATGTGGGCTAGTGGCTAGTGCACTGGAGTGTGATGCAGGAAACTGGGGTTCTATTCATGACTTGGCCACTAGACTGCTCATTGACCTTCAGTGAGTCACATCACCCCTTCTGTGCCTCAGTTTCCCCATCTGTAAAACAGGGGATTGATCCTTACCTCCTTGGTAAAGCACCTGGAGCTCTACGGCTGAAGAGCACTACAGAAGAGCTAGATGGTGTGTTATTGGTGCCTGGGAGCCCCCGCCATAGGTCAGAACCCCATTTTGCTAGACACTGTATAAATATAGAACAAAGACTGTTCCTGTCCCACAGACTTTAGCCATGCTGACTGCTATCTCACTGGATGACTCCAAAACCCACAAAACCTTCAAGATGGCTGCCACACACTTTCAGCACGGATGCATACTCATAGCTCTTTTATATTTTTCTGCAAATGAAAATGTGCTTAGAAATACCCAGGGTGTGAAAACAAAAGGGATCACCAATAGCATTCAGGCAGATTTGCAGTTCTTGTCTGAATTAATATTCATGATGCTTTGCAGTATTTACTTGGCTTCACTCAGCCTGCACTTTGGTCCACAACATGCTGCAGGGAATGGCTTTTGAAGCTGAGGGAACTTCAAAGTTTGTTGCTGAGCTTTGAAGTTCATCCTTCTATCGACCCACTTTCAAAACTAGAGCTACAAATCCTCCCTTGCTTTGTCTGCTACAGCAATGGCAGAAACAGCAGAAATCTGTAGAGACAAACACTTCTTGCACAGAGGCCCTGTGCAATTTAACCAATCTGACCACTAAGTACTTTATCAAAAGCTTTTGGGAAGCCACGCTAGAAATGTACATACAAGCAGATACGAAAAATCTTTTTTTGCTAGCTCTAGCTATAACACACCCTGTAGCTGTTGCCTTTTGTCAGAACAGGGTTTCTTCTCTCCCTGCCCCCTCACCTCTTTTCATTTAAATTCCGTAGGAGTCAGAATGCCATAAATTGTTGCGCACTGATATTAAAACATTTCTCCTGCTCTGGGTGACAGAGTATTTAATAATAGATATTTTTGCTCACCTCATCAAGGTCATGCCTTCTACTTCTAATGTGCATTTGAAATACATCCTCTATTGCCCTTAGAAAGAGAACAAAACAAAAAAAAAACCATCAGCACACAAAAAAAGACCACTCAAAAGACAATATTTTTTCAAATAAAAAATACTGATTGGTCCATCTTTCAAATCTTTATAGATACATCCTAACTTCTCACTTTTACTCTAGGTTCCCTATTTTTCTACCAAAGGTATAATCATATTTTTTTAACCTCACAAATATTTGAAAATTAAAAATAAATAAATCTAATGCCCTTCATTCTAAAGTACACACATCAATCAGTGGGAGTTCTGTCTGGGATGAAATACAGCCAGATAACAGTAGGGCTCCCCCTTCATGCTTTTAATTTCAATCCCTATATATTCCTTTCTTCCACCTTTAATGGAGGGTCTGTCTATGGTACCAATATAACACTCAATTACAACATGGTGGCCTCCTTATAACACTTGTATTGCAGGTGGGATCTAAGTCCCAGTAACCCACCTCAGACTCTCCTGCTATGTCCCAACCACACCACAAATTGGAACTGTAGGGCCAAGGGATGTTTGTACCCTTTGTCCAAGCCATTCCTGGACAGACCAGAACCTGACAGCAAGACCTATGAAATTATGAGTCAGAGTTATCAGCAAGGTGCCCACCCAACAACTGAACCCACGGAGGAAGGCTCCTCGGACAAAGTGAACCGATAAGACATAGCTCAGGTAAAGAGATTATAAAAAGCGGAGGTCAAGGCAGTTGTAATGGGGTAGGAACTGACCTGGGGTTGTGTAATTCTAAACAGGGGACTTACAGCTGTTTCTTTTCTGAAAATCTCTCAACAACTTGAGAACACCTTTCTAGAGACCTCTGAGAACCTACACAACGGTAGCGCAGTAGGGGTGAATCATGCATCAGTTGTTTTTGCTCATGCCTGAGACAGAGAGCTCAAAGAGGAGACCCTAGATAAGAACCAGATGGAAGAATGAACCAGCTCGGACCTTGTAATTGTCATGGGTCACAGCATTCTTTTTCCACAGGCTGCTATAAAGTGTGTTAAACCATGTGTCTAATAAAACTTGCTTTTGTTTAAATTTGTCACTGTGAACATCTTCTCCATATTCGTGTTAGTAAAAGACATTATAACTGTCATATCTACACAGGCGGCTCAGTTAAAGAAAACATATTACGCCCCCGGGAAAGTTGGGAGCTTCAGAGGGTGAACACTCTTTTTCAAGCAGCCAAAAAACATAGCAAAACTTTGCATAGAAGACAGGTAACAGCTTGGCTTTCAGACCAGGATGCTAACACTTTACACAAACTGGCATGAACACATGTCAAAAGAAACAAGACACTGGTTTCAGATGTGGATGCACAATGGCAGGTAGATTTGGTGGATATGCAGCAGGTCTCCGCACACAACAATGGTTTTAAGTATATCTTAACAGCGATAGACATTGTATTTAAACATGCTTAGGCCCTGGTCCTAAAAGACAAGATGGGAGGTGAAGTATCCAAGACCTTTAAAACCGTTTTCAGCAAAGGTCTCATGCCTCAAAAATTACAAACCAAATGGGGAAAAGAATATTAAGTAAACTGCTAAAGCAACATAATGTTTTTATTTTTTTTTAATTTATTTTTTATTACTAATACTGAAGCTAAAGCAGGAGTTGTATAGCCGTTTAACATAACTTTAAGATGTGGAGATATTTTACAATCCACAACACCTTTCACTACATTGACGTGTTACTGGAGTTTATAAACAGTTACAACTATACGTACCAGACCTGCTGATGTTAACCCCTCATTCTCTGAAGGTATGAACAATATTTTTTGAAGAGAGTTTTAAAATAAAGAAGATTGTTGCCCCTTTTAGAAAAGGCGACCACATGCAACCATCTAAAAGCAAAGGAGCTTTTGAAACAGGTTATGAAGAAACATTTACTGATGAAATATTCAAAGTGGATGAAGCCTTAACCAAGGAACAGAGAACTATATGCTGATGAAAAGATTATGGGGGAGAAAAAGTTGCTGGCTCTTTTTACCCTGAACAATTACAAAAAATGAACCCCAAACAGGACAGGATTTACAGGATTTGAAAAAAAAGTTCTAAATGAGAGAAGAAAGTGGAGAAAAAAGTGGCTACTGGTGAAATGGTTAGGGTGGCCCAGTAAGAGTTGGGTGAAAGGTTCTCAACTGTGTGATATTTAGATGCGAAAGAAAACAATTACTCCTGCAAAGAGTGAAAAAACGAGTGACAAAGTTTTTTACACTTGCACTGATTAGTCACATTGCTCTTGGGGAGGACCTATGGTGCTGAAACCATTTCCATTTGGTAGAGGGCAGTGGAGAGAGTTCTTAGAAGGGTCACATACTAGCCTTTCCTTCCTGTCATGTGCTAATCTCTGCCCTGGAAGTAATACAGCATGGGCGGGTCTTATGGAGCAGGGGAGGGGCCTTATAGAGTCGGGGGCAGGGTCAACATTTGCGTGACATTGTACCCTTACACTACTTACAAGCTATCACTAAGTCCTAAGGATTTCTTGGTCTTGTTTGCAGGCTAGGGAATCTCTGAGGGAAGCACGTGATCTGGGTCCTCTGCAACAGTCTGCAAAAGAGCCAGTCTGGAGAAAAGTGGGTTGAATTGTGCCCCTTTGCCTTAAGTGGCAACCGGCTATATCGCTCTCTGTATTTGATTGTTGTGTGTTAGGTTTGTGAATTCTAAGCAATAAAGTAGTGTTACGCTGCAACCTTTCAGGAAGAGTACTGATGTTTTGTTTCTAACTCTATGTGTATATGACGCGAACATAGCGCTATTCAGACAAGAGTTTTTTGATTTCAAAATCTGTTACCTTTTGGTATCCACATAGGCCATTTGTAGGTTCTCTCTCTAAACAGGCTTCCCTTTCAATAAATCTTAAGGGAATCACTAAGGGGTGAACTTTCATAGCCCAAATCCTTGTTAACCTGAACCCAACCTCTTATACTTTATGTACTACAAGGTGTGTTCTGTTGTGAAGATGCTTTCGGAATGTGTTTCTTAGTCCAGTAGGTAAATCCCTATTTTTCGAGATGGCTGTGACCAAATGTAAAAGAAACACTAATGGAAACAGGTAGACAAAAGAAATAAGGGTTTAATTGAATAGGGAAATTAGCGCTTCATGTTCAGATCTAGTTCTGCCCCAGTGATTGAGAACCAGACAGTCATGAAAAATGCATAACTGTAGTGAACTGGAAGTCTGTTGAATTCTTCAAGCATTATACTTATACTGCATATCCGAACTGGGTATTTTCCTTTGGAGATATTGGGCTAAATGAGGGGAGTCTTTAAAACGTACATCTATTGTATTCATTCTGCAAGAAATCAGCCAAGGCCACCAGTTGTGCCTTTTATAGGCTCTCCTTAAAATCAATTAGCAATTCAACTCTGAGTTTTTAAAAAGAGACCATTACTGATCAGAAGTTGTAATCTTCAAGGATATTAAATGTTGTTGATAGAGATTCACCAGAACAACACTGGGTCACTATTCACTTTTTATAATATATCTATCTTAGAGTTTTATTCTGCCACCCATCATCTTAGTATCTGAGTGCCTTCGACAGAAAATCAACAGGAAAGTCCCCAGCAGACTTTGGTTCATGCACCCTGTAGGCCTGTAGTGTGGACAACCTGCATCAAACTACATGTCCCAAGACCCATGTATGTTCAGAGTGCAAAAGGGCAAACATTGTGGCTTTGAGTTGTGGGGAAGTGAGGTTGGGGGGAAGAAAGGCTGTGCTCTGGTGGCTGTTCCCAAGGACACTGTGATAGAGACAGGTAAGATACCTATGGGAGCCTCACACAGCAGCACTGTTGTCAGATGCTACCGGTGTGGTGCTCTGCTTTCTCCTGTTGATATCACTCGGCTGCGTGTGTGTGTTCCCTCTGTGTGCTGCCCCAGCGATGCGCAGATAGCTGACCCAGCAGACTCGAAGAGAACCACCAATAACCACAGAGTCCAGTAAGATGCAAAGTCACGTCGATTAGGTTTATTGCGATCTTGGACACAGTTGCAGTTCCCCGTAGATTACTTAGTCTACTGGGCATACTACGAGAAAGTGCCTCTTGGCAAGGACCTGGCTTAGTGGCGGGACTTTCCACTCCCCTACGGCCGGACAAAGCCACCGCCCCAGGGATACATTCTTATACACAGGTACAAACAAGTTACACATCACTCCTGACGTATTGAGGGTTCACCCCTCTACGTAGCAAGGTGCCGCCTCTCACCTTGTACATGTTGGTTCGATCAAAACAACTCTATCAATCATTTTGCCTAGGGAAAAGCTAAAAGGTGAACTGGCAAAGAGAGCCACTTGTGACTGTTTTGGGAAACTACACTAAAGAAGGTTAATTTAGATACAGTGTGATTTTTATTCAATATTATTTGCAGTATTTTCTGATGGACACCAATCCTTCCAATTAATTTAGTTGCTGCCAGCGCACGCTTTTAAATAATATCTAAGTTACAAATATATTCATAGGCACACAAGATATTTAATTAATTGCAACTTCCCAAACCTAGCAAAGCTTCAGTACTTTTTAAACAAATGATGAATGTTCCTAGGCAATTAAAAATGTAAACTGATACAAACCAGTGCGTAGAAGTGTGCTTTCGGCTGAGCCTAAGGTAGTCAGAGACCTGTTGCACTTATCCTTGATGGGGCAGGAAGAAAACCCTGAACTTTAAGTGATTTCTCAAAAAAATCCAACAAGAACCAAAACCTCACACTTGTGTTAATGGCTGTTTTTTGTTGTTGTTGTTGTTTTTTTTAATTTTATTTCAATCTTAAAGATTTTGGTTGGAATCTGCTAGAAGGAAAATGAAAGATTCTGATTTGGTGTCAGTGACGAAAACAACTAGGAAATCCTAGCATTAATTCAACAGAAAAGAACTGCACTTTGCAACTGGCAAAATTATTCCTCTAACCAACGAAAACATGAGGCTTGCCACCTGCTCAAAGCCAAAGTCCAAAGGAGGCTACGAGACATAAAAAATAAGTGGTGACAAGAGATCCTCTGAGATCCAGGGTTTCATAGACCAGGATGACATGAGAAGCTTCTTTCAAGCAACAAAAACTATATATGGACCATGCTCCAAAGGCCCAACCCCTTTACGTTCCCAGGATGACTCCACCCTCCTGAAGGACAATGCGCCATTAAACAACGCTGAAAGGAGCACTTTGAGAGCCTACTAAACCGTGAATCCATGGTCTCTGAAGACACCACTCAGTCTATTCCACAACGCTTGGCAATGGAACACCTTGCTGATCCCCCATCTTCTGAGGAAGTCCAGTGTGCCATCACCAAGACAAAAAATTCACAAGACACCAGGCCCAGACGGCATCCTAGCTGAGGTATCGTGGAACAATGCTCCAGCACAAACTTTGGCAACTCCTCAACAAATCTGGACCTTTGAAGAAATTCCACCTGACTTTAAGAATGCGAACGTTGTTACAAAATTCAAGAAAGGGGACAAATCTTTGTGTGGGAACCACAGAGGTATTGCCCTTCTCTCTATTGCAGGGAAGATCCATGCCTGGATCCTACTAAACTGCCTTCTCCCCCTTGCTGAGGAACTCCTCCCCAAATCACAGTGTGGCTTCAGGCCATCCCAAGGCAAAACTGACATGATCTTTGTGGCATGACAGATTCAGTAGAAGTGCAGAGAGCAACACCAGGAACTGTTCATGGCATTCATCGATCTAACTAAGGCCTTTGTCTGTATCAATCGTGATGCCCTATGGAAGGTGCTGTATAGGTTTGGCTGTCCACAGAAATTCATTTCCTTCATCAGACTATTCCATGATGGGACAACTGCCATCACTCTGTGCAATGACTCAGAGACCAAACCATTAATCATTCACACTGGTGTGAAGCAAGGCTGTGTCATTACTCCAACACTCTTCTCCATTTACCTTGCTCTGATCCGGATTCTCATCAGTGACCGCCTTCCTGATGGAATCAGGATTGAGCATCGTATGGACCGTGAACTCTTCAATCTCTGACATCTCCAAACAAAATCTAAGATCACGAGAATTGGCATCACTGACCTTCAGTATGCAGATGACTGTGTCATTCTCGCACACACACAGGCCAACCTGCAAAGTACCCTCAATCTTTTTGCAGATGCCTATCACAGCCTGGGTCTCTCTTTCAACATCAGGAAAACCAAGGTACTCTACCAGCCCTCACCTGGACTCTTTGTACTCCACAAATCACCATCAGCGGAGAACCCCTGGAAAATGTAGACCATTTTCCATACCTTGGCAGCCACCTCTTCCAAAGAGCCAGCATTGACACAGAAATTGAATACAGGATCCACTGTGCCAGCACATCCTTTGGAAGACTACTCAAACAAGTCTTCAATGATAGGGATCTGCAAACAGGCACCAAGATCTTGGTTTATAAGGCAGTTGTCATTCCCTCCCTTTTCCATGGGTGTGAGACCTGGGTAACCTACAGATGACATCTCAAGCGGCTGGAGTGGTTCCAACAGCGCTGCCTCAGGGGGATTCTCAGGATCAGCTGGGAAGACCGACACACTGACATCAGCGTTTTCTCTGCAGCCCAGATCAGCAGTATAGAGGCACAGGTCATGAAAATCCGCTGGGCTGGCCACTGTGTACGTATGCCTGACACTCGCCTCCTGAAGCATGTACTCTTCTCTCAGTTAAGTCAGGGAAGAAGGGCTCATGGAGGGCAGCAGAAGTGCTTCAAAGACATATGATAGAACACCTTAAAAAGGGAGGCATCAACCCAACAAACTGGGAAGACTCGGTGCGGAACAGAACACAGTGGCGCCACACCATACACCAAGCCGCAGCTCATTTTGAGGAGAACAGACATACTTATGAGACAGAGAAGCGACAAAGGAGGAAAGAAAGGGCACATCAGTCCAGCCAACAACTATGTCTTCTCCAAGATTACACCTGTCACTTCTGTGGGAAAATCTGCAGGGCACGAATCGGGCTCCTCAGCCACTTAAAAACCCATCAATGAACCCCCCTTGGCAGATGTTACCCTCGCATCGAGGGATAGCCGGAAAAAAAAGACATGACTGATTGTGAAGGTTGGCACCTCTCCCTTCTCTAGATGGCACTTCACAAAGACCAAGGCCTAAACATGCTTGCAGTTAAATTCTCTCTCCTCCTTACAGCAAAAGCACCTTTTAGTTAAGGTGCAGGGCATCAAGTAGAATAGGAGAGAGCAGACTTACATCAAAGTACATTTTGTCATGCTT
The DNA here is from genome assembly GCA_003942145.1 of Platysternon megacephalum. NCBI lineage: Eukaryota > Metazoa > Chordata > Testudines > Platysternidae > Platysternon > Platysternon megacephalum. Next base: position 63,259 of record QXTE01000440.1, read on the forward strand.
GGATTCACTGAGGGCAACAGGGAAGTGTGGTTTATCAGAACCTTCCACAACCTTCATTATTAGAAATGTAAAACAGTGTGAGAGTGTAAATGCATAATTTAAATTAAGCAACATGAAAACTGCACATGATGTGACAGTTAGATACCTGAATTGGCTGGGCATATTATTTTTTGATCTTCATTAATGATTTAACAAGAGAAGTCAAATGGAGTGATGCATTGTATACTCCAACGAAAAAAGCATTGCTATATAGATATTAATTTATTCCACCTTTTTTGTTCTTGTGTTGGGGAGGAAAAGCCCACTGCGCAAAATCTCTTGCTCTGAGGCACTTTATTACGGAATTATAGAATATCAGGGTTGGAAGGGACCTCAGGAGGTCATCTACTCCAACCCCCTGCTCAAAGCAGGACCTAATCCCAACTAAATCATCCCAGCCAGGGCTTTGTCAAGCCTGACCTTAAAAACCTCTAAGGAAGGAGATTCCACCACCTCCCTAGGTAACCCATTCCAGTGCTTCACCACCCTCCTAGTGAAAAAGTTTTTCCTAATATCCAATCTAAACCTCCCCCACTGCAACTTGAGACCATTACTCCTTGTTCTGTCATCTGGTACCACTGAGAACAGTCTAGATCCATCCTCTTTGGAACCCCCTTTCAGGTAGTTGAAAGCAGCTATCAAATCCCCCCTCATTCTTCTCTTCTGCAGACTAAACAATCCCAGTTCCCTCAGCCTCTCCTCATAACTCATGTGCTCCAGCCCCCTAATCATTTTTGTTGCCCTCCGCTGGACTCTTTCCAATTTTTCCACATCCTTCTTGTAGTGTGGGGCCCAAAACTGGACACAGTACTCCAGGTGAGGCCTCACCAATGTCGAATAGAGGGGAACGATCACGTCCCTCGATCTGCTGGCAATGCCCCTACTTATACAGCCCAAAATGCCGTTAGCCTTCTTGGCAACAAGGGCACACTGTTGACTCATATCCAGCTTCTCGTCCACCGTAACCCCTAGGTCCTTTTCTGCAGAACTGCTGCCTAGCCACTCGGTCCCTAGTCTGTAACAGTGCATGGGATTCTTCCGTCCTAAGTGCAGGACTCTGCACTTGTCCTTGTTGAACCTCATCAGGTTTCTTTTGGCCCAATCCAGGTTTCTTTTGGCCCAATCCTCTAGTTTGTCCCTACCCTCCAGCGTATCTACCACTCCTCCCAGTTTAGTGTCATCTGCAAATTTGCTGAGAGTGCAGTCCACGCCATCCTCCAGATCATTAATGAAGATATTGAACAAAACCGGCCCCAGGACCGACCCTTGGGGCACTCCGCTTGAAACCGGCTGCCAACTAGACATGGAGCCGTTGATCACTACCCGTTGAGCCCGACGATCTAGCCAGCTTTCTATCCACCTTATAGTCCATTCATCCAGCCCATACTTCTTTAACTTGCCGGCAAGAATACTGTGGGAGACCGTATCAAAAGCTTTGCTAAAGTCAAGGAATAACACATCCACTGCTTTCCCCTCATCCACAGACCCAGTTATCTCCTCATAGAAGGCAATTAGGTTAGTCAGGCATGACTTGCCCTTGGTGAATCCATGCTGACTGTTCCTGATCACTTTCCTCTCCTCTAAGTGCTTCAGAATTGATTCCTTGAGGACCTGCTCCATGATTTTTCCAGGGACTGAGGTGAGGCTGACTGGCCTGTAGTTCCCCGGATCCTCCTTCTTCCCTTTTTTAAAGATGGGCACTACATTAGCCTTTTTCCAGTCATCCGGGACCTCCCCCGATCGCCATGAGTTTTCAAAGATAATGGCCAATGGCTCTGCAATCACATCCGCCAACTCCTTTAGCACCCTCGGATGCAGCGCATCCGGCCCCATGGACTTGTGCTCGTCCAGTTTTTCTAAATAGTCCCGAACCACTTCTTTCTCCACAGAGGGCTGGTCACCTTCTCCCCATACTGTGCTGCCCAGTGCAGCAGTCTGGGAGCTGACCTTGTTCGTGAAGACAGAGGCAAAAAAAGCATTGAGTACATTAGCTTTTTCCACATCCTCGGTCACTAGGTTGCCTCCCTCATTCAGTAAGGGGCCCACACTTTCCTTGACTTTCTTCTTGTTGCTAACATACCTGAAGAAACCCTTCTTGTTACTCTTAACATCTCTTGCTAGCTGCAACTCCAAGTGTGATTTGGCCTTCCTGATTTCACTCCTGCATGCCTGAGCAATATTTTTATACTCCTCCCTGGTCATTTGTCCAATCTTCCACTTCTTGTAAGCTTCTTTTTTGCGTTTAAGATCAGCAAGGATTTCACTGTTTAGCCAAGCTGGTCGCCTGCCATATTTACTATTCTTTCTACACATCGGGATGGTTTTNTTGTAAAGAGAGACAAACCCTAAGAGGCTTTGTTAAAATGTTAACAAAAGTTCAAAGGTGTCTAGTAAAGTAAGCCTATGTGCCAACTCGGAGCATGGACAATGCACCCTTTCCCAGGGATGCAGACAGGAAAACAGAGAGCTTTTGGGGATGTCCCTACTCCTATATGGAGGGCTTGCTGTCTGCCAATTGTTCCTAGTTGCAAGAATTGTAAATATGCTGGTTGCTCTGAGATATTGGCCTCTCTTTCTTTGACCATTGCTCTTCCAGGAGAGCAGTTCATGCTAGTCAGTGGTCTCCACCCCCGTCCCTTTATCACTCATCCTTATCTTAGCATGGTGCTTTTTCTGGGCCATTGTCAATATTCTCTTACTGCAATCCCAATACCACTGATTTTAACATTCAAAAGAGAGGCTTTGTTTTATTTGCAGCTCTTGTTTAAGGACTGATTTTATTGAGCAATCCTACGGACAAAAACATTTACTGAAGAACATTCCCAGAAAGTTCTTATTTGGCTGGCAGTTCACGGTGATTACAAGACGTTTCTAATAAAGAATTTTGTCAAGATTTTCAGTAGCGACTATTGATTTTTGGGCGTCCCGACTTTTCAGAGGCAGTGTGCTTTGCACTTTCTGAAAATCAAGCTTCTTTAAAGTATCTAAAGTTGGGCACCCAAGTATTACTTTGAAAAATCTTCGCCTTTTATGTATAACCTATTTAAGAAAAATAATAGCAACATCCGGGGGTATGGTTACTGTGAGATAACCCCCCACCTATCTGACAAAAATCTGCATCATCTGTGTTGTCACTTCTGCTTACTGTAGTGTACCTGTTTCCTGGTGGTTAAACAAGCTCTGGTGACATGGTTTCAATTTTCTGTTAGCGTCTTACTTTAAATATTTCAACATATAATAAAAAATAATTGAAAGGGAGAACAAATAATTCACTTACTTCTCCTTAAGTTGTGATCTTAGAGAATGAGGTGTTTGAGGCTTCATAAACCACAATTCATGTTCCTATCATTTTCAAATGAAGAGAAATAAGATTCTTTAATACCTCTGTATTAACATTTTATATTCCCAATGAAATCATCAGGGAAAAACTATTTGGGCTTGAAACACACATTAGATCACTACAGTTCTGTTGCTTTTACATGGCACACTGAAGCAACAGGCCAATTCATACACAGTAGATGACCCAGTAGCACATGAAGCCACCTGGTACCAATAATCAGTATGAGCAAAGTACAGGGGAAATATATCATTTAAAGCAGAATGTGTGTATGTAGATAGAGAAACAAACATATACAACCTGATATGAAGGACACAAACAATACAATAAATAGAAATGTCAGGTTCTGAGAAATGGAGAACAGTTGAGGAGTTTACTAAAATAATTTCAAGACTTTTTCCAAGAAGCATCCTAAAATACATTTCTTTTTCTATAAAAGAGTGTGAGAAAGTGAGAATTTTTGTATTTTTTTAATGAAGCCAATGTGTGCCTCAGTTTCCCCTATGTGCTGCAGTGTTAGCTAGGGAGTAGAATGGGTTGTTTACTTTCCATAAAGGCTCAGAGACTCAGGGGTGAATGGTTCCTAGCTGTCTAGGGTTTGGGCCCCATATCAAAGGAGCTTTTGAGGAAACAATGGCAACCCTACTCAGTGGGACTTTGATACCTGGCAACCAACAACCATGGATGGCCCACCTCACTTCAAGAAGGCCAGCACTGTTTGCCCATCTGGAGAACAAAGGACTGGGGAGGTGCCGGGGATGGTGGGTAAGGGTTGGCTGCTGAGGGTTTCTGGCACACACCTGAACTAGGACAAAGAGAGGTCAGAGGGACAGGGCTTTGAGCTCTGTGCTGACCAAGATGGACCATGCTGTCACTTTCTTTTCTCTATGCTAACCAAGGACTTCCTATGCTGTGTTCCATCTGACTAATAAACCCTACTGTTTGACAATGCTGGCTGAGTGTCCCTGCAGATACTGGCAGAGGTGCCTTGCTCCCTAAGATTGTACAAGTCTCCCTCAGGGGTCTGCCTCAGCTGGACTTGCTGAATGGAGCTCACAATGTGAAGCAGGGGTGCTGAAGGACCCACGGTCCAGCTTAGGGAGGTGGTGAAGCCATGTGGCTTCCCCTGGAAGAAGAGTGAGACCCCTAGCGGGTCTGGCTCACTGAAGGGGTCCTCCCAGAGACTGTTCCAAAGCTGGGGCCATAGCACCAATCCTTTGGATTCATGACAGGCAGACGCAAAACACTAATGAGGAAGGGAGTTGTATGGGACACATCTCTCACCGGAAGGTGCACAAGGGCTTAGCAGTTGGGAGCAGGGTTGAGTTTAAGGAGGGTGCAGGAAGGTTTTGGCTGCTGGATTAGGGATATGGAAAGGCTCAAACTCTATTGCATTCCTATGTGCTTAATGTTGCTATAGAGTGCTTCTGGGCTCCTAATCTTCAGGGTGGAGAGCATCAGGAGGTCAGCAGGGCCGAGGGGGTTCAGAGAAAGGACGGTTAGTAATGGGGGATGTTGGCCAGCTAGGACAAGGGAAAACTTCGCTTTCAGCAGAATGGGCTTGTGCATTCTCAGACAACCAGGGCATCTGGGTCCAATCCAATGCATAAAGCATCTTCGTCATATTGCATATCTGCATTTTTTATATCCCTGCACTAGAACAACTGCCCACAGTGTGAAGCTGTGCTAGCTTACCATTAGAGTGGCTTTGTTTACCAGTACATCTCCACTCATCAGTCTTACCTAACCACTACATTACAAGATGCATACAATGTTATTGTCTCACAAGGATCTAGAAGCATCTACTAAAAATACCAGTCCTTGCTCTAATGGTTAAGAAACCAAATCCAGTAAATGTTTCTCATTTCCCAGAGCTCCGTGAATTCCTCCCTAACCGTGAATTCTATTTTCATCATCGTGATAGAGAATAAGATACACGTGGCTTTTGATTTGGGATCACTCTTGCTGTCTTTGAAAATCTTTAGGAACTCTTCAGAGTACATGCAGTCCCCACTGCCTTTGTAATATTCAAGACTGGCCAAATGGAAAAGAAATAGGGGAAGCTCTGCAAGATGGTTTCAGACTTCTTGTTCCCTGTTGCTTTGACATCTCAAAAGAAAAATAAATATAGGATAGAGTTTGAGAGCCAGAAAACAGGACTGAGAAACAGAATTGTGCATTTTACCATCTGATAACTAACTACACCTCTATCCCGATATAACGCTGTCCTCGGGAGCCAAAAAATCTTACCGCGTTATAGGTGAAACCGCGTTATATTGAACTTGCTTTGATCCGCTGGAGTGCGCAGCCCCGCCCCCCCAGAGCACTGCTTTACCGCGTTATATCCGAATTCGTGTTATATCGGGTCACGTTATATCGGGGTAGAGGTGTATATTAGTTTGGTTTCACACATGAATATGCCTTCACACTCATTCCCTGAGTAAAGAACTCAGGATGGTGGAATATATTCAGCTATTATTTTTATATACCTCAGAACCTAATTTGTGTTTTCCAAAGAACTCAGTTATTTTAGCTGTTTCTATTGTAACCACACACACATATTGGCATTATCTAGCCTAACATGCTAGATTCCTCAAATTTCTCACTTCTCAATAGCTTACATATCCTGTTTAAATAAATGACACCTTATAACATGATTCAATTTTTTGTCACTCTCCTTTAGCTATGTCACATGAAGCCCCATTATGTTATCAATTGCTCTAAAAGCACATTACTCTCGAAACCAGGTCAGCTTTTGTCTCTGAATATTGCTGCCATATATTTTTACCTCATACCAAATTGGGTACAATAACCTTAACTGGATGCTGCGTGGAGTAATCTGCATCAGATCTCAGATGTGCATCTTCTACAGAGCTGAAAGATTAAATGGAAAATGCTCAATAATGACTGCAGTTTTAAATGATTTTCTTGGAAATGAAATCATTTAATTTTTAGCATTAATGTGCAAACAGAACAGAGAAGTTCTTCCAGTATTTTACCTGCATAACTCTCTTGGCTTTCCACTGTATGTTCCAGTTGATCTAAGAGATAGTCTTCCGGTTGAGATGCTCTTCATTTTGTGAGGAGGATTATAATACCTGTACTTTGAAAGAAATGATTGACTTGATGTCTTTAAAATTTGGGGGGCAAAAGGCTGGGTTTTTTCTGTGAACCAATCAGAATGTTTGTCAAGGAGGTCGCCACTATATGTTTTCTTCTGAGGGTCTTGAAATGTCGTCTTCCTGCTGCAAACCACCGCACACAGGTGAGCCTGGCTATGTGGTGTAGTGGATAGTTTGAGCATATTAGATCTGTGAACAGGAGTCTGAGACAAAGCTTGCTGAACAATGTCTTGAATAGTCTCTCTCGCAGTTAAAACTGGTGATGGAATTCTTGAGGGGAGCGTCTGAAAGGGTACAGGTGAGTGCTGTTCTTCCTGAGTCATGGAGCAGACTTTGCCACTTGGTGCCAAATACAGGCGACTCTTATCCGGCCACTGCAGTTCAGAGAACAAAACAGTTGAGACACAAATGCCACAGCTTACCAAAGACAGAGTGTCTCCAAAGAATCCATTTCACCATAGTGTTCTGTTTAAGAATGATTAAGAGGAGGCTCACTGCCCCAGCAGGAGGTCTGCAAGGCCTTGGGTCACAATGACTTCCAGAGCTGTGCCACCCTTACTCCTGGTCATGGCCTTGCCCCCAACTCCATGCCCTTTATGGAGGTTAAGGCTGGTAGTAACACTAGCTCTGGAGAGTCACTGCTCTCCCTCAGCTCAAGAGCTCCTGGTATGCTGGGCCTGGCTCAAGGAGAGGGATCGGAAGGGGGGAAAGGCTCTTCCTTCTCCACGGGCTTCTGTGTATTCCCGCTTGTGGAACTGGTGCCCCCTGGAACCAAGCTCACAGACTCTCTACCAAAACAGAATCCACTGGGACTGCATCATCCACTCTCTGCCTTATATACACATGCAGGTGTTAGCACAACTGGTCCCCAATGTTTGGATTCAAATAGGAAGTCGTATGCTGTCTGATTTCTCTAAACATAAATGGTGAAATCCTGGCCCCACTGAAGTTAATGGGAGATTTGCCACTGGCTTCAATGAGGTCAGGATTTCATCTGTCATGTGTGCTTGCTCCTTACATAATTGTCATAGATATGAAGATTTTAAGGCCAGGGAACACCATCAGATCATCAAGTCTGACCTACTGTATAACACAGGCCATAGAATTTCACCCAGTTACCCTTGTGTTCAGACTAAAGCATATCTTCCAGAAAGACACCCAGGCCTTGTCTCATCCAAGTTCCAGGTAAAGATTTGTCATACCACAAACAAACAAAAATCCCAAACCCTCTAAGAAAACCTAAACCTCACAATGTAGCTGGCTGAGCAATTTCTGCTCAAGACAGAGCCAGGGACTGGTGGTAGAATAGTAGGGTGCTTGCAGGTCAGAAGTGAGGTCCTTTAGCAGAGTTTGGTGTGGAAGATTTCACAGCACCTACCCACAGAGACAGAAGTCTCTGCATGCTGTGGTAATTGACAGTTAACAAACACGTAGCCAGATTAAGCAAATTCTATTTGTCTTCTTTTCTTCCTGAAATAACGAAATTACTGTATGGTGAATGGCACAACTAGTTGAAAGACTGTATTCAAAGAGTAATCATCAATGGTTCCAGCTGTGAGGACATATCAAAATGGGGTCCCAGAGGAGTCAATTTTGGGTCCAGAACTGTTCAATATTTTCCTTAATGACTTGGATGAAGGAGTGGAGAGTACACTTATAAATTTTATGGCCAACACTAATCTGGGAGAGGTGCAAAAGCTTTGGAGGACAGGGTTAGCATTCAAAATGATCTTGATCAAATTGGAGAATTGGTCTGAAATCAGCAAGATGAAATTCAATAAAGACTATTGCAAAATACTACATCTAAGAAGGAAAAATCAAATGCTCAAATATAACATGGGAAATAGGTTGCCTACCCCTGTCCTAGCCACTTATGGCACGTGTGCCAAAGGCGGCATGCGAGCTGATTTTCAGTGGCACTCACACTGCCAAGGTCCTGGCCACTGGTCCAGGGGGCTCTGCATTTTAATTTAATTTTAAATGAAGCTTCTTAAACATTTTAAAACCTTATTTACTTTACATACAACAATAGTTTGGTTATATATTATAGACTTATAGAAAGAGACCGTCTAAAAACGTTAAAATGTATGACTGGCACGCGAAACCTTAAATCAGAGTGAATAAATGAAGACTCGGCACATCACTGCTGAAAGGTTACCAACCCCTGGGCTAGGAAGTAGTAACGCTGAAAAGGATTTGGGGATTGTAGTAGATCACAAATTGAATATGAGTCAATAGTGTGATGCTGAGTGTTGTATGTAAGAGAAGGGAGGTAGCTGTCCCGATCTATTCGGCAATGGTGAGCCACAAGTACAGTGTCCAGTTTTGGGCATCAAAGGATGTGGACAAATTGGGGAGAGCTCATAAGAGAGCAATAAAAATGATCTGAAGTTTAGAAAACATGACCTATAAGGAAAGATTGAAAGAATTGGGCATGTTTAGTCTGGAGAAGAGAAGGCTATGATTGGACAAAACAATCTTCAAATATAAAGGTTGTTATAAAGAAGATGGTGATCATGCTAGACTCCTCAAATTTCTCACTTCTCAATAGCTTACATATCCTGTTTAAATAAATGACACCTTATAACATGATTCAATTTTTTGTCACTCTCCTTTAGCTATGTCACATGAAGCCCCATTATGTTATCAATTGCTCTAAAAGCACATTACACTCGAAACCAGGTCAGCTTTTGTCTCTGAATCAGCTGTTCAACTGTTCTCCATGTCTACCGAGGGTAGGATGAGAAGTAACCAGCTTAGTTTCTAGCAAGGGAGATTCAAGTTAAATATTAGGGATGAGAATTTTTAATTGATCACTTTGCATTGATCCTTGGGGCTGATGAGTCAATATCAAAGTTGGAAAACAAAAATGACGTGCCATTACATATTAAAGAATCATTTGAAATAATTCACTTGTAAAAAATTAACGATGTACTTTCCATCACTGCTATGAGGAAGGACTAGTTTTGTAAGAATACATTTTCAAAAGAACTAAATGTCAGTCATTTCCATAGCATCCACACAAAAAATACAATAGCCTTTTATTGTATCATACCTAATAAAATCATAGAAATGTAGGGCTGGAAGGGACCCCAAGTGCTGAGGTAGACCATCCCTCAGACATATTTCTCTAACTTGTTCTTAAAAACCTCCAGTGTCGGGAATTCTACAACCTTTTTAGGTAACCTGTTCCAGGGCTTAAGTATCTTCCCTGGGCTGTACATTAAGACATCTTGGCTCAAATGAGCAAACATGTTTCAGGAAGACCTATTTTATCAATGGGGAGGCCAAGTAAGGATAAGAATAGTGAGATGAGTAGGTTGCAGTAGGCATAAGCTGTAGCTATCATCAAACATGACTACGGCAGTGTATTGCAGCTTATGTCAAACCTTCAATCAGGGTGGTTTAGCTTTATTCAGCGTGAGAGTAGCAAAGGGGGTGGGTTTTTTTAGTTTGTTCCCCAAACTTAAATCAAATATTAGCCTTGATTTAATAACTGTGTTAAACAATTATAATGCAGTTGTTTGGTTAAAACATAAAAAACCCATAGGTAATAAAACAGCATTTACTACTGCACTACACANCTGTTTAAATAAATGACACCTTATAACATGATTCAATTTTTTGTCACTCTCCTTTAGCTATGTCACATGAAGCCCCATTATGTTATCAATTGCTCTAAAAGCACATTACACTCGAAACCAGGTCAGCTTTTGTCTCTGAATCAGCTGTTCAACTGTTCTCCATGTCTACCGAGGGTAGGATGAGAAGTAACCAGCTTAGTTTCTAGCAAGGGAGATTCAAGTTAAATATTAGGGATGAGAATTTTTAATTGATCACTTTGCATTGATCCTTGGGGCTGATGAGTCAATATCAAAGTTGGAAAACAAAAATGACGTGCCATTACATATTAAAGAATCATTTGAAATAATTCACTTGTAAAAAATTAACGATGTACTTTCCATCACTGCTATGAGGAAGGACTAGTTTTGTAAGAATACATTTTCAAAAGAACTAAATGTCAGTCATTTCCATAGCATCCACACAAAAAATACAATAGCCTTTTATTGTATCATACTTAATAAAATCATAGAAATGTAGGGCTGGAAGGGACCCCAAGTGCTGAGGTAGACCATCCCTCAGACATATTTCTCTAACTTGTTCTTAAAAACCTCCAGTGTCGGGAATTCTACAACCTTTTTAGGTAACCTGTTCCAGGGCTTAAGTATCTTTCCTGGGCTGTACATTAAGACATCTTGGCTCAAATGAGCAAACATGTTTCAGGAAGACCTATTTTATCAATGGGGAGGCCAAGTAAGGATAAGAATAGTGAGATGAGTAGGTTGCAGTAGGCATAAGCTGTAGCTATCATCAAACATGACTACGGCAGTGTATTGCAGCTTATGTCAAACCTTCAATCAGGGTGGTTTAGCTTTATTCAGCGTGAGAGTAGCAAAGGGGGTGGATTTTTTTAGTTTGTTCCCCAAACTTAAATCAAATATTAGTCTTGATTTAATAACTGTGTTAAACAATTATAATGCAGTTGTTTGGTTAAAACATAAAAAACCCATAGGTAATAAAACAGCATTTACTACTGCACTACACACCTTTCAGACTACAGCCATTTGAGAGAAAGCTTGTGTCTGCTTCAATGCCATCTTAATGCAAATGTACTCAGATCCTACAATAACAGCTGGCAAGGAATGTGCTTACCTTTCGCTGTCCCATGGAAACACTCCTGCAGTTAAATTTGGGGGCAGAAACTATCCATAGAAGTTCCTTCTTATATTTTTCAACCGCTTTGATAAGTCTCTCTTTTTTTTGCTGATCCCCGTCTGTACATGTGAGAATGCAAAAGGAACTGTTACAAGGCTAAGCAATGGTCAAGTGATAGAATATTAGTATTTCCCCCCCCCCCCATGGTGATATTTCCTTCTCTTGACACCCACTTACATACAGAGATGGCAACTCCTCTGTCTTTGGAGGGTGACATCTGCAAGTTCACTCAGTCACTCCCCAGAGCTCACCAAAAAAACACACTCCTTTGTATTTGGGATGAAATTCAGCCCAGAGCCTTGCATGAGCCATCTACACTGGGGAGATTTTCCCACTGGACAGTGAATAGAAACTGCACTCTCTAGTCTCCTTCTCCACTCAGTCCAAAGCGGTCGAAGGACAAGGGCTTGGAGAAATGGATGGGAACAGAGTTAAGCCAAAATGGAGTGCTTTGAAAATCCCACCCTTAAAACCCGTATATTAGAAGGAATTGGGACTCAAATGAACATTGAAGTCAGTGGGAGCAGATTTAAGCCTTCACTGAGTACTTTTGAAAATCCCGTCATTAATGTTATCTGGTCTTTTTAGCTTTTCAAAACTATCAGCGGACACAATAATTAATCACCAAAGGTCTGATTCAACTCCCACTGAATGAAAGGCTCTCCACTGAATTAAACGGGAGGTGGTTATGGTCCAAAGTACAGTAAACAACTTCCTGATACTTTGTATATCAGCACTGCTCCTCAGCGACCTGTTCTGATGACCATTCAGGGAGCTTAATGTGAAGTGATACATTACCAGCTGAAACACAAACGTGTTTGTCAATTATTTCAGTCCAAGGTTTGCAGTCTTTTTCAGGATCACCAGTGACAAGGGTTTTAGATATCTATGCAATCAAACTGACATACATGCCATGTCATTTTTGTATTAATACCTACCTGATGTGCTACTTCTGTCATTTATTTGTAGGGTTGGCAGAATTTGATTTTTGTTTATAATTTTGATGGATAATATCAATGTTTATTTTTAAGCATTTTTTTCAATTTTGATCTTTTTAAATTTTCATGGCTGCAGAACATTATAGGTTTTAAGCATTTTTTTAGTTTTTTAATCAATCTAAATTTTCACAGTTAGTGACAGTAGACATTGAGATTCTAAAAGGTAAATCTTTATAACGGTTAAAACACAAATTGTCAACATATGTCAAAATATTCAAAGTAAACAGCCTTCAGTCAAANCACCAGTGGAAAGTCGTGACTGCCAGCACTGCAGCTTTAAGTAAGCTTAATGGATTTATTTGATTATCCATAACCCTGTTTTCTTATTAGTGCAAAACTTAATTAATCAAAGCAGGGGGCATACGTGGGGCAGCCTGTTTTTCCTGTCACCAGTCCGCTGCTCGTTTGGGAGCACATCAGGAGAACTCTGTTACAGTTTATGAAAACAAGCACACAACTTATGCTACAACAGCTTACTTTGCACCTTAAAAGTACAAAAGCAAAGACATCTTGAGTTTAAAATGCCACAGACTATTGAGCCCTTTTCTCCTTATACCTTGAATGTAAGACCTATTTATGTAGCTGTATGTAACCATCTGCTGACCTTGCATCTTTTTGCCTACTTTATCTCCGCAGCTACTCTATCAAGTTACCTTCCTACTAAATCTACATTGAGGGAGAAATCCTGATCCTATGACATCAATGACAAAATTCCCATTGACTTCAGTGGAACCAGGATTTCACCTCAAATGTGTCTTCCATGTGGCATCTGAGCATTGGTTTTTAGTTTTCTAAATGAAAGGGATATATTTGAATGAGTTGTGATATGTAACAAAACTCTGTGTCTTTATAATGTTATTTATATTACAGTAACAGGTAGGGGCTCTAACCGACATTGTGCTAAGTGCTTCACAAACCCACGATAACAGACAGATCCTGCCCTGAGGAGTTTACAATCTAAAAGAGAAATAACATACAAAAACCAGAAACACACAAAGGTGAAGTGACTCTCCCAAGGTCATGTAATAGGTCTGTGGCAGGAACAGAACTCATGTTTCCTGACTGTGACTAGACCAAACTGCCTGCACATTATAATTAAAATAAAAATTATATAATGGGGACTAATTGTGCTGGTTGCTGTGCAAACACAGATAAAAGCTCAAGATATTAAACTCTGAATGATAGTTACTGAACATTTGTTACTTTTCCCGATGAGTTTTATAATCCTTTTGCTTTCCATTGATCTGAAGAGGATTTAGCATTCTCACCATATTCTTAATAGGATGATGCTATGATCTCATGTCCTTGCAAGCCTGGAAGCCAGGCTACAAGGCTGAAGGGAAGAACTGATTTCACCAGTTTTAGCTATTGTTCATAGCTATCACTTTTTTCAATGCAGCAAAAGCCCTTCAGCCACTATAAAGAGCCACTCTCAGGCAGTCTATGTCCAAAATGAAACCTATCACCAAATTGCCTTTTGGATTCTAAACATCTAACTGCTTTTTAAAAAAATCAACTATTTCTTCTACAAGAAAACAGAAATATTACTTTTTGTAGGACCTACTTTAGAAAGTTGTTAACACTTCTGTTTATTCAGCAGCAGCACTTCATGCTGAGTTCAATGACACTTTAACGAGCTGGTGGTGCTTCGGCCAGGTGTAACGCCTTGGCTCTGACACACCACTACAGAGATGCACTGCGACTTCTCTCTCTTCAAAGTAATGTCTGATATCAAAAGATGCCAGTCAGGAAAATCTCCTGGGCTGGCTTTTCTAGCCTTTTCCAGTCCTCTTCCCCAACAGTCAACAGATTCCTTTTTCCAGCCAGCAAGGATGCTGCTTACACACCTCACCTGCACAAAGTCATTTGGAAATGGCTGGCGTGTCCAGGCTGGCTGACAACTCCCACAAAGGGCCCCCCTTGCTTTGCTCACTCTCCTACAAGCCCTCCTAGCAGTGCCCTCTCCAGCTTTTCTCTTCTTTTGAATGATCCTTCCCATCTGTTTCTCTCCCTGTGCTCCTTCTCCACATCCCATTGCTCCAGTACCGCTAAAGCCCTCATACCCATACTCCCCCCCACAATTCATTGTGCAATGCTCTTTGCACTCCCCTGCACCCTTTCCTGCACTCCCCTCCCATGCAATAGTGTGAACTGTCTCCTGGGGAGAAGAGGAGGAAAAGAAATCACAAGCAGCTGACTCCAATTAACTACTCTCTCCGAGGCAGCTGGGAGGGGGCGAGGTCTGGGGTCTATGTAAGCCAGACCCAGCTCATTCTAGAAAGAGTGGGGAGGAGGAGAGGCAACACTTAAGACTGAAGGAGTGCCAAAGGGAAAACAGTTCTGGAATGAGGCAGGAGGAGAGATAATCCCCTTAGGGAAAAGGTATTGAATTTGGGAAGAGCAGGGCATAGGCTGGGGCCTGCCTCCCTAGGAGACTTTGGACTTGGCTGGCAGATAAGAGAACTTTTAGGGAACTGGGGCTAAAGACTTTAGGTGTGGATGATGGTGTTTTAGAACTATGTTTTCTGTGGCTTCCTTGTTTTCTTCTGACCATTACAAAAAGGGTCGGGGGAGGTCATCCTGGCCTATCAGGCAATGGCTTGGTGACATTTGGAGCTGTGGGATTCGGGGCTTAGCAGGAGGACCAAGTCACCTTGGTGATTGTCTACCAAAGTCCCTGGGGCTGGTGAGAATCCAATGATTCACCCCCTCCAACTCAAATGTGGTAGCACTGCCTACTTTGCCACCATAGATCACTATTAAATTGATCAATGAAAGAGTTAAAAGTGGAAGCCATTTTTACTTCTAGCTGGTTATTACTTTTTTCAAACACAACACGCACCAGTTCTCTTCAGATTATGCAGTAATGTGCTCTTTGAGTGTTATCTACTATCTTATCAAGCCCAACTGCTCAAGCTATTTAGGTTACACTGCTCATAAGCAAGAATTTTCTAAGGGCACTAGGATCTTCTATCTGTCTCTACTGCTCCATATAACCATTGTCAATGCCAAATAATTTAAAAAAAAACCCTGTAAAATCTATATCCCAAACCATAGTTGTCTTGTTTATTTCATGGGAAGAATAGTGTAAATCTATGGAAATCACAGACCTGGAACTGGTCTAACACGGCGGTGAATCTGGCACAACAGGTTTTGGTTTTATCGTATTTCTAGCCTCCTAAACTGTAAGAAACTGGTAAAATCTCTTCCAGCCATTTTGAACATCTCCCTCTATTCCTTGAAAAGGGGCTGGTGTGAGGGGAGGGGGGCCTCAGTTGCCAGTTTTGCCTTGTGCCCTGTACTGATCAAAAAATCAAGAACCATTCCTGATTATTCTTGCAAACAAAATTTCATATCACAAAGCTGAGATATCAAATGATGCTTTCGTGTTTTTGTTTTACCAATTCCCTGAGTCAACCAGTCCTGCGTCCATCCATATGCAATGTAAATGCGTATCTCTACTTCTGGAAATAACTCCTTACTCTAGTTGAGCGGTGCCAGTCATTCCTGGACTTAGGAGATGAAAATACTCACTGTTTTCTCAAATTTCCTTGGTTTCTGAACATATTTATTTATATCTAAATATACGTGCCCTGAAATAACAAATTTGGCTGCACTGTTATTTCATGAGAATAAGTTAACGATCAAACTACATGATGATGATGATGGATGATGATAGAATATACAGAAATAATATTTAGTTTACCTGAAGACTAATAAGAAGGAGTGGATTCTGGGTGTTCTTGACAAGCATATCTTTCCATGTCCAATGTCTGCTTTTTCTGAAACGTTTGATAAGCCCAAACCAAAAGGAGATGGGGATAAAAAGCAACCCAAGATCCATTAGCATGCAACTGGTATACTGCAAAAAATGGAATTCTAAAAGCTGCAGTACCATAAGCACATGCAATTTCTTTCAATTCTGTTAAGTACAGAAAGTTTGCTGAAGTTTACTTTGCTTTGACAATGGCATAGAGAAGTCCAATTAAAACAGACTCAATACACAATGCTTGTGGTAGCGTTCTTGCTCTTTGTATGCTGAAATGGTACTAGTAGTGTCATTTCTCAACCGAGATTCAATAAATGTATATCTTTACATACACTCTCAACTATCACTATATTGGCTCACTGGGAGAGGAAGGATGGTTTTGTGGTGAAGGCACTGGTGTCCAAGTCAAAAGATCTGAGTTCAATTCCTATCTCAACCCTAGTCTTCCAGGGTGACCTTAGGCAAGTTAATTAACCTCCTTGTTCCTCATCTGTTAAATAGGGATAAGATTTCCTTTCCCCCCACTCTGTGTCATGTCTTTTTAGGCAGTAAACCCTCTGAGATTGCCTCTGCCGATGTATAGGTGCAGCACCTAGCACAATGGGGCCCTCATCTCAGCTGGAGCTTCTAGGCATTACTGTGAAACTTGCAGGAAAAGAACCAGTTGAGTTGATTAATCTATCATAGATATTTGAATATAATAGACACCGCTACCTTGATATAACGCCACCCGATATAACACCAATTTGGATATAACGCNTTAGTTGAAATATTTCCTTTTAACTGTTTAAATGAGAGCTAACAGACTGAACCCCAGCCCTTGTTGCTCCACTGGCACCTAGAAGCGGAGTTATATATATGTATATAAAATACATTCACACTGGACCTGATTCTCACTTCACTTATACAGATTTTAGACCAGTTTAACTCCATTGGGCCAGAGCGTCAGCTGGTGTAAACTGGCATAACTCCATCAAGATTTACAGTAATTCAATGAAGTCAAGTTGAGCTATGTCAATTTACACCAAATGAGGATCTGGCCCCCTGATTTCAGTGAAGTCACTCCAGATTTACACTGCACTGAAAGCAGAATCAGGCCCACTGTGTGTAATGATAAAATATGTTAATTTTTCTTGAAGAATTTGTTTTTACTCTGACACTTCTTTTGACACCATAATTCTTATTTGACATTAACACATGATTATTGTACCCCATTATTTTCAGAGGAAGGATGTTTGGCTTCCTCTGAAGGTAGCTCTCAAACTTAGTTTCTGACGTGGTCTTGAAAGGAGTGCATCCAATGCCCTTTCCTCACAGAGTGGGTGCACCACCTTTGNTGTGTGAAACTGGTAGCGTTCAGCATAAGAATCCCATTATTAAAGATGCAGCATTAAAACCTATAGTCCTGCCAATGCACTAACTACTATGAAGTCTCTTTTCAAGACTTTCCCTGATCAAAGGGGAAAATATTCTGGTTGAGAATCAGATACTTGCTTCCCAGCCCTAGTACCAAAGTATTAAACTCTCCAACAAAAGCATACCTTGAGCCCAATAGCCCTAGGACCAAAGGGTCTCATGAACTAAGAATCTGTAAACCACGTTTTTAAAAATACTGGAACTACCCAAAGATGGCAAAACTTTTTTTCATATATAAAATATGCCTTGAAAAATATTTGGTTTGACCTTCACAAGTTTGCCAGGTGAAAGAGTTTAGGTCTATTTTTGTTCACTCATATTTCTTATCAAGGGCTGTTACTATTGGAAAATTCTGTATGACACTGGTTTTCTTCTGCACTATTAAGTTATGTATTAAGGTCCCTACTGTACATAACCATTTCCCTTTTTGTGGGCGGGCTCAGACTGTATAACATAAATGATTCAGAAAAGCCATAACAAGCTTGTGCTGAAAATATATTAAAATCTGATGTACCGGAAAATGCATGGACACTATATTTTGTATGCCATTCTATTCATATTTTATGTTCTAAGATTATGACAAACAAAAAGCACAGACAGTAATGCAGGGTTCTGGTGCTATCAAATTTCAATGGTTGCAGAAAGGCATAAAACAGAGTCCTTATTTAGGAACACGCGCTAGTACGCTGTCATTTGTGCACTATGCTGAGACNTGATGTGACTGCAGCAGATGCTTCTACTTCTCAGCCATGAGGCTGATAGACCCTTCCCCACATCCTTTGAGGAGAGTTGAGTGCTAGGCACTTGCTCCCCATTCTAATAGCAAGAGCAACAATCTCACCAATATGATGAAGACTTGGACCCAGCCATGTGTTGTGCAGCTAAGATAGCTCAGAGATCCTCCCAGTGCCACTATCCTTCTCTCTGCAACATTTGCCATCAGACTGTATAACCTCAACAGAAGTTTTGAATGGTGGCCATTACTAGTTTGAAGCGTTCAAGCCTCATTATTGTTTGACCTGAGTTAGTTATCATTCCATAGCCAATACAAGAGACCACCCTTATTAGCCTTGCTTCTATCTTAGAGACCAACCCACAGCATCTCCACATGTATTGGGTACAGT